>JARBWK010000003.1:70139537-70283234 GCA_030556195.1 Anolis apletophallus
CCTAAAAGTTGCAAAGAGAGAACAAGAAGGCTCTGCATTGATAAGTTTGCCTGTGAGAAAGGAATACGTTTATAGATGGCTATTGTTCTCATTTTAGTGATGACAGAGAAATGATGTAAATGATTTGAATGATGTTTATTGGATTATTGAAATGTCATGTAACAACATTAATCACCAGCCAATTATGATTGTTTTAACCATAAAGAAGGGGTGGGTTTAACTAACTGGAATCCATTACGAGTATAAATGCCTTGGTATGGAAAATATCGGGGTCCTTTGCACTACCTACGGCTGCGTTCCGTAGGCAAAATACCCACCAGCTGGTGATAGATAATAAACCTTTTTGTTTTTCACCTACTTCACAGTTGTCACGGGTTTTCCCTCCTCCTAGAATCCGCACGTACGGGCAGCGTTGGTAAGATTAACTTGGTACTTGGAGTTCTAGAACTCCCGGTTCTGCTTCAACTATTTGTTTCCAAGATTGACATGTATCACTCTAAGGAAGATTATTTTGGGACTGCAACTCTCAAGATTCTCAGACTCAACATGAAAGTGATTATGCTAGAGTTTGTCACCCCCAAAACAACATTTTAAAGTCCTTGCATCACTAACATCAATAACATTGTACAATTAGACACATGGGTGGATCCAACCAAGACAAATATTCAGCCTGGCTCTGAATATTTCTTGAAGGTTCATTAATATCTGAACATGACCATCCACTGTTGGTGCTGTAGGTCAGGGGTGCTCACACTTTTTCAGCATGCGAGCTACTTATAAAATAACCAAGTCAAAATGATCTACCTATCCACTACAAAAATGTGAAACATATAACAATATCTGCTTTGAACTGGGTTTTCTGAGTCCACACTGCCATATAATCTGATTCAAAGCAGATAACATGGGATTTTATTCAACTGTGTGGAAATGACCTCAGATAACCCAGGGCTGGTAGCACTTGGGTGGCATCGGGAGCCTGCGGGGCGGGACTGAGCCTTCCTCCCATCCTGCCTGCGATCTACCAGGACACCCTATGTGATCTACCAGTAGATCGCAATCTATCTAATCAGCACCCCTGCTGTAGGTGGAAACAAAGAGGTTGAACTGGAAAGGTACTGAATATATTATGAGACACATCATTACAATCAGTTTTTCTTTCAAGAAATAAAAATATCCTTAAATTTTTAAGATATAACTAATTTTGGGAATGAAGGCAGAATGGCAGCATAATAAAAGCTTAACCTGGGAGACTCAGCATTTAGGGAAAAGGCAACAGGAGTAGGGTAGATGTCCAGCAATACATCAGTTTTAGTGCCATGGTGGCGCTGCAGATTAAAATCACTAAGATGCAGAACTTGCTGATTGAAAGGTTGCCTGTCCAAATCTGCAGATGGGGTGAGCTCCCATTGTTATCCCCAGCTTCTGCCAACCCAGCAGTTCAAAAACATGCAAATGTGAGTAGATCAATAGATACTGCTTTGGTGGGAAGGTAATGGTGCTCCATGCAGTCATACCAGCCACATGACCTAAGTTGGAGGCGTTTATGGACAACACCAGTTCTTTGACTTAGAAATGGAGATGAGCAACCCCCCCCCCGAGTTGGACACACCTAGACTGAATGTCAAGGGGAAACCTTTACCTTTACCTTTGGTTTTCTTGTGCAAAAAACACATGCATAGAAAATACTTTTAATTTGGCATTCACATTTTCTTTTATCTTATTCAGTTACTGAAATGGTTTTTGGATTTGTGAGAAACCTTCTCTCCCAAGTAAATATTCTTTGGTGTCAATTCTCTCTGGAGCTTGTGAGATCCTAAGGGATACTTGTAAATTTTGGTCTCTGAATGGAATCTACAGAAAAACCACTTCAACATAGCACAAATTTAACCAGGATAATATGCCTCTGCAATGGTTTCCGGAATTGTAGTTAAATGGATCAAACCATTGCAGTATGCTGGCTCTCTTTTGATTTAGCATATGCATTACAAACTTCAAAAGAACAGTCCAGACAATTATGTGGTTGTGTTGCTCACATCATTCCTGGTTCTATGTTATTTATAACACCTTGATGCCTTGTTAGTATATTCCTTTAGCATAATATACTTCTATATCACCTCTGCTTTAAACAACAAACATAACCCCAAGTTTTATCATTTATCTCACTGAAATTGTTTCATGCTTTTCTCCACTGAATATGGCAAGTAGGATAATGCACCCTTCACATTTGTGTGCTGTACAGACAGAAAGAAGACTGTTGCAGTTAAATTACTTTGTTCCCTCCTTCAGACTATATTGAGAGCAAAAGATGAAATGTTTGAAAGGTGAGATTCAGATGAAGATTTTTTTTAAAAAAAGAAGCAATTAATATGCATAGAATTTGGGAGCTTTCCTATATCTAGCAAAACAATCCAACAATGAAAACGTTCTTGGGTTGTACCTGCATTGATCAATTAGTTGAAAGAGGACACAACCCAGGCAAAGTTGGGCACTTTTCAATGGCATGAGTCAGAGAAAATTGACATATTTCCAATTCAACCAAAGGGACATGAACACACCGACTTTGCTCAGGTTACATGTTGAGCTGTAAATGTCAAATTCAGTTTAGAGCATATCTTGTGCTACTGAACCCTGAATACAACCGAATTCCAGGCAAGAACAACTTGTCAACCTTTCTTCCAGGATAAAAGTTCCTTACCCTTTTGCTAAATGGCGCCTCAGGGAAGAATGATGCAGTTGCATTCATTTATTTATTTTTGGAGCACAAGTTACCTCTTCAGTCCCATAATATCTTGAACTCATTGCTCCTTCTTCTAAATTAATATAATGGGCTGTTGGTTGGTGTTAGAACTGTACAATTATTTATCATGAAAGTGCATAAATAAACAAATTCAGTGATACCATCCAATCTATATATTTTTTCATATACCAAAGAGGCTTTCCCAAATTATTAAAGAACTTCTCCCACTGACTTTTACTAACTAATTTCTCTTTGGAAGCAGTTCATCTATTTATCAAACATCTTGTATAAACAGGAAGCTATTTCAGGTTGTGATCCTGCACACTTTTATTTATTCAGGGGTGAGTTGTGACTCAGTGGAGTTGACTCAATGGCCCAGGTTTGGTTAGATCCTGAGGCAAAAATCTAGGTTTTTACAGTGTGCTGGTAGCTGTTTGACTGTTTCAATTTTGAAAATGTTGTCCTTTCTTGCAACAAAATGGTACTTCATCTTAAAGGTATGAACAGCAAAGTAGCAGTAACTAAGGACATTATTACATGAGGATCAGTGTGCGAATTAGAGGCTTGTTAACAACGCTTGTTAATGCTGCTTTCACACAATGTCACTTCCAAACAGTAGCATTCCAATTTTCCCCTTGTTGTTTAGGTTTACTTTCAATATACAGGGGAAATCCACAAAAAGTGCACTAACCCAGTGCTGATACTGGTGTGATAAGTGGGATTGGGTGAATTAATTTATTTTGTTCTTCTAATGAAGAGGGACGGACTAATATGCCAGCAATGTGGAAGCCAACCAAAAACACTGAATGGCAAGGTAGGGAAATAGGCCAAATGTTATTTATGTACTTTACTACTGAAGTAATACTCATGACCATCTAAAGGAGGCTACTACAAGAACATTGGGTCTATAGTCTAGATGAGAAATGGACAAACTTTGACCCTCCAGGTGTTTTGGACTTCCACTATTACAATTCCTAACAGCTGGTAGGCTATTAGAAATTGTGAGGTTGAACTCCAAAACACCTGGAGGGCTGAAATTTGCCCACGCCTGGTCTAGAATCACTGAGCCCCAATTGCTTTTCAGTCAATATATACAGGAATGCATAGTTAGTAATTGTACTGCCAATTGTGTGGCTTCTCTTCAGACTAAGAATCCTCCATTGTTATTCACATTATTTTTGATGCAACCACGTTCTTTGGTTGTGTCAAAAAATTATCTTTGTCCTCTACAGTATGTTGAAAGAATGCCAATAAAACCATAATATGTCTTTTAACAATCTTTATTTATGGTAAGGAGGTCACTATTCAAAGAAAAGTGAATTAATCATTGTTTTCAGTTGTATTGAAATATATGACTATTTTACAGCACATTATTATAAACAGCAGCATGTACTTTTAATGCCTTTTTTTTGCAATTTTCCTAGATTAAAAAATGTTTACATAGACAAATGTGTGGAGCTTTACACAAAGCCCAAGGCAAACACTATTTAAAATAAAGCAATTAAGAAGGGAAGTTACATTCGATGTGAGCCTGTTTTCTGATATCAATTTTTGAAGGGGTGTAGCCAACAATGTGCTCATTCATTCATTCCTTGATCTTTTTAATTGATACAGACTAGCTTAACAACTAGCAAATCCACAGTGTGATTTATAGAAAACTGTATGATTATTACCGAAATCTGACTAGGGATCCTTCCCTTAAGGGGACAGAGCCCAGGCCACCCCTAAAAGCGAGGATCAAGGCCCAAAATCTGGATGATCTTCCCAGAACTACAAATCCCAAAGAAACCCAGATCAATGCTCACCCAGACGGAAGAACGCCACTACCGAGAGAAGAATCTAATTCAGCTGAATAGGATGTAATGCCACGCCAGGAATCCAAAGGCAAAAACATAGTCTTTAATGGGAAAGCAGTCCAATATATAGAAAAGCAGTCAAAAGCAGTCATTTACATTTGAATCGGGCGCCTTCCCCTTCCATGTAGCTTCAGCTGATTGGCCTGGCTGTCAAAGTCAGCTGAGCCAGGAGGAGACCGGCGCGCTTTGGCCAATAGGAGAAGCGCGCCAGAATTCGAACGAGCCTATCCTAGCTAGCTAGCAAGGCGGGAAAGAACACAAAGGGAGAAACGGCTGGGTGGAGGAAGTAACCTATGGCTGAGATACCTTGCGGCTGGGGGGCCTCCGATGTGAAAGCCCACCTTCCTGTTTATTGTTTGTCCTGAGTGCCTTAATGGGAGTCTTTTGTCCTGGCTGAAACTGCTTTGTGTTGAGAGTTTCAGTCTAGCGGGAAGCATGGTTTCTCAGTTTTAAAAATGGCAAAATCATAAGTTATTGCAGCTGGCAAGTGGGGTTCCGAAGCCCACTCAGGTCCAGCTATGGGGTGGTAGCGTGACTTGGGTTTGCTAGAGCCCATGACCCCTTGGGGGTCCAGCTCCGAGGCCAAGGGGGAACACGAGCGGGGGGGGATCCAGGCCCATAATGGCGGAAATCTATGTTCCACAGAACACCTGACCTCCCTCCCATATTGGTGAAAAAAGCATCATATGGCCAGAAAAATGTATTATTTGTTCACCAGGGGAACTCTCCGCAAAGGGAGTCCTGGCAGGGTTTTTGGGAGCATGGTTGCTCAGTTAAAATGGTCCGGAAAGGTAGCTATTGGGGCTGGCTGCGAGGGTCCGAAGCTCGCATGGATCAGCCATGTTTTGGGTCCTGTTTATATGACCATTACATATTCCCTATCATTGGCCAAGCTCCGAGAATGACAGGGACATACGCAGGGAAGTCTTGGGCATAAAGAGTGGGCCTCACCCCACGAAGGAACCCAACGTCCCTTCCCCAAAGTTATTATTTGTGCAGGGTAAAATTGAGTAGAAAAATGGATTATTGAGCTGTTCATCCTTGGAACGCTCTGCTGAGGGCATTAACTTAGAAGTTACATTGACACAAAAAGGGAACATACAAAGGGGTACAAAATAGGCAACACAATACAGAGATCCCCAGCTATCATCCCCAAATACATTCCCGAGCAGCTGTTGCTCCCAGAGTAATGATCTTCAAAACAGGCACTTCCTGGGAGTTGTAGTCCTCCATGGTCCTTGAGAACTGCTAGAGCCTTCGGGGCTGGGGTGCCAAGCAGAGGCAAAGTCACTGAGGGTCCATGATGTGAAGGGGGAAAAGAACAGGAAATGTCCAACTGAAGAAGCGTCCTTGGGGAAACTACAGAGTCCTGAGGGGCAGAATGGCTCCTGGAGTGCAGTAGAGCGGCAAAAGAGTCACAAAGTCCATGTGGCAAGAAGGGAAAAAGGCTGGGAATATTCAGCTGGGAAGTGTCCTTGGCGAACTGCATCTCCCAAAGCCCAAAAGACCTGGGTTCCCTTTGAATCCCCCTGCAATCTGGGCAAAACCCCTCCGGAAAACATCGGACACGGCTTACCCAGAAAGGGGGGAGATGTAGCAAGGCTCTTGCTGGAATCAGCTGGGGAGAACAGTCCAGGGATGGTCCGGGGAAATGCAGCAGGAAGAAAAGGGCAAAATGGGCCAGTGTACTTGGAGAAACTAGATCTCTCAAACTGGTAACTGTGGTGAAAATCCTCCTCATGGTGACTGGGTAAAAGGTCACTTGTGCCCCCACCTTTGGAGCAGCTGTGTGAGTCATTGTTTTGAACACTGTGGCCGAGGGCAGGTGATGCCCTCAGGGGAAAACTGATGTTGCTTTCAGGAAATGGGTGCTTGCTGTTGCTGCAGTGGCTATTGTTGTGTCAGGAGAAAATGGAGCTCAGGCAGAGGTAAAGAGAGAGGAAGAAGGGGCCATTTTGTGGGCTTTTTGTTCTTGTGCCACCCGGCCCAAGATGGAGGAAAAAGGAACTGTGGAACTCCCTGCAGCTGAAGACCCTGGTCTGTTTATGGGGTTCAATGTGATGTTGCCATGTGTGGGTTTTGGTGGTGCTGGGGTGGAGAATGTCCTGGTTTATTGCTAATGTGCTGTTTGGTGTCTGGCTGAGGTGTCTTTCATGTGCTATTGGCTGTGCAAATGTTGTGTAGGTGGGGCAATGGGAGGCAATGGTGGCTGGGTGTACTGGGAGGGACGGTTGGTGCAGTGTGATGTATGGGACTGAGTGGGGCAGAAGTGGGAGAAAAAAGGTCTGGTACTGGTGCAACTTAGGCCATGGGCCAAGAGGAATTCGGCCATATGATCTGTCATTGAAGTTGGTCAACTGGATGCCTACAACCTGAGCACCTTCTGAAATGACTATGATTTGGATAGATATTGTATTAGTCATGAGACTATAAGAACTTGATCCTTCCCAAAATGATCCTGTGAAGGATTCTTATGGAGTTATTTCTGATAATTCAGACAACTTGAATGTGGTTGAAGTTAATTTTAAAATTTAAAGCTTTCCCTTCCTTCATTCTTGAGATGTCATACTGTAAATAGTTACCAAGATCTAGAGTTACCTTGTTTGGAATTAAAGGCTTAAAATTTGGCTTCCATGCTCTTTAGCTGGTGGACTCAAGCCGGCTAAGAGCCCAAATAATCAGACATCAGCCTGATGCTCATCTTATCTAATTCTATCCAAAGTACACCATTTTGTGTTGTTTAACACAGAGAAGAATGCAAACCTGTCTCTTTATCTCATCATGCCACAGTAGGAAAGAAAACTCCTGCAGAGGAGGATATTTGGTCTTCCAGACATTTAATTTTGTTTGTGTCATTGCCATAACATTGGTTAATTGCAGTTTTCAGTCTCTGTAAGTTTGGTTTTTTTTATCTTGATGGAGACAGTAATTAAAGCAGGACTGATGCTTATTTGGGTGCTGGGCTTATACAGAGACAATAATCTCAGTGTCTTCTCTGCATTGGATCTGGATCTTTTTAAATATAACAATTTCTAACTTTGACATGATTTTATATAAAAACAGAGCTTATTTAAAAATTAATTCATGTTTGTTTTGGCTTGGTTTTGTATTCAACAAAACCTTGAAGTGATATATTATATGATACTCAAGACTCCAGTGCAGAGTGACAGAATGAAACATGAACATACTGTTATTTATGACTTAACTTGCTCAAGGAGGGAAGGTTTTAATATTGGATATTGAAGATGAATACCGATAGCGCCATGCGTTTTGCCAACCTACATTCGCTGATATAAACCACAGAAAGAGCATATAATTTAAGTAAACCAGTGAATGACTACTGGAATTGGACACACATCTGTTGTTTTTTTTAACTGTTTGTGTTTGGAAATTGTTTTATTTTAAATAGTTTTAATGCTTGTTTTAACTATACCTAGTCACCTTGACTCTCAAACTAGGAAAATGGGGAGGTTTTAATATAAATATAAAATAATAACTATATATGCTGGATTTTCCTCACATTCAGAATTCTGTCTCTTCTGTTTGATACTTCCAAAGACTGTGCCAGAAAATGAACTGAGAGTCCACTCAAGGACTCCACTCATCAATGGTCCTAATCAGGTGTTGCAAACTCAGGGCCTTTAATGTAGGGCCTGTCCAGACAGGTTCATAATATGGGTCAAAGAAGTGGGTTTAATGTGGTACCTGAAAGCAAGTCCAGACACAGAGCTGTCAGTCCCGGCAAATAGTTGTCCAGTGTCCTGACAGATTTGGTGGTATCAGATTTTAGAAATCTACAAGATGGATGTGGGACATATGTCGGACTTTTCTTTTAGTTTTTTAAACTGATACTCCAAGATGTCCTGAACCTCATAATAGCTTATGGGGATATACAAATGTGCACACAAGCAGATTTCTTGTCATTAACTCCCCTCACCCTTTTGCGGCCTTTCCCCGCTTGAATCCTGCTCCCCTTTGGGGCCACTTGCCTGCCATGCTGGTGCCCAATATGTAAATTTAAACTCTGTTTAATTTCATAAATATGATAATAAAGTAATGGTTGCAGAAAATTCTCATGGGAATTGCTTTCCATTTGTGCATCCATTTAGCCACCGGTATGTCCATTGCTCCATCTGTTTACAGCCCTCATCAGCCGTTTCAGGATTTTAAAGAGCTCAAATGTACTGGAGCAGTCCACACCAGCATATCACAATGAAGTCTCATGTTTTTCTTGAGTGCAGGGATATACAGTGAAGTGAATATGCACATTTTGGGCCAATCTTGGATTTTCAGCACACCTTTTAATCCAGTATTTTTCAACTGATTATGCAATTCAGTACGCATTTTCAGCAAACATCATCTAGACACACCCCCCCCCTTTTATCCTGGTTTCTCTCGGATTTCAGGGCCTGTGTAGAAGGGCCCATAGTTCTTCTTTTTCTATTGAGCATTATCATTTTTTCCAGTGAGCCATATAGTGACATGATATTTCCATACTAGTTAACAGATATATATATATATATATATATATATATATATATATATATATATCACATTACTTCACAAATGAAGATTCTTAGGAAGGAGTCATCCCATGCTTTCTACAAACGCATTGATGATGGAAGTTGGATGTGTCCTTCGAGCCTGTGCAATTGATTTTTCTGGTGGAGCGCAGCGTGCACAGAACTGGCCTCACCCTTTAAACCAAAGGTTCATCTGCCGGGGCCTAGCAAGCTTAGGACGGTGACAGCGAGGTCCTCGGGTCGTAGGTTTGATTTGCGTTTCCTTCTCTAGATGGTTGACCTTACAGGGTTAGACGAGCACCATCTGCCCGGGTTTGAAATTAGAGTTTTCCTTCTCTTAGGATAGTTGCCAAAAGGCTAGAGAGCCCATCCTACCCGTTGATGCTCTTTGTCAGACCCTTTGGTTGTGACCTGTCTGAATCTGCCTATTTTCCCCTTGCAAATCTCTTCTCCATTGATAAACTGCTTTTTTGGCTCTGCTGATAACAAATGCTTATGAAGAATGTCAGTTTTTTCTATTATAGCTGTTGAACCATTTAAATATTTTAACCAGGTTAATTTACTTTTTACAAATACATACATTATTTATTTTCAACAGCCTGCAAGAGTGCTTGTGAGAAATAGACCATGGTTGTAGCAGGTATTTTTTCTTATAGCTCTTCAGGGAGGGCCATAGTTCAGCGGCATTATGTGCAAAAAGGTCCACATCCAGCCCTGAAATTTCAAGATAAGACTAGAGAGAAAACATAGGGGAATTGTCGGCAATACTAATGGAGAAATGGTTTGACTTAGTGTAGAAGCAAATATTTTGGATGAGGGCAGAGCAGGCTATATGAACCAGATGCCCTCTTCATCCAAAGGTTTAGCTTCTAACTCATTTCAACTTCCTGTACTCCATCTTTGTAGCTAATTATTCCCCAAAGTCTTAGCTATTATTGACAAGACATGAACTGAATCCATTTTTTTAAAAAAAAGATCTTGCTTAGCAACAACTCAGCAGGAAAGCATGGCATTAACTTTCAAAGTAAAAGTAGATCACAGAAATGAAGGGCACTAGGCAGTGCTGTTTATATATTTATTATTAAACTTTTTATTAAACTATCCTCAAATCTCAGGATGGTGCACAAGTGAAATCAAATTAACAGGCAAAAAACATTTAAAGCAATGTAACTTAATTAATAGATTAAATTATGAAATACATGAACATGTTAAACAGGTTCCAATAGTTTAAATACTGTATTTACTCAAATGTAATGTGCCATCGAAACTAATGCACACCTCAATTTTCAAAACTGTGATTACATTTTTAAAAACTACCTAGAAGTCTTGGTGGTACTTGAAGGGAGCATCCTTTTGAGAGCCATTCTAAATGTGTCAACAGCTACACAATGGCTGATTAGAATTGCTATCTTTGGTCAGAGCGCACCAAACCATGAACACCAGCCTAATAATAATAATAATCATAATAAACTTTAGTTATATTCCATCCCATCTCCTCAGAGGGACTCAGGGCGGATTCCAAACATAAAAGGAAAACATTCAATGCTCAAATACAACAACAATACAGTCACAGTAATGAAATTTTACCAACCCAACATATAAACACAAACTTAGATTTAACAACTAAAATGGAATAAAAAACGTAGCCTGTTATATCAGACATAAGACAAAAAATCAAATGTCGAACGGAAGTATCTATTTTCCAGTTCCTTGGGGGCAAATAGATTGATCATTGCTCAAGTTATCTATTGAGCTGGTGGGGCGAACAGGCATGGATACATTCAGATGGTACCTCTTAATCAGAGGTATAATGGTAGTATTACCAACTCCTTCTCCTAAGCCAGTGAGCAGAGTTAGGTCTTCAGCGGTTTCTTGAAAGTGGAGAAGGAGGAAGCCATCTTTAACTTAATGGAAGGGAGTTCCAGAGGTGGGGGTGGCCACAGAGAAGGCCCTTTTTCTTGTTCCCACCGGCCGTGCTTGGGATGGGGGTCAGACCAAGAGGAAGGCCTCCTCCAATGAGTGCAGTGTCCAAGCTGGTCTATAGTGAGAAATGCAGTTTGTCAAACAGTCTGGACCTGAGCTGTTTAGGGCTTTAAAGGTAAGAACCCGCACTTTGTAGTATGAGACTGTGGAATTTCTGGGCTAAAATGTGAAGTTGCAGGATGCAGGTATCATTACTTTAGATGTTGCACCCAGTTGTTTTCCATATTATTCCCTTTTGATGTCCCATTTCCCCCACTTCATATATTTCAGCCTTGAATTATTATCCTGATATGCATTCATTGCAGTTCAATACATATATCTTCCTTTATTCAATTCTTTCATGCTTTAATTCCTTTACAATTTGCTTTACAAATAAACAAAAGTAGGAGTTGTTATTGAAAGAACAGTGGCAGTCTAGCAAATCCACAAAATGGTTGTCATTGTTAACAGTTTTAAAAGTATCCTCAGCTTAGATCTCACAAAGTATAGCAAATTCGCCATTAAAATATTCTGCATCAAAGAAAACTATCCTCAGCTTTTTGAGAAGTGATCTCTTTGTACATCTCTTATATACAATCAGGTATACATGCCTTTCTCTTTTAGTTTTGTCTCATTCTGGTCACTGACATGTGGTTGAAATCTTACCTTATATGGAGTTACAGTAGTTAGTCAAAGACAAGGATAACAGTGAAGTGATCCAACAAGAAGCAAAACAAGATTAAATGCAGCTTCAGAACAGGTTAGATTTCCAATGTGGCAGGTGGATGGTTGATATTACTCTCGCAATCTGGTCTGCCATTGGATTTTCAAATGACAATATATGAAGATTCAGGTCTGACCTTCTCCTGAATAGGAGTCAGGCAAAGTTAACCTCATGCTACCAGATAGGCACTGCATTTTGAGCCTTGGGTTCAACTTGTAGCTTTGCTTCCGTGATTCTGGAGAAGACTGGAGCAGAGTTGGAGTGATAGGATAACATACATTCAGGGTGTATTGGTTCCTCCAAACATATGGCATTATTGATCAGTTAACTTGGTGGTGATATCTGGATGTTTAGAGGTCTGAACTGTTTATCTTGGAATCCTTTATAAAGCAGGATTTAGGTCAGGCAATAAAGTAATTATCTTTCTTTGAAATTTCATGTAATTCAGATTGAGACTCACAACAGCTTTATTGGGGGAGTTAGGAAAGAAGTCTGGTTGGGCTGACTTTGAGCAAACAATTGGAAAGAAAGGGGTTAGATATTTTTTTCCTATAACTCTCACCCAATTTGAAGCCACTCATGGCAGATTTCCTTGCGAAAAAAACAAAAACATCCCACCAGAAAAAAAACATAAACAAAACATTTTTCCATGGCCCTTGTGATTTACACATATTGATTATTCAGCCCTCACAGAAGAGCTGATTGGAGCCTTGGAGAGAGAAGCATAGTATTTGGTAGAGTTGTGCTAAAAAGTTGTTTGTGCTTTGTATGTCGAATCTATTTCGTAAGATTTGTACATATGAGGCAATATTAAGAAATGCGATAGGGCGCCCATGCAAACAACTTAAGGATCGAAACACCTGTGATTTTATGTTAAAGTTCAATAAGTCTCATAAGTCTTTCAAAGTCAGTTTCATTTTCAGCACATACAAACTACGAATTTGTTTATCAGTTGCACAAACAAATTACGAGTTCGTATATCAGTTGCGTGAGGCCAAAGAGGCCATTCATCTTTAAATTAAGGAGAGCTAGGTTGCCTCTCGCTATTGTGGGATGGCAAGCCAACTAGGAGGGAGATTGAGAGAGACATTAAGGCTCGAAAGCTGGCAGCCCCTTTCTTCTGATGTGAACAGAATTCTGGGAAATGTAGTTTGGGAAAGCGAGGACTCCAGTGGCAGAGAATTCAGAAGTCCTTCACTAAACTACGTTTTCCAGAATTCTGCTTGCCTCAGAAAGCCCCAATGAGGTAGAGGAGAGCTATTGTCTTTCTGCTGCAGCAGCCAGCCCCACAGTTTAGAGGTCCAATAAATTATTGAATCTGCAAATAGGACTGATAGTAAATCTGTGCTGGACTAGGAGGAAAATCCTTAATCTGAAGTTCCATGGTATCTTGTGTGTCATATAGAGACATTCAAGGGGATTGCTGTTTTAAAAAAGGTTTTGTCAAAACTTTAAAAATTCTCCAAAAATCATGATGTGTGAATTTTTCTGAAACTTGGGGTGAATCATGCCCTTGTTATCTTGTGTCATTGTTAAGAAAATCAAGGAGATAGCTCTTGTAGTTTTAAAAAATGTCATTTGTAAAAATTTCTCCAAAGAATTAGTGGATGGAGGCTAACACTGGTAAATATGTAGCAAGTTTCATCCGGATACCTCTAAGAATTAGGGAGAAAGGAGCTTCTGAAGTTTGTACATTGGTGCAATTACTTAACAAAAAAGTAATGAAAAAGTCATTACTTTGTTGTAGTTATGATACAGAACCCTTACAATATTTTAGAAACACTTCAGAAATGACCCCCCCCCCCAAATTTAGTAATGAGCATAGGAACATTTTTTCCCCAATGATCGCATAGGTCTAGTATTTGGCAGGTATCTCACTCTTTTCAATGCACATTAATGTTCAGGCTTGGTTCTTGTTCTTCTTTTCAGTTCCTTTTCTTATGGTTCAGCAGTGGCTAAATCCTATTTCCCTGGGGCACCATAATCTAAGTTGTTTTTTGCCCTAAGGACCTCCTTACTTCTCCAGCTGGTGACAATCAAGAAATCCTTCTTCTCCTTCTTCTTTTTCTCCTCCTCCTCCTTGTTTCCATCTTATGGCAACCTCAAGTCATGGAGTTTTCTGGGCTGGAAGTGTGTTACTTGCTCAAGGCTAACCAGCAGATGGAAAAAAGGGTGGAGGTTTGGCTTGGTTCAGTTTGACTTTAGGTGTGGCAAATTGTAACATGAACCTTTATGGGTTTTTAAAAAACTAATAATTGTGAGTAAATTGTGTCGGCAGTGCCCTAGACACCAACAGCTAATCAAACCAAACCAATGTCCCCTGTCAAAACCAATGAGACCTCATTAACCAAGGTCAATTAAGTAACACCATTCACTGCTATAGGTAGATAGAGAGAGACAGAGACAGAGAAGATGTGAAATGGGTGCCTGAACAATGTCCCAAATTCAGCATAAATATGCTGGATTTGGAGCTGCTCTGGGGCAAATCTACACTGGGCTAAACTGATGTAGCTGAACCTCGTGTTTCTTTCTTCGCACCCTCAGTTTTCAACCCCCAAGCAAGGAGACATGTGAAACTAAAAATAGAGAGAGTTGTAAGATGTCTTGTTCTATCTTTTGAGCATATGTGTGTGTGTGTGTATACACACAAATATACAAACATACAGTACATACATGTCTGCGGACATTTTTTGGAATGGTAAGGCTTTCAATTGTGGTTTCATGCATTGGTTAGTATTAATGAAATTTTACATCCTGATAGGTGGCATAAAGCTGTATTAAGAGAGCCAATTGGTTGTAGTACAACCTGCTTCCAAATGCATATGCTTCAGTGTTGTGCCATTGACTGCATTTCAATGATATTTGTGGCGGAAACATTGTTAAACAGGGTAATTCCACTATAGTTATAATTAATAAATA
Organism: Anolis apletophallus; assembly: GCA_030556195.1. Taxonomy (NCBI): domain Eukaryota; kingdom Metazoa; phylum Chordata; class Lepidosauria; order Squamata; family Anolidae; genus Anolis; species Anolis apletophallus. Next base: position 70,154,259 of record JARBWK010000003.1, read on the forward strand.
TATCAGGGTCAGGAACCTATTCCTATAGATACTGCCCTTAATACGCAGAGGTGATCCATCATTAATATTGTTTTGGCCATAACAAACTTTATGGTCACAAAAATATTTGATGCCAAACAATCTACTCGGCCTTATTGATTCACCACCCAAATAATGTGGTTGCCTATCCACCCAATAGTTAATAAATTATTTTCTCTGGAACTAATTCTAATTGGACATGTTTGGGGCCATAGCTTGTTTGCTTTATATAAGTAACAAAGGTAAGTGTGCTTTCTGTCAATATGAAGCAGGATCCTAAACGTTTTCATATTGGAAGTTTGAGTGCAAGAGACTTGTAGTGAATTGGAATTGGAAGCCCTGGATTTACAGATCTATGTTACCATTGATTTATTCTTGGCTTTGGGCATGTTTGTATTTGAATTCTATTTTTGGTAAACAAGATCCTTTAAAAAATGATAAAGGTTAGCAAAGTGGGAAAAATTCATACAGTGTTAACAACCTGAGGTATCATCGTCTTTGGGGAAAATGGCTAAGTATCCCAGTATTTTATTTTGTTTCATTAATGTTACTTATTAATAAATTATTAATAATAAAAGTGATCATGATTACATTGCAGAGTTCAAAGCATTTGCTTAACAAGGTGCACAAAGTGATTTTGCAACCTGGCTTTTGCAGCAAGACAAATATTGGTTTTTTGCACCCAGATATTATGAAGCTGAGAGGCAAACATATTAGAGGAAACAACAAATACTTTCCCCATAAAATCCAGACCTGAGCGGTGTAAAGCAAACAGGATATATGTGATATCAAAATACTTCTACAGCTTGTTTACATTTGCTCTGTTTAATATCAATTGATGCTGGACAATAAGATAGAGTAGAGTACAGGTGGAAAGACTAGAAAATGTTGCATAAATGTTCAGGGTAAACACTGAAATAAGTTATTCATTTTCAAAAATCACACTGGTATTTACATAGGATCAGCAAAACTTTGGTGTGTCACTTTGCACATTCACTATGTATATTTTGTTCAATGTTTTTTGTTGCAACATCTCGCCCTTAAGATGAATTTCATCACTGGTTTAGATTAAGGTTCTGTTTAGCTGAGCTAACTGTCATACACAAAGCCATATGGCCACTAAAAAAGGGCCTGTCTCAGCTGGGAAGCATCAGCTGGTGATGGCAGCAATAACAGGTCAGCTGTACATCTTTTCGTATCCTTGCCAGCAGCGCAGCTGGCTATTAAAGTGGGTTCAGAATGAAGAAGGGACATAGCCGTCACGGCTAACTGTAGCAGAAAGCTATCTGTTTACTTCCTCAATCAATGGTGGATGAATATAACATGCTGCCTGGCCAACATATAGTCACCTCTCATCATTTGCAGTTTTCACTTTTGTGGAATTGATCATTAACGGATTTGATCGAAATGTTTTTTCTAGAAATCTCTACATCTTCCAGTGTGACTCTGTGATCAGCTTATTCCAGATATGGATGAGAGGTTTCTTTAGAGAACACCCCTCTAAGGACATTCTTCAGTGAGATTTTATGGTAAGCTTCCAGCAGAAGTCAACCAAAATATCATGCTGGAAGATCTGGAAATTCTGAGAGAAGTGTTCTCTTGGTTAAAACATTTACAATGCCTCCCCCCCATTTCTTTCAACTTTCATGGGGGTCTTGTGCCTCTAATCCCAGCAAATGTGGAATTCCACCTATTGTATACTGTATTATTATTAATAATAATTTTAAAAAAACTTTATTTATACTCCACCACCATCTCCCCAAAGGGGCAGTTTACATGAGGCCAAGCCCAGCAGTACATAATAACAAAATAATATTTATTTATTTATTTATTCAAACTTCTATCACCGCCACTCCCCGAGGGCTCAGAGCGGTTCACAAGTCTGGATAACAAAACAATGAGCAACGAACAGACAGACAACATTAGAAAAAAAAGTGGGGGAGGAAGGGGGGGAGGAGAGAGGGGTAGAACAGAGATAGAAAATCAGAGTGCGGCAGGCGGGTGCTCAGGTAGACCTAGCAGGCTCCACCTTGCCATCAAAAGAAGGAAGCATGGGAGGTCTCAAGGAGATCTCTCGTGGTTGGCCACAGAGGTGTCAGGTGGCCTGGCTTCCTCTGTCCAGAGGTCTGACAGGGGGAATCAGACGTGCTAAAGAGGTGTCCTTCTCCAACTTCAGACAGGGCCGAGGGAGCTCACACCACTTAGAACTCGAGCTCCAGAAAGTTCTGGGTCGAAACAATCTCCGGAACCTGGGCTCGAGTGAGGTGGGCCCCCTCTTTCTCAAGTAATTGGAAGGAAATGTGGAGGGTCCAGGGGGGCGGCGGCCTCGACAGGGGGGTGACCCACGCTGATGGTCCCTGGAAAAGCCAGGGGGGAATCTGCTGTTCCTAGGCTTCCGGCGCCGTTTCCTCCAGCGACCCTGTGGCTTCTGCTGCAAGGCGCCTCCAGGGTTAGAGTCCCCCAACAGTGGGTGCATCATCCCTGGGCTACTCCCTGAGTTAGTCACCCCTAGTCTTGTTTCACCCTGGCCTGGTCTGTAGCTGTTCTTCCAGTCGCCAAAAGGTAGCGGGGCAGACTGTGGGCCGGTCGCAACTTTTGGGATCGCTGGTAGTCGGCCAGCTCGTCACCGGGGCCACTCCCCGGGAACCCTTGCCAGGGCCTCAGAGACATCAAGCACCTCCGTCGGGGGCCCCGGGAGCAGCGGCTTGGGGGTGCTTGTGGCCTCCAGCGGAAAATCCGGCAGTAGCAGCTGTTCCAGCGTGGAGTCCGTGGGGGGGCGTGGTCGTGGCCTTTGGGGTGGACAGGGGAGGTGGGGCTAAGGACGGCGAGCCGATCGGGCTCGGAGCCATGTTGACACCACCAGCCGGCGCCCTCTCCATCGGGGCCGGGGGAGCCTGGTGCCCCAGTGACTCCCACGGGCTCCACCATGGCACCACTGCCACTCCAATTAAGGCCTCGCCCCCGTCTTCCAGGAGCACATTTTGCAGGGCACTCCTCGAGGACTCTCCGCGCCTCTCCTCCATTTGGTCTCCCGGGACCAGGGCGCTCGGCGAGCTCGGGTGCAACCTGCCCAAGGGGCTAGCAGCAATCGCCCCACTTGCCTCTCTCTCCTCTGGGCCCGGGCGCAGCGGGTCCAGGCATGGCGAGTCCGGCGCTCCGTCGGCCGCTGCCCCTCCAGTCCCGAGGCGGGGATCCAGATGATGCAGGCCATCCTCGCAGCAGAGGGACGCCAGCACTAGGCCCAACTCACCCACCTCCCCCAGCCAGGCGGCCAGCCGTTCGACTAGCCGACTGAAACCAAGGAGAAGGTGGGTAGGACCCGGCGGCGCAACCTGGGTGGTGTCGGGGGGGAAATCGCTTGCCTCCCTCTGGGTGATGTTAGGAGGGGTGGGAGACCCGGCCTCCTCCAAACCCGGCCAGGGAACTGGAGACCATGGTGGGCGATTCCAGGAAGTCGCTGTGGTTGCTGTGGTCGTTGCGGGCCCAAAGATCCTCCTGGAGGCCGCAGCGTCCACCATGTACGCATGGATGCTGAGAACCGAGGCCGGTGCTCGGGCGACCTCAAGAGCAACCTTGGCCTCGGCTTGTAGAGCCTCAAGGAGAAGTGAGGAACTCACTGACGCTTCTACCGGCGACCAAGGGTTCGCCCCAAGGCCCTGCAAGTCACCCCTCGTGCATGGGGTAGCTGGCCTCGTAAATGGGGCTGCTGTGTGGGAAACTCTGCATAGGCCTCGGTGGAGCTCGGCGTTCAAGCGCCTACTCGACGCGGCCATCTTGCTTAATACCAGAACAATGGAACACACATCACAATTAAATAAATAAATAAAACATAAGAATACCAAAAAACAATACAAAGTAATACAATGCAAAAATCAATCACAAAGGGTGGGCCACATGTGTGAGATAAAATGATAAAAACTCAGGATGAGATACGGATGGAAAAGAAATATTTGTAAGGGAGAAACTCATAGGAAACAGGGTAGTGGAGACCGGCCTTCAAACAGACAGGGGGAAGTGCAATATGACAAACATTATGGGAAGAGCAACAAAAGTAGATATCTGATCACTCTCCAAAGGCGCAACAGAAAAGCCAAGTTTTGAGATCCTTCTTGAAGGTTGCTAAGGTGAGGGCTTGCCTAATCTCACCAGGCAATGAGTTCCAGAGGCAGGGGGCCACAGAGGAGAAGGCTCTCTCTCTTGTACCCACAAGTCGGGCCTGTGATAAAGGAAGGGGTGAAAGGAGGGCCTCCGCCAAAGATCGAAGAGATCGGGCAGGTTTGTGGAAGGAGATGTGGCCACGAAGGTTGGCGGGTCCCAAACCGTTTAGGGCTTTATAGGTAATAACCTGCACCTTGAATTGGGAATGGAAGATAAACGGCAGCCAATGGAGCTCTTTAAACAGGGGGGTTGACCGCTCCGTGTAATTCGCCCCTGTTATTAATCTGGCTGCCGAGCATTGGACCAGTTGTATTCTCAACTATCATGTGGGAGTGCTGGTCTTGGCCTATAAAGTCCTAAATGGTTCCAGTCCAACTTACCTGTCCAAACATATCTCTTCATATGGGACTATTAGAACTAAGATCGTCAGGGGAGGCCCTGATCTTTGTTCCATCTCCTTCACAAGTGTGATTGGTGAGGACAAGCGACAGAGCCTTCTCAGTGGTGGCCCCCTTGGCTGTGACTCTCCCTCCCCAGTGACATCAGACAGTTTTTAGAAAAAAGTTAAAGACATGGCTTTGCACACAAGAATTTGAAGAAAATGTAACTACAGGCTTCGACACGGTTTAAATATGGATTATGACCAAGGATCTTGAAGAAATGGAAATATATACTTTATATGTTTTAATGTGTTTACTGTTTTAATGTTTATTAAAACAAATTATTAACCGTTTTAGTGGAGGGGGTATGTTATTGTTTTAACTGTTGATTTTACCGGTATTGAATTGTACCAGAGTTGTAAACCACCTTCATTCCCTGAAAGGGGGGGGGGGGGAGGCAGGGTATAAATCAAGCAAATAAATAAATAAATAAATGTGGCTAAATCTGAAATAATTCAATTCAAATATTTTTGAACTTGGATATAAAATACATTATTCTAGAGCTTGCTGGAACATTTACATATACAGTTGGTCCTATGTATCCATGGAATCTGCATCCATTATGTGAAAATGTTCAAAAACAAACATTTCCAAAAAACAATTTTTGATTTTTGCTGTTTTATAATGGGGGCATCTTCTTACTCCACCATTATATATGAGAGACTTGAGAATTCACAGATTTTGGAATCCACAAGGTGTCTTAAAATCAAACCCCAGTGAATACCAAGGTCTTATTGTAGGTCATCATTGTAGGTCATCATTGTGAATGATGAACAGTTTAGCATAATGGACAGGACTAGCTCTTGATTTGTAATCACTCTGAGCAAAGTGTACATTGGTGCACTATTTCTCTCATTAGGCTTCAGTGGTCTTGCCTGGTTGCAGTGGCATTGTCATGTGTCCCCATTTACACTGACCGTTTAATGCAGCTTCAAGATGACTTGAGGCTGTGGTGGCTACAAACTGCATGCTGCCAATCTGTGCTGCAGCACAGATTAAAGGGTACAGCACATTAAAGAAAGTCACAGGAATGTCTTAAATAATCCATTTAATGCTGTGATTATTAAATAATTATTAAATATGGTTTTCTGTGGATGAACAGATGGCCACTACCGGATGACAGATTTTCTGTATCAGAAACTAGAGCTGATGTGGTCTATCCAATTTTCTGAATCAGCACCCCAAATAACCAAACCGAATCTAAAGTTGACCAAAAACTGATTCGTAACCCTTTTGGTACTAATGTTGGAGAGTGATCCCTGGTCAAAGAGGACCCTGGTCAAGTGATCCCTGGTTAAAAAAGGTTGGGAACCACTGCTTTAATGTAATGCAAGGGATCCTGATATTTCCCAGATTGCAGGGTAAAATCAAGTCTGCGCTATAGGTATCTCTACCCTCATTGAAGTACTTTATAGAATTTCAAACATGCGAAAGGGCTGCTGAAAATTCTTCGAGGGCATGGCTGACTAATGAGCAGGGGCTAATTGACTCACTGGGATGGCTAATTAATTGCCCCCACTCCTTTTAAAAACCTCCTATGTCTTTGGAACACTGTTGGGCCTCTTTCCCAAAAATGAAAAAAAAAACCCCCACATGGATGTTTGAGTGCAGATTCCATGGTAAATTCAGTCACCTTCCTGGCCACAAACCATTTCCACACACGACACTCTATTCACCACACAGCAAAGCTGGTTTTTCCCAAACTGGTTCCAAACTGATCTAAGTGGTCAGTGTAGATATGCCCTATGTAGTCCTGAGTAGCTGGGTCTAAAAATGTCATAAATAATCCTCTGGAATAAGGAATCTGATACATAGGAGTTGGACTTTAAGAGGTTCCTGGCTCCAGTCGGTTCTCTTCTCAAATATGAGAAATAGGCAGTTGAAGCAGCTGAGATGTACACTCATCAGCATGGCTTGACTGATGCTGAAGACACTCCCTCACCCTTTGAAATTTAGTTAAGAGAGAAAATGAAACTTTAAACAGAAGGCACTGGGTCCATCTACACTGAAGAATTAATGTAGTTTGATATCACTTTCATTGTCATTGGTTAATGCTGTGTAATCATGGGAGTTTTAGTTTTATAAGGTCTTCAGTGTTTTCTGTCTACCAGCTCCCAGGATTCCACAACATTGGGTCTGGCAATTAAAGTAGTTTCAAACTCCATTAATTCTACAGTGTAGATGCACCTGATAACCCAAGCACCTGGCATCCAGAGGCAACCATGAATAAATCTGTTATTTTATATTATTATATCATTTCTGTGGTCTGTTTGAATTTACATTTACACTTAAATTTACATTTCTATGCATAAGCTGAAAAGCATTGATCCCCCCATAAATAAATACATACATAAATAAATGGCCATTTACCAAAACAGCATGGTATAGTGATTTGTGTGTTGGATTTGTTGGAAAACCTGTGATAGCTTTAACTATAGGGTGTCATTAAGGCTATACAGTAATGATAACTGAGTACTTGGAGACATATGTCCACCTTTTTCATGTGAATCCTATATACAATGGACCTCATCACACAGAGAGTCCAGTAGTTTTACACATTATACTCACTTGAAGGACATAGAGGGATTGATCACATCACATGAAGTTGCCCCTCTTCCGGTGGTCATTTGTTATCTTCCGTCCTTGAACTGCAGAGTAGTTGTAAACAGTGTAGTTTTCAAAAGAATGGGAGAGAAATTGTGTTGAGAGCTTCAACTTATGTGAAAAACATGTCTGATGACAAGCGTCTAACTCTTCTGTGCTGTTTCATAGCAAGATGAGGAAAAATGAATGGGCAGACTTAGAAAGCAGATAGGGAGGGGGAGTAGCAATCTTGTTTCCCAAGGAGACTTTGCATCTCACTTCATTGCCATTAGCCAGCCTTTTCTCAGGGCAATTAGTTAGGTTTCCTAGGAAGGGAGAGGCTGAGTGGCTGGCCCCTTGTCCTCTCTCAACCGGGGAGGATGAGGAGGGTCCTGCCAGTCACCTCACTTAAGCCTTCCAATGTGATGGGGAGTAATGTGATCAACAATGGAAGAGAGAAAAGAAATGGGAAACACATATGATGGTGCTGCTGAACTCAAAAACTATGGGGGAAAGACAAAAAAGGCAAACAGGTATGATGGGAAGACGAAGCTCATAACATGACAAATGGCAATCTTAAAGTACAATTTCCTACAATTTCCATAACGGTTCTGGCAGTGAGTGTGAAGAGGTCCCTTGTCTCATCTCCTTTTTGGCTTTGGATATCTGGATATGTGTAATAACTTCTGGACTAACTGAGACCTTGCCCCTAAGCTTCCCTTCACATTCTTGGATTATCCATCCATGATCTGTACTGAATTGGAATTTCCCAGGCAGTAACAAGCCACACTTAAAAACTGTCAGGTCACCAAATGCTAATCAAGATGGCCATTTGAAATATTCACACCTAGTTCCAACAGTCAAGAGTTATTTCTCCCACCCTGGACCTTCCACAGATATATAAACCCAATTTTCCTAGTTTCCAACAAACCTCACAACCTCTGAGGTTGCTTGCTACAGATGCAGAAGAGAATGCTTCTAGAACATGACCATACAGCCCAAAAAACCTAAAACAACCCAGTGATTCTGGCCATGAAAGCCTTCAACAATACATTATACTGGATTGGCTTTCCTTATAATGCTTCCCTTAAGACATTTGCTGTCCATAGGCATAAGACAGATTGTGATCTGGCAAGGGAGTCTGTCAAGTGCTGGTGAAGAAGGAGTGTTTCAGTTGCTTCAACTACTACTTTCTCAGAACCAGAGAGGGAAATGTCTGGAGTCAAAAACTCATTGCAATCCAATTCCTCTGTGTCAGATTCCTCTGAGATTCCTCAAATTCCTCCTGAGGGTGAGGAATGACAGCCTATCTACCTACCTGTTTATTTATTTAAAGCATTTGTGTATAGCCTTTCAGCCTACCAGGGTCCCTGAGGTGATATATAGAAGAAGGGAAAATAAGTTTTTATTTATTTATTTGATTTGAATGCTAATTTCCTTGACAACACTGGCTTTTGGCAATGGAGGGCAAATACGGATAGCAGTGTTCTGAATGGTAGACTACATATTAACATGAAAATGAATTAAAGAGATCTCAGGAGGAGAATCATCTTGTCTTCCCTGGATGCTAAACCTCATGGGCTAGGTGACATCCATTGAAAAGGGTGAGGCAGCAGGTGACAGGCAAAGACTTCTTAAGACATTGAAGAACCATTGCTGGTTCCAGCAGACAATGCTATGGTAGGTGGACAGATGGCCTCACTGAACATATAAAAGCAGCTGTCTGTTTCTAAGAAGTTCATTTAAAAGAAGCAAAAGCTTCACAGTGCCCTTCGATTCTGGCTTGAGAAACAGCCTTTAAGACTCAAAGTTGTCTGGGGTTGGCATGCTGTTTCAAGGAGTATTTTATGTTTGCTGTTGCAATGATGAACTGTCTTTGCCTCCATCGTACATTTGTATCTGTGACCTTAGTAAAACTGCTTCTGCAGGTGTTGTGTTGCCCATAAATAGATTGCTCCAAGTTTATGGGATACCTTCAGATTCCAATGACACGGATTTTTTTCACTGATAGAGAACATAAACAACCTATGCTGTGTGGCATATTATAGAGTCTGGCTGTATGTGTGTTGTTGGGATTTATTCATGGACTCCCTTCTCCCTTAAAAACAAAAACGCCTCCCCTCACTTCCAGTCCTTCAAAACTCTGTAGCGGCAGCTCAGGTGATTATCAAAATGCCAGTTTTTATACTTGCCTGCTTTGCTTGCAAATTTTTCCTTTGTTGTATTTCCTCCACATATTGCATAGATATGACAGAAAATTGTTCCAGGCAAGTATCTATTGATTTACTTTCTGGCAAGAAAAAAAGTAGATTATAACCTAAACTCCCTTGGCTTCTCCTCCAACACATCCTCATGCTGAGTTCTCTTCTGACTCTTCCAGGTCTTTGAGGAGAGCATATGTTCCATATTTGTGATGGGTAAGAAGTTTCTTCCTATGACCTTGGTTGGTGCTATTCATGTAAAACTGGGGAAATTTCTTCCTTCCTAAGGAATTCTATCGGGCATCCTCAAACTGTTTGGGCCTCCAACTCCCAAAAGCCCTAACAAGCTTGTTCAATTGTCAGGAATTCTGGGAGTTGAAGGCCCAAACAGCTGGAGGGTCGCAGTTTGAAGATGCCTGAATTCTATCCTACAAAGCTATCCATGTCTGTATGCAAGTTGTGAATGGAGCTTAGCCAGATATAGTTGGGGTCAGGCTCACCCCACGCTCTTTTTCATACAGCTGGCAGACAATCACATATATCAATACACACACACCCTGTCCCTTTCCCGGCTTTTTTTCTCACAACTTTTTGTGTCCCTCCTCCACCACAAATTTCCTCCTTTTCCTTCACTCTATCCCCAGTTTTCATGCCTGAATGTTAAATGGGCCACGAGTGATGTTGGTTTTAAAAGAGGCTGAGTAGTATTTGAGTGACAGTTGAAACTCTGATAAATTGCCCTGAAAGAATTTCCCTCTTTTTATACAGTGCTGTTGACAGTCATGCTTATAAATTAATTGAGAGGATAATAAGTGATTACAGTTTGGACAGGTTGCTTGAAGATGTTGAAGTCATAAGGAACATCGCTAATAGTGAAAAATGAGAGTTTTCAGTCTAGTGCAGTGAACTCCACTGATTTTAAGTGGTGACCACTTTGGTTCCAGGTACTGCTGTGATTATATATGTACTGTGTGTGTGTGTGTGTGCGCGCGCACGTGTGTTTATTGTAAGCTACAGTATCTTCCATTCTCCAGTCTGATTAAGGAGATACACTCTGCACCAGACTCAGCTAGAACCTTCTGGAGTCATCTCCTCCAGATATTCTAATCATTTCCCTCAGCCAGTTGACTATCATATAACTCCAACAGGCTTCTTTGGGTCATTAATCATTTTGCTACTAGAAAATGCTCTGCTTGGGTCATCAATATGTCCTACCACGAGTCCATCATGCTAATATATAGCAGGCATTTAATTTCTCATCTCTGTAAGTAGACCATGCCACTACTTTTATTTTGGGCTTAATTCCCATTAAACCTGGTTGATTTAGGGTTCCTCTTCCTAAGGTGCATCTACATTATTGGATCAATGGAGTATGACACCACTTTAACTGCCATGGCTCAATACTATGGAATCCTGGGGCAACAAGATGAGGCTGAGATCGCCTAATGAGAGGGAGAAGCTATTGCAAACTGGAAATACTGGAGAGCTACTGCTCCACACTATAGATATTTGCCAATACTATCTCAGTTTTTACAGATTCATTCCTATCAGATGCCTGAGGTGGGCAAGGAATAGCTCATGAGGCATACAGGCTCACTTGAATAAGGATTTTCCCAGCATGCAGTTTCCACTTGATCTGTGGACAATATTTTGACTCCTGCATTTGTATTTGAGAGCCTTGTTCATCAGAAGCAAATTTTGAGTGGGAAATGGACTCTAGATTCTTCTCACACACCCTGCACAAGAAGTGGTAGTAAGGGTAGTTTTATGCTTTCTATAGAGCGGTTGAGAGATTCCTGCAATGGAGTTACTAATATTCCTCTCCAGTGCCTAAGATGGGTACACAGACTTGCTAGAAGTTGTAATCAAATAACATATGGATGGCTAGATGAGTCATATACCTACTGGCACAACATGGGTCAAATCAGGAATGAGTAAAACGTGACCTGGATGTTCCATATACAACCTAAATTAGTTTATATTTCCATTAGTAACTTTGAGCAGATTTACAGAGGAAAATTCCCTGAGAATCACCTGAAACATAAGGCTATCTGTGTTCATAATATTCAGCCACTTTGTGTGTGTATCCCAAGGTGAATATTTTATTTCTATCAATGACTAGCAATAAAGTAAACAGTAGAATGTAAATAAAACATATGCTTGGGCATTAAAATACAGCTTTTAAAAGTATATTTAGGAGACAGTGTTACCCATGAGAGCTAAAACAAGATTAAATATTTGTATGTTTAAATAACAATAACAGCTTAGATAAAATAATAAAACTTTTAAAGACTGTGATAGCATCCTGCGCCGGCAAGCTTTTGCTGCTGCACAAAAGCACAAAAGCTAGCAACTTTGGCAGTAATTTCAAAAGAATATAAACAAGTGTGATGGTATGCCAGAGCCTTTGAGTAAACTATACTGTCTGGCTGTACTCGGTGGCTATCTGTATACCTTCTGTTAAGATTAAGATCCTTAGCAGACAGAGGCACTTTGAGGCAAGGTGAAAAGATAACCAAATGAAAACAGGCTAAATAAAGGGTTAACTCCACCTGGGACTATCATAAGGTAACTTAAAACAATATATTACGTAAGGAGATTTTGCTGGTTGCAGTCATCTTTCCGGAATCTTCTGCCTCTGCTGCCAAGCGATGATTTATAAACTGTCTTAATCTTCTTTCCTGTGAAGCTTAGGCTGGTTATAAGCTTCTGTTGTCCTTTGGACTGCTGGTATAATAATACTGCTAAATGCAGCAGGTGCTAAGAATGCCTGGTTTTGGATTGCTTGGCCTAGGATTACCAGACAATGGCCCAAGCCTCTAGTGACTGTAGAAAAGGGAGGAGTCCAGCAAGAGAGCTCTATACAGGGAAATGGAATAGGCCAACTAAGACTGGCATCTGGGGGAATTTTAAGCTCCACCCAAAAACTAATACAAGGGAAGGTAACTACTAACTACACTATTGGGAAAGCCTATACACAGGGGGAACTGAAGCAGAGAAGAGGAGAAGCAGAGCCAGGGGCGGTCCTACAGGTAGGCCAAGGAAGCGGCCGCATGGGGCGCCATCTGGGAAGGGGCGATTTCCCCTGCCGGCCGGGCGCCAGCTCCAGACAGTGTCCTGGCCCTGCCGATGTTCCTCAGGCAGCGCCGTGGCTGCCTGTTTTTGGGCACCGGCCTTGTGCGCTCCGACGCTGCTTCTGGGCATGTGCAGAGGTTTTCACGCAGGCGCAGTTGCTCCGGAGCTGAAGCTGAGCGCAGGAGCAACTGCGTGTGTGCGAAAACCTCCGCGCATGCCCAGTAGCTCCTGTGCGCAGAAGCCTGTAAGTAAAGCACTCCCTATCGGGCAGGCAGGGAGTGCTTCCCCTCTCCCTTTGTCTCTGCCCTGCCGCCGAATACGGTGACCCAATTGGGCAGGCAGGGGATGGAGACAAAGGGAGAGGGGAGTGGAGGCAAAGGGGTATTGGTGACGTATTGCCTCCTGACAGCCGCCACCGGAAGTAGACGCCACACGCTGAGGCGAACTCCCTCGCCAGGCCCAATCACATGTGAACCCTACCACACCCGCCCACCTCCCCACGCGCGCGCTGGCCCGGACCATCAAGGAGAGATAGGTGCAACTGCGCAGGCAAATAGTAATATATAATATTTTATTTTACTTTATTTTGGGTTATTTGAGTTTTATAGGAGTAATGAAAATATTTAGTAGAGGATAATTTTATTTAAATAAATAATTTTATTTATTATTTTATAATTATAATAATATAATAGAATGTTATATTATATTATTATGTCAATATATTATAATATAATTATATTGTAATGTAGTATAATTATATAATATAGTATGAGTATGTACTATATACAATGTATATACATTGATACAATATAATACTACTAATGGTATTGTGATATTATAATTGTATATTTGTTTTACAGGGGGCGCCAAAATAATGTTTGGGGGGGGCACCAAAATAATGTTCGCTTACCATATCAAATTATCTTAGACCGCCCCTAAGCAGAGCAAGACTTCACAACCAGCTTTGATCCACTTTTGACAAAGCTAGAAGATAATTTTGAGTTTCATGGAAATTCTGGAGTATCCAGTGGCTTTGAGAAAATCCGGGCAACTAGATTGAGTCTGGTATACTGTCCAGACAAGAAAGCACTGCCACCATCATTTCACTGGAATTTGTGCAAGAAAAAAGGATGGGTCATGGCACCCACCCTTGTCACGGCTAGTGAGTCATGGAAATAGTACAAGTTCCATTCCATTACAGGTGCCTCTGTTGAGTTCAGAATGTGGTACCTGTGCAACCAGTATGAAAGTGGAGGCAATCTGCCAAAGTTAGAATCAGGTCCCTGTGCAACTACATTCTGGTAGTGTGGGCACCTTTTTCTGATTCAGCAGATGACTCTGCAATAGATATATAGATATATATATATATATATATATATATTGCAATATATATATATACACACACAGAGAGAGAGAGAGACAGAGACAGAGACAGAGGATGTGAAATGGGTGATTGAACAATGGCCCAAATTAAGCATAAATTTGGATTTGGATTTGGAGCTTCTCTGGGGCAAATCTACACTGGACTAAACTGATGTAGCTGTACCTCATGTTTCTTTCTTCTCACCCTCAGTTTTCAACCCCCAAGTAAGGAGACATGTGAAACTAAAACTATGAATGAATTGTTTATTGTACTAGCCATAGGCCATGACATAAAATATACAACCTCTAAAAGTACAACAAGCACTTTCCAATATAAACATTAAAACATGTTCCATATACTGGCTTTTAAAAAATACAGCAGTAGTGACATGACAACAATTACAATGTCTGATTCGCATCATCCCAATATATCTCCATTTCCTTTTTTCGCTTCTGGAGTGGAGTTTACTATTTTGGCTCGAATTTTTTGAGCTGCAACTGCAAATGTGGCAACCTTTAATGTAAACTAAAACTAATAAAACAAATAAATAGTTTTTACATTTTCTTGGAGTAAATATTGATTCATTTTGATAAAATATTCTTTTTAAAAGCTTTAGCCAATCATTGCTTATTACTGAGTGCATGAGTCATGTGTTCGCAATCATACGCTTCTAGTGTTCTGTTTTGCATTTGAAGCATATATCCTGAACCCTAGAATTTGGAGTGCCCTTAGAGAGCTATGGTTCCGAGTAGTGTAAAGTGCAAGAGGCTATTGTATGGCGTAAATAACTTAACAAGGTCAAAAGTTCACAATATCAAAATATTAAATGAACAACACACACACACACACACACACATATATGGAATGATTTGTGAGTGAGTAATTAGTGACAAGGTTGTTTGTTGTATTAGTAATATAAGTGTACTGTATACAAATAATTGTTATAAAACACGTTGATACAGGCCACCCAAATGCTAGGCAGAGTGAATCAAATGTCTTAGGCAGAATATTGTTGATGGTAAGAAAGCCAAAAGAGGGTAGAAGTGGTGGTAGCATTTTCTGTCTCTGGTGACAAAATTAACTCTAAAGGTGACATATCCCTCCCTGCTTGGTTAATACTTGAATGGGAGACTGCTAATTAATTCCAGGTACTGGGAGCTGTATTTCAGAGGACAAGGGCAAACTACCACTGAATGTTCCTTGGCTAAGAAAACCCTATGAAATTCATGGGTTGCCATACATTTACAGGTGACTTGAACACACATTAAGCACATACATACAAACATACATACATACATACATACATGACTGGTGGAAGGAGATGTAGAAAGCCATGTTGCTTTGCTTTTGGGTTGCAGAATATTGTCAGTTTATCTTATGTTGATAAGAATATAATGAAAAAGGAGATTCCAATTAGAACCAGCTCTTGGGAGATGGGTATCTTCAGGCTGCCCTTAGGAAGCGATTGGTTCAAAGTCATGTGTTACGTGAACGGTTTGACCAGAACTAAGTTTAGGTCTTCAGAACGTTCTTTCATTGACCCTATAAATAGAACTGGTGAAAACTTTGGAATAACAAGCCATGGTTCTACGTTTGTTGACTGAGACCGGAAAGAACACTATTTAACTCTGAAGCAGTTGAAGTCATAGTCTTTAACAACCTAGCAGTTATTCAGGAGAAAGGAGCCGATTAAGTGATTGCCAAGTATATTGTAAGTTTAACAAAGCGCACATCATATTTCCCCCCCTTACATGCCATATAGTAATTGTGCAAAATGCATGATTTACTTTGGCAGCATTATTCAGATTTAATTACAGTGCTAAGAGGAAACCACAACTGAAAGAGAAAAAAGCAACATTGCTCTGGAGATCAGCGTGGCATTTCTCTGTGTTTTTTTATTTTTTAAAAAACCACACAGGTCTTTTGTCTGGGAAATAAATTGTGTGAAACAAACTTGTTGGGGAGAGAAAGCACATTTTAAACAAACCTTTAAGAGATATTGAATACATTCAAACAGCCACTTTGTCCACCGCTCTTGAGATAACTCTTCTTCCATTGCGTACTTCCAAGTCTAAGAAGTAAATTGTACACACACACACACACACACACACACACACACACACACACACATATATATATAGAGAAGCTTGGTGACCCTAAGGCAAACCTAACATGGGGGTTTCCTGGCTGAGAATGTATGACTTGCCCAAAGTCATCCAGTGGTTTCCCACATGGCTGAGTGGGGAACTGAACCCTGGTCTCTAGAGTTGTAGACAAAGTCAGTCTGCCACACCATGCTGGCTCTCATGATATGAATTCTGCTGTCAGTATAGTCTTCTAAACCAGTGATTCTCAACCTGTGGGTCTCCATGTGTTTTGGCCTACAACTCCCAGAAATCAGTTTACCAGCTGTTTGGATTTCTGGGAGTTGGAGGCCAAAACATTTGGGGACTCACAGTGTTCTAAACATTTAGTTTGATTTTCTGATGTCGAATTGGTCAACTATTGCTTGGTCTTTCTTCCATTTTTGGAAACAGGGACAACATGTATTTACCCCAGTCATCAGGGCCCTGGCCTATTCCCTAAGAATGTGTAAAGTGTTTCTAAGATTACATCTATAAATTAATCTTGTATCCATGGATGCAGTTCCTCTGGCCCTGGAGATTCATATCATTCAAATATATTATCTATCCTGGGTTGTAGCCTTTTTGCATCATTTATTCTCTTATCAAGCTTTTAAAAAAGGAAACAAAGTGAGTGTTGAATGGTTCCATTTACCTTCCATCTCTCCAGCAAGTTGGCATCTCTGCTTTATATTTTCTACTTGCTCATTCTTTCTTTTCCTCCAAACATAGGAAACAAAACTTGTTATTTTTTAAAACTTTCTATAAAACTGTACTTAATCTGAGCTTTAGCATTCCTGACCATGATCTCCCTACAATATTGGCCATAGGACAAAATGGCCCATGTGGTCTCTTCCAACTCTATTATTTTATGATTCTACATGTTTTGTAAATGTCCGCTCATCCATAGTATCTAAGCAGCCTTCTTGGTTTTTTAAAGATGTTTTTCACTTTTCTTTATTCCTGGAATTGTTTGCAACTGTGCCTTCAAGATCTTACTTTCAAGAAATTCCTATATGTCATAATCTCTTTGTCTTCCAACCCCCCGAAATAAAGAGACAGACACAAAATATATGGATTCAAATTTGGGCAACTTTTATTAATTGTTACCTATTTAACTTATAACTCAACTAACTTTTAGGTGTCAGTTCAACTTGGTGTGTCTAAGCTGAGGTAGATTTAAACGTCTCACCCTCAGCTATTCAGGTGTAAAAAATACTACCTGGGTCCCCTGTAGATTTAAACCCTTCCCGGGCAACCTCAATAATAGTAATTTAGGTCTTAAACATCAGGAGAAATCTCAGTCTCAACTTTTGAGACCAGTCTCTCCATCTGCATCACCTCTGGAGGCATTCACCTTCACCTCACCCCTAAAATTAACCTCTAGGTGAATGTTTAATTTTTTGTAATGCAGAATGCCCACCACACCCTTAATTTCCAGGGGTGTCCTTTGCTGACTAAGTGTATACAAATGTTTGAATAACTAATCTATTTACAAATGTTTGAATAACTAATCTATTTACGCTTGGCTAGTTTACAAGCCGACCATTCCATCTAGCCCCTAAGACAACAGTATAGGGTAGGCAAAACCTCATAGGAATATTCCTATCCGACCCCAAATGTAAACCATTTGACGATCACCATTATACTGTCCATGGGTGGGAGTGATGGGCGATGTCCTTTCGCAGAATGAGGGAGAAGGGGCTGGCATCACACTATGCCAGCCCCTCCTTCCTTCAAGAATGTTCTGCGAAATTAACCAATCTTTTCTCCGAGGGGAGGAGACAAAATTGCTCCACCGCCCAACTTGTTGGAGGGTGAAGTGTATCCTCATCAGTTATTTCTGACAATGAAACTTGTATCCAATATTTATTAAACTTAGTGAAATCTGCATTTTAAAATGTTCATTTTTAGAATTTTCTTTTTTCATTAATGTTACAAATACCAAGAGAAGTTACATGCACTGCATCGCCCATCTCTTCCAAGGTAACTACTCCTATTTTCACTTCTACTTTCTGGAAAATGAAATTGTTAGCAGGGCAGGTGTGGAATTTGTGAAATCTTACATTATCTATGAAATTTGATATACAAGAGATACCAGGTTAGTTATAGTTGTGTAATATATTCTAGGAAGGCATCATCCAACTCTTCAGTATGGCATGGACGTGTTCTAAGCAGGCTACTATATTTTATGTATATGTTTTGCCAGCTTCAGGACCTGAAGTAGTGGATAGAACAGTATTAATATTACAGCAACTGCATGCTGCTTAAGAAATAATGCAGTCTAGGTTAAATAAGATATATGCCTGGGTAAAGGGACAGAGAAAAAGTGAAATGTGTGAGCTAAAGTCTGGGCTAGCAAAAAAAGTAAACAAAAAATCATAATGAAAGTAAGTAAGACAGAATTGAGAATTATAGTTAATATGTGACATAATCTTATCTAGTAAGACCTTTCTTCTAAATGTAATAGAAAAACTCAGGGGGGAAAAGCAGAGCACTTGGCTTGAAGGCAGAATCAGAATCTATATGGTGGAGTCTCTGATATTTCACCTCTTCAGGCACATTACAATGTTAAGCTGAAAAATATAAACAAAGCCTTGTGAGGACTATATATATAAAAAGAAAAATCAGCAAAATGGGGCAGTCAATTGACCGTTATAGAAGAACGTGAACTTTCAGAATCAGCTGGATAAAAAAGCCTGCCTGTTTGCAGCCCCCAGAATGTATGAGATAACTGCATTTGTTATGTTTTGATTAAGAATGCCAGTATACCAGAGTTCAGCTCTCTGTAACAATAGCTGTGCTGAATTAATGAAATGTATTGAGAACAACTGTGTGCATTGTGTAATGTCCTCAAAGGATGAATAGAATTTCTGATATTGCGTACTAATACTATGAATACGATGTGCCTTGTAAGTTTGAGAGATGTTTCATATATAAAAAGGTAACATTTGTACTTTGCCAAAAACTATGTATATCTAAGCTAAACATAGCATTATATAAAATCTGTGATAAGAGATATAATCCTAGATTGTAAATATCTGTGTCATTTGGTGAAATTCAGGTAAGTATATATAGAACAATATACCTAAAGTCAACCCTCCACATTTCTTGGAGTTTAGGAGTGTAGGAACTCTGAGAAAATGAATAAAAAAACACCTCCCTAGGAATATCAAGGTCGCCTATTGTGACTCTGTGGTCAACTTCCTCTAACTACAAAATCACTCCAGAAATTGACCATAGGACTCCAGGTCCTATGGTCAATTTCTGGTGGAAGTTAACCATATATTCATGCTAGAGGATCTAGAGATTCCTAGAAAGAACATAATAATCAAATATATGAATAATAAAATATGCAAAAGTGAAACCCGCAGATGTGGAGGGCCAACTGTAATGTCTATGGAGTAAATTCCACATTCATGAAATATGAATGTAGAAAAAATGAACAATATATAAAGTCATAAAGCTGTGCATTCCCTCATTATAAATTTCTTGTAAATTCAATCTTTAGGGATACTTAAGGATTGATGTTAATTGGCCTAGCTGAATAATACTGTTGTCTGTAGTTGAAAACCCAGGTAACTAGAAACTGACAAAGGACAATGAGCTCTCTGTATAAAAGGAAGTATATTTGTTGGGACCATAAAAGCTCCTAATGGCTTGATGGATCTAAACTGAACTTAGCACACATACCCATCATGATTCAACCTAAAATACTGGCAAGGATTGGGGCCGGGGGGATGTTAGAGGCTGATAGAAGCTCGAGTTGAGTCGCATCATAGTCATCAACAAAGGATCTGGACAAAACTTGCTATACATATCCAACTTAAAATACTGATGGGGTTTGGGGGGGAGGCCTGATAGAGGATAATAGAAAATAGGGTTCAGTCGCACCTGGAAGCCACATTATTGCCAGTTCCAACCCAACCAGATCTGGGGTTGATGGGAGATCCACCGTTATGAGAATAGCAGTCAGACAGATCTAGGGAAGATGAGAGTTGCAGCCTGAACATGACTTGAGCTAATGGGAATTCCAGCCCATTACCTATATTATTTTTTTAAAGGCCCCATTATATGAGTATACATTTTCTAATGGTACCATTTATAAATGGAAAAGCTAACAATAAAGACAATTAAAAATGCATACTCATAAGCTATTCATGTGAAAGAGACAAATAGACACACTTCTACAGTGAACTCACTGTTGTTCCAGTATCTTAATTGTCCAAATACTTTCAACTTTCTGTGCTCCAAGTAATGAATTTCTTCATAGACAGAAATAGGAAAGTTTATGCAAAATGGATAATACATCAAGTATCAACTGGTGACTGGAAGGTACAAATATACATAGGCTTCTAAAAAAGAGCAACAAGAGACACTCAATAAACTATTACTGACTCAAGTATTTTCAGATTGAAGTGGTCATTTCACACTTCTTAATGGTGTGCCCATGCTTCCTGCTATCTCCAAAAAACCACCCACCAAAAACAAAAACATTGCCAAAAATATGCCAAAAGACTAGACAGTTATATACAATTAAAAATAAATGTCTCATCTTTATTTCAAAAAATTCAAGAGTGACTAATACTACCTTTCATAAGTTATAAAATATGACAATTCATAAAGTTTTTACCAAGGTCAAATGAAAACATTAATATTTTGATAGTATTAAGCACTCAATGCTTTGTCAACATGCACACACATTTTATGGTATTGTAAAAAGACCTGCTTTGCACTTTTTTGAATGGCCTGAGATGATGTTTACATTCTAAGACACTTTCTGAGCTTGTGGCTCTATCTCGGATCAAAAATGGATTCTGGAGCTAAGGCTCCAGGCAGGGCCGTAGCCAGGATTTTGTTTCGGAGGGGGCTGAGTTTGGTTCGGGGGGCTGAGACTGGGTGGAAGAGGGTCTACCCTAGCAAATCTTTTGTATTGTTATCCCAATAACCCCATTAATGTGGGATATAATGAGCATGGTGATCAGATCATGATATGAATAAACATAACAGTTTAAATAATGTACCAGTAAGGCCTTTTCGCGGACCACCCTGAGAATTTCGGGGGGGGGGGCTGAAGCCCCCTTAGCCCCCCCCCCTGGCTACATGCCTGGCTCCAGGGGATTGTCAACAAAAATGCAAAGGACAACTTTGCATGTTCACCAAGTAGCCATATACGAATTTTTCTGTAATGGAATTCAGTATTGGATTAGATCAGTAATGCACTGCAAGGTTCCTTTTCCTCAAGCTGGACTCTTGCTGCTAGGATGGTATGGGGACTTGTGTCATGTTGGTTCTAATCCTTATGGAGTTACACATAAGGACTATCATAAGGTGACCATTTTCAGTCTCATCCTTCTATCATTCATAGCATGGGCTCCATTTGTTTGCAGAAAGCATCGGATTAAGCATTCTAGGCATGTCTGTTTCCTAGCTGCCATCTTTTTCTAGCTGTCTGTTCTGCAAGTAGACAAAAATCTATTGAAGTGTGTATATACTATATTACATCTCCTTGCATGATGTAATTAGTTGAGTCTCTTTTGGTTTGAGAGAACTTTTTCCCTGGAACAAAATTGATTTTAAGTTATCTGATTTGTATTGAATAGTGTATTCAAATCTCCTTTCCTAGAATCCACAGGCCATCTTTCTGACCTGCATTGACAGAAAATATCTCAGAATAGTTTGAAGACAAATGTGGTTCTCTTCCTAGCAAATAATAATAATAATATCTATCGGGAGAGGATGGCTTTTCACCACACCAAACCTGATTTTATTTTATTTTTTAGTTTAAAGCTGGTTTTTTCTTTTCAGAGATCTGTAGTCTTTGGAAATAAATATTGTGAGAAATGATGTAGCTGGGAATACAGATTAATGTATGTATACATTATTGCATATGTGTAGGTAGATGTGTGGCTATTCTTTAATAAAAACAACCCCATAGATGGTGTGGTTCAACATGACAAGCCATTTTTTCTGACTAAAAAAAAGATATTCCATTAAAACAAACGACACAAAGGAACAGTGCTTCTGGGATTCATCAACAACAGCAGCTTTCTGAAGCCCACAAATTCTTGAATTCAAAGAAAAGCTGAGCTCTTTTTTAGAGAATAATCCTTTCTTTAGCAGGTGTGTGTGTAAAACATACATCTCTGAATCCTCTGCTGTTGTAGTCTCAAATATGAAGTCAATAGAACAATGTTGATTTAAATATTCATAGGATATACAGATTTTAAAAATGAATTAGTGATATACACAGCTCAGGGTGTAGCTGGGCTCTCTTGCAGATGTGGGAGGGTTTGGACTGGTGAAAGCATCCAGATTTTGAGCTACTGGTCAAGACTGCAAGTGGGCTGTCTGTTGTAGTTATGTGACTGATTGCCCTGTGATTTGGGGGCTTTTACATTCAAATTCTTTTCGGGAATTTTCATAAATTTTAAAGAAACAGACTTAAATTTCTCCACAATTTGTATCATTCAATTTCAATAAAATCAGTTGCTTCCAGCAAGGAAAGGACCATGGTATACCAACTGCCAGAGATGCCTTAAAGATGAGACAAAAATATATTTAACTTCCAAGATATAAGAATTTAAAGCCCTGGGTCTAGATGGATGAATCTCCCAGTTTTAATTTTTTCCCTTTTGGAAGTTAAAGCTGCTTTGAGTCCCATCTGTCGGAGAAAAATGGGATAAAAGTAAATTAATAATAATAATCCCCCAAACTTAGGGGTTTCCCTCCATAACTATGAACATAAGAACATAAGAACATAAGAAGAGCCATGCTGAATCGGGCCTCAGCCCATCTAGTCCAGCATTCTGTGTCACACAGTGGCCCACTAGTTGTACACAGGGATCTCTAGCAGAAAGGAGGGCAAAACCCTCACCTGCTCCCGACCCCCACAACCAGTACCCGGGAAATCCTGCCTGCCTCCATCAACACAGAGGTGGCACTTGGATGTCCATTTCAGTAGCTACTGATTCCCTTGGTATCCATGAATCTGTCTAATCCTGCCTTGAAGCTGTCCAGGCTGACCGCTGTCACAACCTCCTCTGGAAGTGAGTTCCATAACCCAATGACCCTCTGGGTGAAGAAATATTTCCTTTTATTAGTCCTAACTTTCCTACCTTGGAGCTTTAGGAGTGCCCCTAGTCCTAGTGTTGTTTGACAGAGAAAATATTTTTTCTCTATTCACCTTTTCTATCCCATGCATGATTTTATACACTTCGATGAAGTCACCTCTTAAACGCCGTCTTTCAAGGCTGAAAAGACCAAGGCGTTGCAACCTGATTTCGTAAGGGAGCTGCTCCATCCCTTGGATCATTCTTGTTGCCCTTTTCTGTACCTTTTCCAGTTCCGTTATATCCTTCTTGAGGTGCGGTGACCAGAATTGTACACAGTACTCCAAATGTGGCCTTACCATAGATTTGTAGAGAGGTAATACAACATTTGACGACCTATTTTTGATTCCCTTCCTGATCATGCCAAGCATAGAATTTGCTTTTTTACTGTTGCTGCACACTGGGTTGACATCTTCATTGAGCTGTCCACCAAAACCCCAAGATCCCTTTCCTGGTTTGTCTCGGAAAGCTTTGACCCCATCAATTGGTAGGTGTAGTTGGGGTTCTTTTGCCCGATGTGCATGACTTTACACTTGTTTAGGTTAAAATGCATTTGCCACTTTGTTGCCCATTCACTCAATTTCGAGAGATCTTTCTGGAGCTCTTTACAATCAGTTTCATTTTTAACTACCCTGAACAATTTAGTGTCGTCTGCAAACTTTGCTACCTCAGAATTTACTCCTACATCCAGGTCATTAATGAATAAATTAAAAAGTAACGGACCCAAACTGAACCTTGGGGTACGCCACTTCTCACCTCTTTCCACCCAGAGAAATGTCCGTTTATTACCACCCTTTGTTTCCTACAGTTTAGCCAGGTTCCAATCCAGGACAAGACCTGTCCTCTGATTCCATGGCTGAAGAGCTTATTTAGGAGCCTTTGGTGAGGGACTTTGTCAAAAGCCTTTTGAAAGTCAAGGTAAACAATATCGACTGGGTCCCCTTTATCTATGTGTTTATTTACACCTCAAAGAATTCTAACAAGTTAGTAAGACATGATTTGCCTTTGCAGAAACCATGTTGATTTTCCTTCAGCAATGCCTGTTCTTCTATGTGCTTAGTAATTTTTTCTTTAATAATGGTTTCCATCACTTTGCCTGGAACTAAGGTTAGACTAACTGGCCTATAATTTCCTGATCACCCTGGATCCTTTCTTGAAGATCGGAGTTACATTTGCCTCCCTCCAGTCCTCGGGTACAGTGCCTGATCTTAGAGAAAGGTTATATATTTTGGCTAGAATTTCAGCAATTTCACACTTGAGTTCCTTAAGAACTCTGGGGTGGATGCCATCTGGCCCTGGTGATTTGTTGACATTTAGTTTAGTAAGGCATGTGAGAACATCTTCCTTGTTTATCTCTATCTGGTTTAATTCATTTAATTCCCTCCCTGAAAAAACTGACTCAGCTGCAGGCATATGTTGTCTGTCCTCCTGTGTGAAAACGGAGGCAAAGAAGTCGTTTAGCCGCTCGGCAATCTTCTTGTCTTCACTTATTGTCCCTTTCTTACCATTTTCGTCAAGTGGCCCAACTGCTTTTCTAGTTGGGTTTCTACTCTGATGTACTTACAGAAGTTTTTGTTATTTTTTTAATATTCTTAGCTATATGTGCCTCAAAATCTCTCTTGGCTTTCCTGACGGTTGCTTTGCATTTAGTTTGCCAGAGCCTGTGTTCCTTTCTGTTCTCCTCAGTAGGAAGAGCCTTCCATTTCTTAAATGAGTTTTTCTTCTTTCCAATCACATCTTTTACTTCATTTGTAAGCCATGCCGATGTCCTCTTGGACTTTCCCGGCCTCTTTCTTATTTTAGGGATGCATTTTAGTTCGGCTTGTTTTAAAGTATTTCTAAACAGTTTCCAAGCATTTTGAGGGATTTGATTTTTTTACTGTTCCTTTTAGTTTGTTCTTTACTATTTTTCTCATTTTGGTGAAATTCCCTTTTGAAAATTTAAGGTCTCTGTGTTAGTTTTCACTGACAGTTTGCTATCCAAACTTAAGTTGAAGGTTATTGTGTTGTGGTCACTGGTACCTATGGGCTCAGTTACAAGGATATCTTGAACGAGATCTTGTTCATTAGTTAGCACCAAGTCCAGGATCCCCTTTCCCCTGGTTGGTTCCATGACCATCTGCTCAAGGGAATAATCAGCTAGCATGTCGAGGAACCTTGTCTCTCTTTCATGCGTAGAACAAGAATTTAGCCAATCTATTCGGCGATAGTTGAAGTCCCCCATTATGACTAATTTATTGCTTTTTGAGGCCTGTTTAATTTCATTTTCCAGATAGCAGTCTGCCTCTGGAGTTTGGTTGGGAGGGCGATAGCAGATCCCTAATGCTAGATTAGTTTTTTGTCCTGGGATTTTTACCCACAATGTTTCTGTAGGTGAGTTTGAATTTTCTTGAAGTTCTAATTCATGAGATTCTAGCTCTTCATTTATGTACAAGGCCACACCGCCACCGTTTTTCCCTCTCCTGTCTTTCCCTGTACAGTTTATAACCTGGATTTTTTGTGTCCCAATTGTTTTCCTCTGTCCACCAGGTTTCTGTTATGCCAATAATATCAATATTTTTTTTCTTTTGCCAAACATTCCAACTCTCCTATTTTGTTCGAAGGCTTCTAGCGTTTGCGTACAGACATTTATATTTATTGCTCTGTTGCCCTTTCAACTTTGGCTGTTTATGAGAATTTGTAGAAGGCCTACCATGTCCTACCTCTTGACTACTTTCTATCTTTTCTGTTGACTCGGCCATTTGTGCGTAAATTTCATCCTCCATACTTGGCATTTCACCCTCTCAAACCGGAAGCTGCCCAGCTCCTGTCGACTTTCCCCCTAGGAATCAGTTTAAAAGCTGCTCTGACGCCTTTTTAATATTACTGGCCAGCAGTCTGGTTCCATTTTCGTTCAGGTGTAGCCCGTCCCCTTTTGTAAAGGTTTGGCTTTCCCGAAAATGTCCCCCCAGTTCCTAACAAATCTAAAGCCTTCCTCTTGACACCACTGCCTCATCCACGCATTGAAGCCCGAGCTCTGCTTGTCTGGCTGTCCCTGCGCGTGGAACCGGTAGAATTTCCGAGAATGCTACCTTTGAAGTCCTGGACCTTAATCTTCTACCTAGCAACCTAAATTTGGCTTCCAGGACCATCCGTTTGGCCTTCCCAATGTCATTGGTACCGACGTGTACCACGACTGCTGGATCCACCCGGCACTATCTACCAGCCTATCTAGATGCCTCGTGATGTCCGCAACCTTTGCACCTGGCAGGCAATTTACCATGGGTCATCACATCCATCACAAACCCAGCTTTCTATGTTCCTGACAATCGAATCGCCCACTACAAGAAGCCCCCTCCTACCACCCCCTTGAGAGGTATCCTCGGTGCAAGAGGATATGGGCACATCCTCCGAGGAAGGGGTCCCAACTAAGGAGCCGGTCCCTCTTCCTCAGACTGATGTCCTCCCTGCCCAAGACCCCCATTTTCCAAAGCAGCTGGAGGGCTGCTCGGAACGGAGTGGGATGCTCCTATATCATCCCTGGAGATCTCTTCTTCCTGCCTCACTTCCTCTCTGTGCTTCTCCAGGTCTGCTACCTTGGCTTCAAGGAAAGAACACGTTCCCTGAGAGCCAGGAGCTCACTGCAGCGAATGCACACCCAAGACTTCTGCCCAGCAGGCAGATAGTCATACATGTGACACTCAATGCAAAACACTGGAAAGCCCCTCCCACTGCTGGCTGACTACCTCCATTTCTTGTTTATATGTTTTTATAATTTGACTCCTTATTCTAGATAATTAGACTTTTTGGCTAATGTAGTTAAGTACATATATGTGTACAACACAGCTGTAATTCTTTCCTAAATTTCTTCTCAAAGGAAATAATGAGTAAGGATGACTTCTGGTGGAAACATGGAGTGGCAAGCTGCATTCTAGCAAACTGACCGGAACACAGGGCATTGCTGGGATAGTAATGCTTGTTTACGAGTAAAAAACCCCTCTTCAGAAAGAAGAAAAGAACAGACACAACCCCTAAAAAATCTGACAAATCCTTCATCTCCTTTGTACCTAACTGGAAGAAGGTAGTAGCTTCTGCCATTTCTTAAAAACTATGTATTTTCACAAAGATTACATGATGCCTTTAAATCTTCTGTGAATTCTTCAACTTCATGGCAAATAACATCTATGAAGGTAAATCTACTTTTGTCAATGTTTGAAAGCTACAAAGACTTTAAAAAGACTTTTTAAAATTTATGTATTGGAATCATTATCTAAGTATTGTTTAAATTTGCCTAAATGATAAAGAAGAGATTCAATCTGCTAATATTTAAACTTAACACCCCCCCCAAACAACAACTTGGGAACCAAACATTGTTTATCATACCTGAGAATAGCATTAAAAATGCCACGTTCTGTACCCACTCTTGCATCCTTTCCCATTAGTCACCCATTTTGCAATAAAATATGGAAAAAGTAAGTAATGAGTAATTTTAGAAATGTTCTTCCCATTGTAAGGAAGTCTTCCAAAACAAAACTGCATTTTGAATTTTGCACAGAAGAAAATGAAAACTACAAATAAGCTTCAAAACAACACAGTAAGTTGAGATTTCTTTTGTGCCAAATTCACACAAGTTTTGTTTTGCAAAAAAATCTGTTTGTGTCACAGAAAATACTGTTTTTTTGTGTAAATGTGCAAATTTTTCACAGAAGAATTTCTCATTGTCGGGAATGTAGCTAGAGCAACCTGTTACAGCTTAAATGTGATTAGATTTGCAATGTGTCCCCTCCCATCCCCTTTAGTGCCCTCCCCCACTGCTTTGACCCCTCCTATCAGTCTTCCCCCCTCATTTCCATACCCGCTGCATTAACCTGGGTTGTTAAACTTGTTACACAGCAGCGTATTTTACCCAGCATCCCTGCACCCAAAGTCCAAATGCAATACTCACAGACAAGAGTAGAAACTCAGCAAAGATTAAACATTAGCTTGCAATGGTACATACAAAAACAAGCAGTGCAGCAAACTTACATAGTCTTTGTAAGAAACACAAAATAAGGCAACTTCATCTTACATCAAATGAGAGAGCAAAAATAAACCTTGAGTAAATGGCTATTCCACCATAGCCTCCTCTAGAGTAGCTTCTCCAAACTGCTCCCTAGAGCAAAGCCTTTAAGCATAGGTCTCTTCGGAGAAAGGGCTCTCCAGGATCTCTCCATGAGTATCTCTCTTCCTGCTTCATCTGCAGTCCTGAATGTATTCTAAAAACTCATACAGATATATCCCCTTGGGTGTGGTCCAAGCTTGCTGGTTACCAGCTTTACATGATAATTACCACTATAAGGTTTTTCTTCAACACACACACACACACACGGTCCTGCTATGACTTAGCTTAACAAAACTGTGATTTCAAACTGTTTTCTAATTTTTTTATAACTGCTTTGCTATGGAACTACGTTTCCCCTTCCCAGGGCGTTTGTGCTCCACTTTGTGCTGGTCATGGACTATAATAAAGTTTTGTACTTGTACAGCATTTTCTGCAGTGGATGAAATATTTTGGCTGAGAAAATGATATTTCTACAAAGAAATATTTTTTACACAGAAAAAGTTGTGTTCTCTACAAATCAGCCACATGTGAATTTTGTTCAGATAATGTCCCAAAGTGTGAATATTGTTGAAGACTTTCACGGCTGGAATCATTGGAGTGCTGTGTGGTTTCCGGGTTGTATGGCTGTGTTCTAGCAGCATTTTCCCTTGACATTTTGCCTGTATCTGTGTCTGTGATCCCCTGAAGATTCCAGCCACAGATGCATGCAAAACATTAGGGGGGAATGCTACTAGAACATGGCCATAGAGCCCAGAAACCACACAGCACTCCACTGTGAATGTACTTTTCACTTCAGGATTTTCCTCCAACTTATAATTTTTTTTAACACAAACTCAAAACTTCACATAATATTATGTCATGATTTCTAACTATCAGCCACTCTGACATAGAGCACATGGCCATGGGCCAAACACAAGACAGGACATATGAACCAGCCATAAAACTCAATTGCCCAAAGGTGGGAAGGGTGGAATTGGGCTCTGAAATGTGGAAAGGGGCAACCTCCAGGTACCAGGATTCTTGAGTGATTTATGATATTGCAGCTAGGTCTATATAGAAGGCCAGCAGTGTACGACTCTTGTATTCTGAACAATAAAGATGTATGGTATTTTCACCCTTTGTGTGTCTCTGCACGATCTTTCAGAGAATACTGGTCCACAGCAACACAAGAACTGAGAACCCCCCCCCCCTCTCACACACACATAATAAAAAGATATAAAGAAAACAAGACATTAAGTTCTTCCCCTCAATTTGAAAGTCATAATTTTAAAGTTATCTAACTTTCACCTTAAAAATAATTTTCCAGTTTTTTAAACAATATGTGAAATTCTGTTTTTCCCCTTTAAAAAACTGTCCTTGGTCTTATTTAAACTAATAACTTTCTTTATAATTGTATAATCACTATTTTGTTCTATGGTGTCATTTGGTATAGCCTTGCATATAGCTCTTTGCAAACATGTGTACAAGGAATCTGTGCATTTTATCAACTCAGTATTGATTAGTGGTTGGTGAATAGACTATAGTTAATAGAAACAAAGTAACTTTAGGAGAGCTTGTATTGAAAATAGTTGAACAGGGGATCTAGGGCCCCATTTACACTGCCATATAATACAGTTTCAAATTGTGTCATATGGCAGTATAGATGGGGCCTCAGTGATGATTCTATCCAAAATCCAAAGAAAGAAAGGCCGATTTAGAAAAGATGCCAGAATCAAAATGCATTCAATATAAATGAAATAATCAACTTACATAATTAAAGTGTTTTAAAAGTTATGGTGTGATTTTATATTATATAATTAACAATGCATATTTATTTCAGCAGTGCATCATATTGGAGCATGATTTACTTTTGCTGACATATTTTAAAATTCTTATTTTTTAGGTTTTCATATTTTAATTTCAATAGTACTATTTAATTTTAAGTCTCTCATTTTCCTTTTGTGGAATAAGAGAAGGTGTAAACTGACTGAATGTATAAAGCGAGTACAGTCTTTGAGTGAAAACAAGGAAGAAGAATGTGACACGAGTTAGTTGCTTATCACCATTATCGAGATTACATCATTGGAGTGTATTTTATTTTGTGGAGTACAAGAGGACAGGTCTGTTCCCTGAGGACCAGCCCATCTAAATCTCATAATGTGAGGTAATGGGAAGGAAAAGGAAGGAAAAAGAGGCTAAGCAGAAATTGATTTCAGCTCCCTTACTGGTTTTTGAAGACAAATTTGAAGGAAGGAAGAGAAGTGGCACCTCATGGGTATACTTGGAGGCATCTTTATGCATAGCAAGGGAGAAAGGATGGAAACTTTGGAGGATGCATGAGCTCTTCTCACAACGGAGAGTGTGAGCATACAGATAGAGCATTTCCCCCTCTACTTGTTTGTCTCAACACACTCTTATCTCCGAAGCTATTCTGTCTCTTTGATATAGCTTTCAAACACGCTATGAAAGCTAGCAAAGAATAAAGAGTATGCAAAATTGTGTCTTTCACTTTTCTATATATAAAAGTATCAAAGTATACCATTCAGGTATGGTGCAAGGTGTAGGTATATTTCACTATATAATTTCACAGTGTTCACATAATACATTCACATTTGTGACCATATATCAATCATTCATAGTATGCATTTAACAATATCACAAAGTGGATATCACAGTGTTAATATCACATAAATTCTAAAGCAAGGTACTGGTGTAACTATAACAGAACCAACAGTATAAACCTGTATTTCCACCGTAGGGTAAGTTCACTCCTAATGTTAGCATGTAGTGTGGCTGGGAAGATCCCTGGATGTAAACAATAAACTGCTTCACCGCCTGGGAAGCAAACGCCGCTGGCTGGAGTTCAGTATAGCTGCTAAATGCTGGGCGTCTGTCCTCCGCTGGGGTGGCAGAATGGGGTGGGCTAGGAGGCTGTGGTTCTGTGGATCCAGAGATGTTCGAGGAGTCCCTATTCGCCTGACGGTTTACTGTGCAAAGCTCGAACCGTTTCGGGGGGGCTCCTGGGTGGTGGATGGAGCCCGCGGCTTCTTCAGAGGCTGCACCGGCGTTCGCCACATTGGCATGTACCCGCTGAGGAGGCTTGCGTCTGGGGGATGAATTGCATAATGGCTCATAAATAGTCTGCTTTCCAAATTCCATAATAGTATTAGAGCTGACACATAGGGATGTAATACATACCGCTGCAGGAGGAATATTTTCACATCCAGTCCATGGTGAGCAAGCTTGACCATAAGGTGAGCAAGTAGCGAGGAGACTCAAAGATATAGGGAAAGGTGAGCTTCATTAGGGGTGATTTACATGAGAATGGTGCTGATTGCCAGCGGCTCGTTGAGGCTGAACTCTGACCCAGTGAGGGTAATCCATTTAGATTCTCTGCGTAGTAGATGAGTTTGAGGATCGGAATGTGAAGGGATGTTAACTGTTTCAATCCCAAAGAACTTAAATTATTTATTTATTTATTTATTTATTAAGTTCGGCTTAATATACCGCTCTCTCTGGCGCCCAGAGCGGTTCACAAAATTAGTGCAAATAAAACAAGTAAAATACATTAAAATACAGTAAAACAATTAAAACACCCGAATTAAAACATATTACCAGCCAATAGCAATAGTTGGCAATGGCATGCTAACAGCGAACCCGCAGGTGCAGATAATGCAGATAGTGGCAGTTGGCTATGGGCCGAATGCCTGCCTAAATAGCCATGTTTTTACTGCTCTGCGGAACGGCAAGAGAACCCGGATGGCCCGGATCTCTTCGGGAGGCCGTTCCACAGAGCTGGCGCGGCAGCGGTAAAGCGAGGCACGCAAGGTCTTCTTGGGCTTGAATGTATAAATGATGTGGGGGGATGTTTCTTTTCCAAAAAATGTCTATATAGTACCGAATTATTTGCTTTGTTCTTGATTTTAGATTTATGTTCAGTGAGAATGACTGAACATAAATCTAAAATCAAGAACAAAGCAAATAATTCGGTACTATATAGACATTTTTTGGAAAAGAAACATCCCCCCACATCATTTAAGTTCTTTGGGATTGAAACAATTAACATCCCTTCACATTCCGATCCTCAAACTCATCTACTACGCAGAGAATCTAAATGGATTACCCTCACTGGGTCAGAGTTCAGCCTCAACGAGCCGCTGGCAATCAGCACCATTCTCATGTAAATCACCCCTAATGAAGCTGACCTTTCCCCTATATCTTTGAGTCTCCCTCGCTACTTGCTCACCTTATGGTCAAGCTTGCTCACCATGGACTGGATGTGAAAATATTCCTCCTGCAGCGGTATGTATTACATCCCTATGTGTCAGCTCTAATACTATTATGGAATTTGGAAAGCAGACTATTTATGAGCCATTATGCAATTCATCCCTCAGACGCAAGCCTCCTCAGCGGGTACATGCCAACGTGGCGAACGCCGGTGCAGCCTCTGAAGAAGCCGCGGGCTCCATCCACCACCCAGGAGCCCCCCCGAAACGGTTTGAGCTCTGCACAGTAAACCGTCAGGCGAACCGCGTAGGATTCCTCGAACATCTCTGGATCCACAGAACCACAGCCTCCTAGCCCACCCCATTCTGCCACCCCAGCGGAGGACAGACGCCCAGCATTTAGCAGCTATACTGAACTCCAGCCAAGCGGCGTTTGCTTCCCAGGCGGTGAAGCAGTTTAATGTTTACATCCAGGGATCTTCCCAGCCACACTACATGCTAACATTAGGAGTGAACTTACCCTACGGTGGAAATACAGGTTTATACTGTTGGTTCTGTTATAGTTACACCAGTACCTTGCTTTAGAATTTATGTGATATTAACACTGTGATATCCACTTTGTGATATTGTTATATGCATACTATGAATGATTGATATATGGTCACAAATGTGAATGTATTATGTGAACACTGTGAAATTATATAGTGAAATATACCTACACCTTGCACCATACCTGAATGGTATACTTTGATACTTTTATATATAAAAAAGTGAAAGACACAATTTTGCATACTCTTTATTCTTTGCTAGCTTTCATAGCATGTTTGAATGCTGTTAGCATTAGAGCCTTACTCTGTGTATAAGATCTTTGATATAGCTCCCATAACAAGAGGGAGGCACTTATTTTTTTGTTGTTTATTCATTCAGTTGCTTCCGACTCTTTGTGACTTCATGGACCAGCCCACGCCAGAGCTCCCTGTCGGCCGTCACCACCCCCAGCTCCTTCAAGGTCAAGCCAGTCACTTCAAGGATACTATCCATCTTGCCCTTGGTCAGCCCCTCTTCTTTTTCCTCCCATTTTCCCCATCATCATTGTCTTCTCTAAGCTTTCCTGTCTTCTCAAGAGGCACTTATAAATCACCTTAAAAGTTGATATTCTTGCATGAAGTGTGTGTCCCATTGTTTTATATGCATTCACATAGATTTTGAGATAATGACTTTACTTTAAGCAGGACACGTCTCATCTGTGAACAAAGAACTGTCCTGTGAAATGCCTTCAAACAAAGTATAGTATATAGTTTATTGCATTAGCCACAAGGCCATATCAAGCAGAACAAACCATGCAAAAGAAATACATGTATCAAGCGTTGAACAGTGGTTCCGTAATGGGCAACAGTACATTAAACAACCGTTCTGTGATAAAATAACAAATGCTCTCCTGGCACCTCTGCCTTTCTGCTTCATTTTCATCAAAATTCCTAGCCTATATACCCATCTATTTGTTCCTCAAGTATCCTCATCCCCTCTGCAATCAATTCCAATTGAGGCAATATATCGTTGTCTACTTTTACTAGCTTTGTGGATGAATGTTGCTACTTTGGTAATTAATAACTGGTTGGGATTAGAGAGGAGGAATATAGTTCTATTAGTCGGAGTCCAGTGGGATTTATTGAGTAAGAAAACTTCAAGTAGAAATTTTCTTTCTTTTTCATATATTACACACTGGTGGAGGATATGATTTAGATCTTCCACCTCCTGGGCCCCACAGACACATGTTCTCTCTGTGTAAGGGATGGAATGGTATTTACCATATCTAACCATTGATTCATTCTGTTCAAACCTTGCCCTTGTCAGAGCCACTCTTCGGTGTCTTGGTAGATTGGCTGTCAGATAGGGGGCACGACTGTAGATGGGATTCAGTGCCGCTAGCCATTTCAAAGAGCCTGCACTAGCGAGGCACGCAAGGTCTTCTTGGGCTTGAATGTATAAAATTCTGTTTCACCTCTGCTCTAACTTTGATGGTATTATTGCTCAAGGAGTCTAGGGGTAGCCCACATGATCTTAGTGAGTGGATTAATTTATTTGCCCAAATAGATTGGGCAGTGTTTTTGAGTTGTTCTTCTAGACAGCAATGAGGGAGTCTGTGAACTTCAAGGTTTTTGATTTTGCTACCGTAGTTAAAGGCTCTGGCCAAAGCAAGAGCCTTTCGGTGCATCTCCATCTCGACTCTGACTGCTGCTGCCGCAGTGCTTTTATTAACTCCCAACACCTGTCTTAAAAATGTGTTTGGTTCTGATCAAACATGGGCATTTTAAAAGGTCCCCATAATTCGGCTCCATATAGCAGTAATGGGATGATTTTGGCTGAGTACACTTTGAGAATGGGGCCAAGAGATCCAGGATGATGGTGATTTACCAACCATAGCAATTGGTTGGAACGGGCACTCGCTTTTATTGTGCAGGTGTGGCACTGGTCTAGCGATTTGCCTGTCTCTGAGAAGGTGAGGCCTAGATAGGTATAGGTTGCTACCTGTTCTATGCCTACTCCATCTAAGGACCATTTGTGCTTCTTTGATCTTGTGGCGAAGCACATGACTTTGGATTTGTCTTTATTGATGGATAGATCATTCTTTTGGGCATACCCTTGGAATGTTTCCAGGGTCGTCCTTAAGCCAACCTGAGTGTGGGAAAGCAGCACAATGTCATCAGCATATAATAGAGAGTTGCAATGAATGGAGCTGATTTTCAGCATGTGGAGCTCTCTATTCTTAAGTGACAGTGGGAGAACGCTAAGAAATAGATTAAACAAAAGAAGTGCCAACAGGCAGCCTTGTCTGACCCCTTTGTGTATGCCCACTCTATTTGACAATGCACCTCCTGTTCCTAATCTGACCAGTATACTGTTGTCTGAATATAAATTCCTAATCAAAGCTAGCAGTCTGCAATCTATACCAAAGGTGGTCAGTTTTTGCCATAGGATTTCCCTACTGATATTGTCAAAGGCTGCCGAGAGGTCTATGAAGGCTGCATATAGGGGTTTTTTTGTAGGAGAGGTGCTTGTCAATAAGATGGGATAGGACAAAGCAATTATCAGTAGCCGATCTCTCAGCTCTGAACCCCGCTTGTTCTTCTGGTAGAATACAGACCTCTTGTACCCATGCTTCTAATTTGGACAGTAAGGTTTTTGAGTAAATCTTTGCTATTGTATTCAGTAAGCTGATGGGCCTATAATTACGAGGATCTTTTCCACATCCTTTTTTATGTATTGGGACCACAATGGCCTCTTTCCACCCCTCTGGGATGTTAAGTGTGTTATTGATGTGGTTGCAGAGACCTGCGATCAGTGGGGCCCACCTTCAAACAAAGTGGGCTTGGAAAAATGCAGCCCCAATTACTTTCTTACATCCCAGTCCCCATATCAGTGAAAGAAATGGGAAATAGGAAAACTCATCTGGGACTGCCCACAATAAAGCTTTACTTTGTTTCTCTGAGACATAAGTGCCTTTCCTCCACAATTAGGGTCTCTTATCCTATCTATCTATCCATCCATGACGAGAAAAGAGGAGGAAAATACAATTTTGAAACGAAAAACAGAAAAGGCAACTCATATCATCATATGCCAAGGTCTGCATATAATTTTTCTTTTTTCTTTTATTGTGCAGTGTGCACAGCATGGTGTTTTCTGTTTAATACCACTGTGCCTGGCCTGCTAGTTGTATGAGTGATTTTTCCTAGGGAGTCAAACACATGCTTCAAAATATTTGGCTTTGAAGAAACAATGATGTGAAGCTCCAATAGGCAGGACTTTCGAGAGAATATTTTGATATGCTTAAAATGCTTGGGAGAGTAAAAATGATTCTAACGCAGGATTCTATAGCATTAGAATCCTGATATAGTTAGTTGCAAGGCCGACATTTACTTTTTGAAAGCAAACAGAATCCCATTATCCAGCAGTGGACTGGAATTCAGGAAGTTAAGCCATTGACATTTTGAGTTGAGTTGCAGTAAATCTTTTGAATGTTAGGGTTTGTTCTGTTTTTCAAACAGTCTAAAGTACTGTTGATGTTCTGAAGCTAATTATTTGGATTAGCCAGGTAATTAGATTGTTTGCCCCTTTTTTGAGGTTCTTTTTTCTTTTAGTCTGGATGCTGCCTTCTCTCCTTGAATTTTCTGGACCCTTGTATCTGTCAGAGATATTAAAAATTAACAAGGTATTTTTAATTCCAAAAATATTGGTCAAGCACTGGAAGGGTTAAATTGGTGCAGTGACTAAGCAAAACCAGTAGGGTGCTATAAGCAGGTGTGTCTCTGTGTGAGATCAGCCCCTGTGATAGAAGAAGCTGAGAGCTGAGTTGGGCCTATGTGGAGGAGCTGTGATAGAGCTGTGTGTTATAGCTCTGTGTTTGGATACTGAGTAACTCTTTTGTGACGTTCCTGTGTTTGGCTCCTGTGTAAGGAAAAGACTGGATGACTGAAGCTGCCTACTTGCATGGAAATAATAATAATAAACTTTATTTATACCCTGCCCCATTTCCCCAATGGGGACTCGGGGCGGCTAACATGAGGCTGAGCCCAGACATAATACAACAAAATAATATGCAAAACAATAGAAAATAAATATAACAAATACATGATACATCAAAATAAAATAAACAATGCAAAAACATAATAAAAGCAGTCACAAAGGGCGGGCCAAATATACAAGATAAAATGCTAAAAACGCTAAAAACATTAAAACCCTGGGTGAGATGGGAAGTAAAAAGTATATTTGTAAAGGAGGAGTCCAAGACGGGGCAGCGGCAGGGCATGGGCTTCATTAGGGGTAGGGGAAAGTGCATCGTGTAAACAAACTGTAGGTGGAAACTTACAAAAATGGGATTGGGTGGTCACTCTCCGAAGGCACATCGGAAAAGCCAAGTTTTTATCTCATTCTTAAAAGCTGCTGGGGTGGGTGCTTGCCTAATCTCACCAGGTAGTGAGTTCCAAAGTTGGGGGGGCCACAGCGGAGAAGGCTCTCTCCCTCGTACCGACTAGCCAAGCCTGTGATAGGGGAAGGGGCGAAAGCAGGGCCTCTCCAGAAGATTGAAGAGATCTTGCAGGTTTATGGTAGGAGATGCGGTCGCAAATGTAGACGGGTCCCAAACAGTTAAGGGCTTTATAGGCGATGACCTGGACCTTGAATTGGGACTGGAAAATGAACGGCAGCCAATTGAGCTCCTTGAACAGGGGGCTTGATCGCTCCCTGTAGTTCGCCCAGTTAGAAGTCTGGCTGCCAAACGCTGGTCCAATGGAAGTTTCTGGGCTGTCTTCAAGGGAAGCCCCATGTAGAGTGTATTGCAATAGTCCAGTCTAGAGGTAACCAAGGCATGGACCACCGTGGCCAAGTCAGACTTCACAAGGTATGGTCGCAGCTGGTGCACAAGTTTTAATTGTGCAAAGGCCCTCTCAGCCACTGCCGACACCTGTGCATCAAGTGTCAGCGCTGAGTCCAGGAGGACCCCCAAGCTGTGGACCTGCAACTTCAGGAGAGTGCAACCCCCTCGAGCACAGTTTGACACCCAATACCCTGGTCAGGCATACAAGTGACATGGAGGACCTCTATCTTGTCGGGATTCATCTTCAGCTTGTTTTCCCTCATCCAGATCGACATAGCAGCCAGGCACTGGTCCGAGAGGCTTCCTTGGAGTCTGGTGGAAAAGAGTAGTGAATCTTAGTGTGGCAGCAAAGAAACAAAGAGCAAAGAAACAAAGAAGGAAGTGAAATGAACTTTATCTGTGTTACAAGAAACTTTATTTTGTCAGTGCTTCAACTGTGTTATTTTGTCACAAGGAAGGAAGGAAGAAACAAGTCTGTGTCTTTTTGTTTGTTTGACCATTTTATGGCTGGTGGTGCTAAGTTACACCACTGCAAGTAAATAACTTTGCTATACATTTATGGGGAGGGTCTTTTGTTTATGCCCACTCACCCAACAGTATCTGCCCTGTATTCTAGCCAAAACAGACAGAGCAAATTTGTGTTCATTGAAATCCCTAGGAACACAAACCCAGGCTTAAAATTAAAATACCAAATTTAATATTAAATATGCCAGTGTTTCAAAATTAAAACTGAACCCCTGGCCTTTGGTCAGTTTTAGCAGCCCATAAACCCTTCAGAGAAACCCAAAGGCAGAAGACTATTTCTTGGACTCGCAGTTGCCTTTTCCTGTCCAATAGCTTAGCTGCAATTGTTACAACTGGAGGCTTGAGATGAATTTTATGAACATTGCTTAAGATGAAAAGTATTAGATTTGTGCATTTATATCAAGACAGCTGGCTGCATTTGGACTCTCCTTGGTTTGGCTAGAGGAGCTAAGTACCAGTATTTCTGTATCTGAAACGACATCACAGGTTTCAAGACATTTCATATAGATTAATGTCATAAAACTTTTCCACACTATTTAATTATACCTTCCACACTGTTTAATTATACCACTGTGATTTCACTTTTGTTGCTAAGGCAACATCCTATGGAAACCCGAGACTGGCAGTTTAGAAAGAGGTATTGAGAATTTTCTAAATTCTGAATCCCAGCATGGTGTAGTGGCTTGAGCAATGGAGAACATGGATTGAATACTCACTCATCCAAGGACACCCACTCAGTGAACTTTGGCAAATTGCATTCTCTTAGAGGCAACCCCCCTCTGAAGAAATTTTGCCAAGAAATCTTGTGATAGCATCGCCTTAAGATTTGCATAATTTTTAAAAAATGATTTGAACTTGTACAACAACAACAATGACATTTGGAGATCCTCTGGTGCCTATGACCAGGCTACAAACCCCAAGATCACATAGGATGTTACCATGGTAATTAATGCGGAATCATAGTGCTTTAGTGATATATTTCAAGGTGCAAAACAGCTAAAACAATGCAAGTATTTTGGTGCCTGTGATGGAAACTCTCATTTTCTGCATTTTCCTTGACAATAAAATAATAATAATATAATGGTAAAATGAAATGAAATCACTATTTTCTATTCTTTCATGACATGCCAAATCAGTGAGGCAGATGACCTCATTCTTTGTACTGTGGGGGTCAGTCTGAATAAATAGCTATTTTAGTGGAGGAAAAATATAATGATTTTTAATTAACATTTATAAATCTACTTAATTTTTTAAAAAGATTTACAGCTTTGGGGAGAGGTGCAGGCTGACACTGTGTACTCCATTAAACAATTAACCACAAATCACATGTCATAAAAAAGAAACAAAAGAAAAGGTTGTATGAATAAAGATCAAATAAACATTGATCTCCCAATTCTTCCACACAACACAATAAAACCTAGCAAAACATAAACAGATTGGAAATCTAATAGAAAAGGGTCTGAAACAAGAGAGAAGATTCAGTGATATGTTAAACAATTAATGGCTTATTTTAAAGCCAAGTCAAAAGGGGTTCTTCAAATAAGTAAAGACTCCCCCAAAAAGATTAATTTTGCTTTTTCTCCATAAAGCATAAGGGAGAACATGAGAGATCTTCATATAACAAAAATATTGCACTGTAATTATGGATTTGTAAAATGGAGTTACAGATCTGTAACTTGCTCCATATTCATTTGGACTATGTTATTTTAACGTGTGTCTATATTAATGACCCCAGCAAGCCTAGTCTGATAGCCAGCAACAACATTGGTGAAGGAAGTATACGCAGTTGTCAATTGGGGCAGAAAGAAGATAATGCTTTCCCCCTTCTACAAACAAGTAGGACTTGATTAGCACCAAAATATACCTTATTCACTCAATGTGTCTGCTGGCTGCTAAGGTGGAAGGGGCTGGACCAAGAGACATCACTTAGTTCACATACATAATTAAGTTGCCAATCAAATATCAGGAGTTATTTCAATGAACGTCTTCCACATATTTTCTCAATGCAGTTCTATTTCACAAAACAAACAAACAAACAAACAAAAAACCAACAACACTCTACCCTTGTAGCAAGGTCACTACATAAGACCCTAAAACATTAAAGAAAAATGTGATTTGGATCCAAGATAGATAAAACCTTCCTTCCCTCCTCATCAAGAATAACGTGGAAAGCAGTGAAAAGGAAGCCAGCCGATCCAAGTAGACTTTTCAATGAATGAGAGTCGAACAGTGGAAAGACATTAATGCCCAAAGTATTGATGGATTGTCTCTCTAAAACACTCATTGGGTTTATTTTCATTCTGCTTGACTTAAGCTACTCACAGTGGCCAAGTATCACCTCACCAGCGAAGCATGAAGGGATTGGTTGATGTCCAAGTACATCAAGAAGAGGTTTCACATCCCAAAAGAGTTGTTTGGATTGATGGTTCCTCATCTCTTTGCCCCTTCCCCCAAGGGTTAGTCTTAAACATGTTAAATGTTTAACTTCAGAATGGTTATCTGCTTTATTTGTAAAATATACATGCTGCTTTCAACACCATACCTTAAATATTATATTTTAACAAGCAGTTAGCATTAACTAATATCACATCCTACCTAAATAATCAGATTGGACTGTTGGTGGAAGGGGGGGGGTGTACACCAGATATATGAGTGCATGGGACACCAGATAAGGTTAGGTTGCTTACCTGTAACCGTGTT
Source organism: Anolis apletophallus (assembly GCA_030556195.1). NCBI lineage: Eukaryota > Metazoa > Chordata > Lepidosauria > Squamata > Anolidae > Anolis > Anolis apletophallus. Next base: position 70,195,216 of record JARBWK010000003.1, read on the forward strand.
TCTTCGAGTGTAGGTCTGTGAAATTCACACAAATGGGTTTACTCCCGCGCATGCGTCAGAATCTCGGACATACTAGCTTTAAATAAAGATTTACATAAGCCCCTCCCACTCCCCCCCCCAAGCATCCCCTAAGGGCAACCGATTGAGCTACCTATTCAGTTCCTTGCCTCCAGACAGCAGCAGAACATAGGCATGACAAAGAGGGGAGGACGGGTGGGTTCCGTGTGAATTTCACAGACCTACACTCGAAGAAACACGGTTACAGGTAAGCAACCTAACCTTCTTCTTCGTGTGGTCTGTGAAATGCACACAAATGGGTGACTTAACAAGCTTATGTACCTGGAGGTGGGTCATGCCACACAGGAGAATGGGACGGCTCTGCCAAAGGATGCATCCTTTTTAGCGAGAACGTCGAGCTCGTAATGGGCTGCAAACGCTGAGGGGTTCACCCAGGTAGCAGCCTTGCAAATTTGATCAACAAGAACACCCCGCAAAAAAGCTTGGGATGTTGAAACTGCCCTTGTGGAATGGGCTTTAACACCAACAGGTAATTCATTGTGGGCTAACTGGTAAGCCAATCGGATTGCCAGGACTTTCCATGAGGCCAGACGTTGAGAGGTAAGGGGAAGTCCCAGGGAATCTTCTCTATATTTAAGAAACAACTTAGGGGATTTACTATAAGGGGCTGTCCTATGTAATAAAAGGATAAAGCCCTCTTAACACCGAGAGAGTGAAGGGCAATCTCCAGGGGAGATGAAGGGTTAGGAAAGAAGGCTGGGAGGACAATGTCCTGGGCCATATGAAAATGGGAAACAACTTTGGGAAGAAAAGTGACATCCATCTGGGGACCACTTTATCTTCATGGAACCGGATGAACGGGGATCAGAGCGGAGTGCTGTGATTTCACTCTTCTGGGCTCTTCTGGCTGAGGTAATAGCCAGTTCTAAACTCCAAGAGGAAGGCCATTTTTATATCAGGACAAATGGGAAATATGACATCTTGTTGACATTTTAGGTTCAAATGGGGGCTTTAGAAAGGTGGGAGAGGACCAGTTCTAAACTCCAAGACGGAGGAGGAGGAGAAACCGGGGGAAAGACTTTTTATATCCTTGTAAAAAATATGCCCACTAGGGGATCTTGAAAAAGGGACGGGACACCAAATTTTTTCCCGTAACAGGAGAGAGCTGCTAGATAGCATTTTATGAAGGATAGGGAAAAACCCTTAGTGGAGAGGTAGATAAGGAAATCTTGGACAATAGAGATAGGGGCCGACTGTGGCAAATGACCCAGCGGCTGAACAAATTCCGAAACCTGTCCCACTTATAAGGGTAGGCCTTTCTGGTGGAAACCTTTTGAGCTGTTGAATTATGAGACGGACAGGATCGGAGAGGTGGGAAAGGGCCTGATCCTCCACGCTGTAAGGTGGAGAGATGGGAGATCCGGGTGTAGGATGAGACCCTGTCGGAGGGTGAGGAGGTCGGGATCCAGGGGAAGGCGAAGGAAGTCTCCCTGAGAGGCCTGGAAAAGGAGCGTGAACCATGGCTGGCGGGGCCACCATGGGGCTAGTAGGAAGCAATCCGAGTTGTCGGAGACCAGTTTGCAACCACTCTGGGTAGGAGTGGAAGGGGAGGAAGGGCGTAGAGGAGTCCCGGGGACCACTGGTAGAGGAATGTGTCTCCTAGATAGCCTGGGAATGCGAGAGGATGGAGTCTCGCGCAATATATGAGGCAGTGAGTGTTGAGGTGTGAGGTAAATAAGTCTATTTGAGGAGTGCCCCAGCGCCTGATCACTGAGAGAAAGGTGGCGGGGGTTGAGCTGCCACTCATGAGTGGTGGACAGAGACCTGTTCAGTGAGTCGGCCAGAGTGTTCTGTAGGCCTGGAAGGTGAATAGCTAGAAGAAATGTGTTGTGGTGAATGCACCACTCCCATATCCGAAGGGATATTGAGAGGAGAGTGGGGGAGCGGATGTCCCCCTGCTTGTTGAGGTAGTATTTTACTGAGGTGTTGTCCGTGAGGACTTGGATGATGCGGTTGGAGACTAGGGCCACAAATGACCGTAGGGCTTTCTTGACTGCTATTAGTTCCAGTGCATTGATATGGAGCCTCTTTTCGGAGGGGGACCAACGACCGCTGATGGTGAGGTCTTGGAGATGAGCACCCACCCCGTGGATGATGCGTCTGTCGTTAGTGACAGGGACGGCTGAGGAGGAGAGAAGGGAAGGCCTGAGCACACATTGGATCTGTTTGTCTACCATGAGAGTGACTGGAAAACACGGGCAGGGGGGGTGGAGGATCATGGCTTGGTTGTCTAGCCCTGGCTGGAACACTGAGAGGAACCAGGCTAGGAGGGGGCGGAGGTGGAGGCGGGCGAACGCGGTGACGTTCGTGGTGGAGGCCATGTGGCCAAGGATAGATTGGATGGTCCAAGCCGAACATCGGTGGTGAGCTTGGATAGCATGGATAGAGTGGCACAAATTGAGGAAACGGTCGTCTGGGAGGTAGGCCTCTCTGGGATACGGAGTCTATTAATGCACCTATGAACTGTACGGTCCGGGAAGGTGAGAGATGTGACTTTTCCATGTTGATAACAAGTCCCAGGCTCTGTAAAAGAGATAAAGTATAATTGATATCGGATGACAGTTGGTCACATGACCCAGAGCAGAAAAGCCAGTCGCCCAGGTAAGGGAACACAGTGATGTCCTGCTGGCGAAGGTGGGAGGTGACGACCGCCATACATTTAGTGAAAGTCCTCGGGGCCGTGGAGAGGCCGAAGGAAGAACATTAAAGGAATATGGAGTATTGTCAACCATAAAGGTGAGGTACTTCCTGTGGGACTGTCCAATAAAAATATGGAAGTAGGCGTCTTAAAGGTCAACAGTAGCCATCCAAGCTCCCTTCGGGATGAAAGGGATGATGGAGGGGAGCGTGACCATCCTAAATTTGCGTGGTTTGATGAATTGGTTAATTTCCCGGAGGTCCAAAATGGGCCGGAGGCCACCATCCCTTATCCACAAGGAAATATCTGGAAAAAAGGCAAAACTGAATTTGGTGGGATGGGGTAGGGGAAATGGCTCCATTAAGAAGGAGGGAGTCAATTTCTTTAGTAAGGCAGGAGAAGTCTGGGTAGAGAGAGGTTTTCCTGGAGGTGGAAGGGAATCAAACTCCATGGCATATCCTTGATAGATAATGTCCAAGACCCACTTATCTGTGGTGATGGATCGTCAGATTGGGAGAAAGGGCTGAAGCCTGTCAAGGAACAGCCTAGAAGTGACGCCTTCTATTGTCTGAGGATTTAGCACCTCGATACTGACCCCTGAATGGAACACCTGGACGCTTGTATCCCTGTGAAAGGAACTGTGGTCGTTGTCCTCCTCTATACGGAGCGGAATTGTAGTATCCGCGAAAGGACTGAGGATAATAGTATGGGCGCCAACGCTGTCTGTAGGGTTGGTAAGGTTGACCGGGTTGTTGGCCATATTTATTTAGGGTTTGTTTCATTTCATGAGAGTGTTCCAACTGTGAGTCTGTTTCGGGATTGAACAGACCAGCTTCATCCAAGGCAGATTTTTTTATCATGGAACGTTGATTGGAGGACAATGCTGCAGATTTAAACCAAGCATGCCTCCTAAGGGCAACTGATCCCGTGATCAGTTTGCCTGAGGTATCTGTCCCATGTCTAGCCAAGTCCTTTGTAGGGTGGCCAGGGTGAGGGCTTCTTGATGGAAAGCCTTAGCCATGGGCTGGTCAGTTGCGGGAAGCAGGTCCAAATGTGGGCCTATTTTGCTCCACAAGTATGACTGATAGACGCTCATATAAATGCCATAATGAGCCATTCTGCCTGAAGGCATGCCGAAGCATAAAATCTTTCGGCCATGGCATCAAGTTTCTACCTTCTTTATCAGAAGGAGCAGCTTGGTTATTTGGATTGGCTTAGGCTGGGCATCAGTCACAATCAAATTTACTTTTGGAAGTTTAGCCAGCCAGGGGGTGGTGGATAGGTCAATTCGATAAAGGTTTTCTGCCCGCTTAGATGTGCCTGGGCCAGTAGCAGGGGCAACTCCAGAAATTTTTAGGAGTTTGACCAAGTAAGGTATAGTAGGTAATATGGTGGACTGCTGTGGTTGTTGCTCAGCAGAAGTAATGTAAAGGTCTTGAACCACATCATCAGGTTGTGGGGGCTGTATGCCAAGGGATCTGGCCAGCCTGATTAATAGTGCAGATTTTTTTTTATATTCTTCTGCCTGCTGAGGGTCAGTCTCAGGCTCAGGCAGGGGAGGTAAAGGAGTAGAATCAGAAGAGGACTCCAAATCTGCATCATCATCTGGAAGGGGGGGGGCTGGGCAGGAGGAGCAACCATCGAGGCAGGGGCTTGAGTGGGAGGGGCTGGGGGTGGAGGGATAAGCATAGGGAGGCCACAGATACCAAAGTGGATCCGGGGAGAAGGGAGGCTGGTAAGGCTCAGAAGGGGGGGGATAGGATAATCATGAGAATGGCTGTAAAAATGTTCCCAGGGGCGGTCCCGGTAACCAGGCGCCTCTTTAAGCGGGCTGCGTGAGCGGGAACGTCCTAGATGCAGCGGGGAGAGCCGCGCTGCTGTGCGCCTCGGCGGGAAGCGGGGCGCGGAACGCGCGTCTCTTCCGCATGTGCCTCGGACTCCGGGGAGGGAGAGGAGGGGGGGAGCCTGGGCGAGAGGCGGGGAGGGGGAGAGTCACATGGAGGCTCCCCTTTGGTAACCGAGGAGAGGAGGTGACTGGGAAGAAGTTGGGGGGGGATTTTGAACTCCAGTTAGATCTTCGTCAGGCTGAAACAGCTGGGCTGGCTCAGCTGAAAGGATAGGCATACAAGGGCTGGGAGGCCTGGGGCCGGCCAGGAGCCTTGGTGGATTTTGTGCCTGATTCTCTTTCGGTTTTGTTTCAGACCGAAAAGAGTGTTTAGAAGTCTTCTTTGCCAGGCTGGGAGAGTTGGCTGGGAGAGGGTTAAAGACTGCTTGTAAAGCAAGGCTTTAGCCTGGAATCCCTGCTCTTAGAGCTCTGGAGGTTATGGGATTTTCCGAGGCAGCGGAGACACTTGAATGTCTGTCCTCAAGGGGCAAAGTAGCCCCAGAGGCAGAGCATTTTTTAAAAGAAAAGGGAAGTCATCTTATCTGAGAAGGTTATCCATAGTCTGTTCACAAATCAGAGGAGCTAGCAGTCGGAGATGCTTTCGCTGGCAAGGCGGAAAAGGAACTGAATAGGTAGCTCAATCGGGGGATGAGGGGGGGGGCGGGGAGTGGGAGGGGCTTATGTAAATCTTTATTTAAAGCTAGTATGTCCGAGATTCTGACGCATGCGCGAGAGTAAACCCATTTGTGTGCATTTCACAGACTACACGAAGAAGAAGCTGTAGTACCTAAAAGGTTATTCTGCCAGGCAAGATTTCCTTCTTCTCACTATGTTTAGGTCTATTCATTCCAAGATTAACTTTTACTCTGCTAGTAAGAGTTGGGAGTACAAAATATCATGTGATGACAGCAGTTGCTTTCGTACAAGATTATTGAAATCCTTCCCTGGCAAAGTGATATTAGCCTCCATCTGGTTGTATTTTAGGCTGTGATTTAAAACATATTTGTTCACCTTGTGTTTTGAGATGGTTAAATAGTGCTTGCATTATAAGACTTTAAGACAATAATGTTCTATGTATGGGTGATGGGAGTAATGTAGTACATTTTCTATATTGCATTTTTTTAATGTCATTTAGGGATCTTTAGGAGAACAAGTGGTATATACAGTCAAATCATCACCAGTCATCTTTCTTATAATGTCAAAGACATCCAGACAACCCCTTCTGGAATAAAATGTTCTGCAAACTATGATTTTATTCACAAAGGTAAGGGAAATTTTCTATTCTTATTTTAAGTTTTACTGAAACTATTTCACTGGCAAGATCATACCATTTGTTCCCTAGCAACCACCTACAGTTAACTGTCTGCTTTTGTGGTATGAGGTTTTCCACAGTCTAGCATTACCACAAAGGGCAACACAGTCTCCCTTTATAGGCAATATCAACTTACATATTTAAAAAACCCAAACTTTTGAGTGTATGGAATAGTTATATGACAAATTCAGCATGTAGTATATGAACCACATTATTACTATATTCATTCCTAAGGTGTTACCTACATCAATAAAAGTTCTATGACGTATGATTAAAAATATATTATTGTCTACGAGGGGAGATGAAACATTGTATTTGTAATCCACATGTTGGATGTTACATTGAAATGTGTCTTTAACTTCAATCTTCAAACGTGAAATATTGGATGTGTGGTGCTGTAGTTATATATACATTTGTATATTAATATATACAAAATATATAAATGCACTTAGAATAAGATCTCATCTACATATCACCTAATTCTGAAACTGGTCCAGAGCATTGATGCTTTGACCAGCCCCAGATCGATTGGAGTTGTTTGTACACTTTTATCTGAAACCTTAACAGTGTCCAAGTTGAACCCAGCTCAGTCCGGCCACATTGGGTTGTTGCTTATTGCCATAGAGTACAGGGAAAAGCGGATGCGGGCACTGGGCTGTGTAGACTTGAGGGCCACTTTCCAGTTAGAATTAGTCCAGATATTGATACCAAACTGAAAGCATGGGACTGCGCCAGAGTTCCTGAGAAACTCCAGAGCATTCAAAATGCTTAATCCACTATCTGGTTTAGTGAAAGCTCACTGGGCACGGACCCGCTACCTTTGTTTTCTGATAAAAATTACTACACTTCTAGCCACATGGAAGTAATGTTTGTGAGAGCTGGCAACTTTATAAGGGCAACCCTTATGATTATAGCTATATCTACAAATGAGGCTAATACAGAATACATTAACTTTCTAAAACAATACTTCTTTATAAGTCTTGAAAACTGTGAGTCCTGCAGAAATCTGACATGTTCCAACAAAATGTGAAATGCACACAGGGTAAGGAATATACTTTAAGTCTATGGTAAACAGAGGGAAGTGCTGCTCAACAGCAAAACCAAAACAAACCAAGAGATATGCGTGTATGATCTCATGTAAATAAGATAGAACAATTGCAAAAATATTTCTATTTATATATCAGGACACGTGAAGTGTGCCTCAACCGCCCGATAGGCTCTAGATATCTTCCATATATGCACATTAGCATATTTATTTACCTGTGCATGAGGCTTGATTATTCTTGGGATCAATGAATGGGTACAAACCAGCCATAGTGGCTATATATGGAATACAGTTTCCCCTTAAGGATTACCGTGATCATCCTCTTTCCGGACGCGTGATTTGCCCAAGTTAAGCGAGAGCGGCCACCATTTGCCTGCTGCTGTCGCGATCTAAGGAATATAAGTCTCCCAGATATTGGTTGACTGCAACTCCCGTGAAATCTATGCTGCATTGCTAATGGTGAAGGGTGATTTCAGTTTCAGTTTTCAATCCAACATTTCCTTTTCATCACCAACAGATATTAAATATAATAATATTTTTAAACAACTACCGGTAGTAGAATTAGCTATTCCCCGTTAGTTGCCTTGAACACTGAGGTTTGCATCCTCAGATCCAAAAGGGAGGTGCCCTTAAATACATTGGCACACATTCAGAGAATAGTTAACCCAACTGCTGAGGGGTTTGTTATAATTGATTTACCAGTAACTGGGAAATCAAATGTAAATAGTTGCCAAGAGGAAGAGAATTTTCTTTTTATTCACTGTGTGTGGCAAAGAGAATTTTTTTCTTGAAGGAGGATGATTCATAATACTAATTTTGATTAATTTGTTTTGCTTAATTTTGACTAATGTTGGTTTTGTATGTGTGCAAAGTAGAGCATCAGCCATCACTATGCATTTTATAACAAGATTGAAGATTCATGTGTCTTTATCATCTGCTTAGAGAGTTAAGCTGTTTGGTCATATGAGTTGAGAAATACAGAATTGGCAACTCTGGTGTTCTAATTAAAGCTGGATCTGCAGTATATAGGTTTTTTTGTGTGACAATCACTCCTCATTTTGTTTGGAAATGTTTCAGTATCATGATTAGTTATCATGTATGCTGGTGAAGCACCTACGGCTCCCATACGGATTGGGCTCCAACTGTGCAGTGATTTTTATAGGCACATAAATATGCAACAGTTTGGGGAAAAGGATACAGAGAGTTACTAACATAAGATGATCAAGGTGATGGTTGGCATATGATGTTGGTGGCATGTGTTGCTGTTGTTTGTATTAATCGGCCCACAAGCAGATGGTCATATTTACACGTTTGCCTGGTCGTTGCCTGAAGTGGTTCCATTAATATTTTGTTGAAACAATGTTTTAATACAAACCTTTATGCCACTTGATAGGCAGAATTTGAATGTTGGTTATTAAGCTTTGCTAGCTTTGTTTCTTACTCTGAGTTGTGCAAGGTTAAACAGTTTTATATTTGCTTCCTTTGCTTTGAAATACCATTTATTTAGTTCCAGAATTCTTGATTTGAAACTGCAATTCTGCAATTCTTCTAAACTATACAAATTGCAACCTCTAGAAACACTGTCTGGCTCTGTACAATTCTATGTACATTTTTGTCCCAAGAAAAATGCTTAATTATTTTAAATCCCTGGGGAAAAAACCTATAGGTTCTGTTGAATGTAATTTCACATACTGTATCTATTAGCTTTTATGTATAGGCTCAATTAAAAAAGCTACTTTAAAAAAGTTATTTTACACCCATCCAGATCTTGCCATTTTCTAGAAGGTGCTTTAAAAAAAATAAAGATTAGCACTGGGAAGATAGTGAAGGATGACTGGTTGAAGTGTGTGAAACGGCAGAAATCCATTTCAGTTTTGTTTCAAATTTTGGATGACCACATTTTGTTTTGGGAAGATTTGGAGAGGGGGCGTTTCAATTTGTAATTCAAAATCCGAAGTGTTGTTTTCATTCTGGGACGATTTGGTCCATTAGTGCCAATGGGAAAACTTGCAAGGCTCACCTTTCTGTCATCTTTATGGCTATCAGGATGAAACTTGCCATACTTGTAGAACACATTTACATTTTTTATTGCAATCAATAGGTTTTTATTAGATATAAGCAAGAAAGAGAGTTTTTTTATTTACATAGAAAGTGGTGCAACATTGTGATAATAGGAAAGTAGGAAAAAAGAGAGAACTCAAATTTAAAAAAGCAAAGTAACCTCGGAGTTATTTACCTAAAAGTGGTGGAACAATGTGACTATAGGAAAGTAGGAAAAGAATAAGAAAAAGGAAAAATAAAAATAAAAATGGTTTTGACTTCCATTCCAAGCTTGGTGATTCCTATTATTCTTTTTGCATAGTTTATACCCCTACTTATTTAAATCTTACATTCTTCTGATTGTCTTGTCATACTCCAGGAAAAATCCCAGTTTGTCAGTTTACTCGATTTACTGGAACGCTTTTTCAAGGAAAAAAAAGTTAATTTATCCATGTCTTTTATTTCACACAATTTAATTATCCAATCTTCAATTTCGGGAGCTTTTTCTTGTTTCCATAGTTTTGCAAAGGAGATTCTTGCTGCTGTCATCATGTATGTAAATAGTTTATCCGTCTTTTCATCCAAACACAATTCTGATTTCGTGATTCCTAACAAATAGTATTAAGATTGTTTTTAAAGTTCATTTTCAGGATTTTTTGTGATTCATTATGAATTTCTGACCAATATTTCGTGGCTACCTTGCAGTGCCGTGGAAAAGATAGCAGGGAGCCAATCAAGGCAATAGCAATCTATGTATGGTAAACAAACAATAGAATCTTCTCTAGTAAATGCGACATATATTGTGTTAATTCATCATAGGTACAAAGAACATCATGAATACAACATATCACAAATACATAATATATCTCAGGTAAGTACCAACATCATAAATGAACGAAAATAATGGCGGTGAGCAAGCTCGCACAAGCGGCGAGCCAAGACGCCCGGGCTCAAGCGAGGAGAGTCAATGGTAAATGATGCAGGCACAGGTCCCGGACGCCTCTCCCAACCCAGTAAATCTTCAAAATGATATCACAATATGTAGAAAAGTCTCACGGAAATAATATAAGGGTGGGAGAAGGTCGTCCACGGGCTGACGAAAGGGTCTCGCGCGCCTTCGTTTCTCCCCCGTAGGGGCTTCCTCAGGGCCAGGGGAGGGGCCTGGATGGCGTAATCTCGCAAGCGTCTTCACAGTGTCGTGGCACTAGAGTTACAACAATGCAGAGTGATAATACTCCGACTGTGTCGGAGTGGGCATTGAGGTTTCCCAGGCTGATTGTCCTGGGGACTTCAATGTCACGCCCGATGCAGCCTCCATTCCATCTGCAGCTGCGGACCTAATATCGACCATGGCGACATTGGGCCTCTCCTGTGTAGCTCGGGACCCACACACTCGGCCGGACACACCCTCGATTTGGTGTTCAGTGCAGGGGTTCAAGTGGACCTAGCCTCTGTAATAGAGGTTCCATGGTCGGACCACTGTGCTCTAAGGATCCGGGTTGAGCAACCGCCTCCTCCATGCAAGGGCGCCGAACGTATTTTTGTTCGCCCAAGGAATGGAACCCGAAAGGTTCCTGAACGCTCTAAGGGATCTGGAGTCTACCAGCGTCTCAGTCGAGGAGCTTGTCAGGCTTGGAACACCTCACTAGCCAGAGCCCTCGGCGAGATTGCTCCCAGGCGTCCTCTCCGACCCGCAATCATCGGTCCCCTGGTATACAGGGGACCTCAGGACCATGAAGCGGGAAAGGAGACGACTTGGCGCGCGTGGCGGAAGCTCCGTGACGAAGCCTCAGCATCAGCTTATAAGTTATTAAAGGAGACTTATGAGCATGCTGTCAAGGCAACCAAAAATGAATACTTCTCTGCCTTGATAGCGTCTGCAAGCTCACGCCCGGCCCAATTGTTTAAGGTGATTCGGTCCCTGACGACGGTCCCTACCGTCCCAAAAAATAGTGATCAGGCCCTTACTGCCGGTGTTTTTCAGAGCTTCTTTGCAGACAAGATACTGAGCCTCCGCCGGACCTTCCCGCCACAGTTGATACAGTAAAAGAGCTCGAGACTCCGTGGCCCTCCGCCCGGGCCCACCCTCGACCGGCTTCGGCCACTGGACGCAGGTGCTGTTGACAAGATAGTGACTGCAGCTCGCCCTACCACCTGCTCCTCGACCCGTGCCCCTCCTGGCTTGTTAGATCTTGCTTGGAGGGGTTACGTGGGCCTCTGTTGAAGATCATTAATAGCTCCCTTGAGCAAGGGGTTTTCAGAGTGCTTGAAAGAGGCGGTGGTGGCTCCATTACTGAAAAAACCATCATTGGACCCTGCGGTTCCCTCCAACTACCGCCCGGTGTCGAATCTTCCGTACCTGGGCAAGGTAGTTGAGAGGGCAGTAATGGAGCAGTTGCAGTCCTTCTTGGATGATGCAACATGGCTTGACCCCTTCCAGTCCGGCTTCCGTTCGGGGCATGGGACGGAGGGAGCGGTCCTGGTCTCCATCACAGATCAACTCCGCTGCCAGCTCGACCAAGGCGGGTCTGCGCTGCTCGTGTTATTGGACCTCACGGCAGCGTTTGACACGGTCGACCACAATCTTTTGATCCACCGCCTGGCCATGGCTGGAGTGAGGGGACAGCCCTTAAATGGCTGACCTCCTTTCTCCGCCAGCGGTCTCAGCGTGTGAGGAGGGGTGGGGTGGTCTCCGAGGGTTCCCCACTGACTTGCGGGGTCCCTCAGGGGGCCATCCTTTCCCCTCTGTTATTTAACATCTACATGCAGCCGCTTGCACAGCTGGTGCGGAGTTATGGGCTGACCTGTCACCAATATGCTGATGACACTCAGCTCATTCTGGGGATGGGGACAGGCCGGAGTCCGTCCCGATAATTTCCAGCACTGCCTCGAAGCCGTTACTGGATGGCTGCGAGCCAGTAGGTTGAGGGTGAATCCGGCGAAGACGGAGATCTTGTGGCTAGGCCACCCGGGCGGGATGGGTGCCCGGCTTCCGACCCTGGACGGTGCGGCGCTACAACCAGCGCCGTCAGTGAAAAGCCTTGGCGTCCACCTGGACTCCCAGCTGACCATGGAGGCTCAGGTCTCCATGGCCAGCAAGGCTGCCTTTTTCACCTCCGCCAGGCGAGGAGGTTGGCCCCCTATCTCTCCCGGAACGACCTGGCCACGGTGATCCAAGCCACGGTCATCTCGAGGCTGGACTACTGTAACGCGCTCTACGTTGGCCTGCCTATGTCGACGATCCGGAAGCTCAAGCTAGTGCAGAACACCGCCGCCCGGCTCCTGTCTGGGGCTCCAGCAGGTAGCCGAATAACTCCAATCTTGCGGGATCTGCACTGGCTGCCTATTGAGCACCGGGTCGCCTTCAAAGTGCTGGTTCTCACCTTTAAGGCCATTCACGGCCTGGGGCCAGCGTATCTGAGGGACCGTCTTGCCCTATATTGCCCATCGAGATCACTGCGGTCAGAGACCAACTTGTTGGTAGTTCCATCTGCCAAATCAGCCCGTTTAACATCTACTCGCCGGAGGCGTTCTCAGTGATAGCTCCTACGCTATGGAACGCCCTCCCGGCCGAGACCAGAGCCCTGAGGGACCTACTCCCCTTCAGACGGGCCTGCAAAACCTGTCTGTATAGGCAGGCCTTTGGGGAGTAGGCCCACACACTGCTGCTGTTTAAACTGTTTAAACTGCTGTTTTAATTTTGCCATTTTAATCTGTTTAACTGTTTTAATTGTATTGCCTGTTAGATTACACTCTTTCTTTTGTACTATTCCCTGGCGCTGAGCCAGTAGTATGTGCGCCGCCGCGAGCCCCGGGAGTCGGCGGCGCAGAAATCGCAATAATAAATAATAAATAAAATAAATAAATGTACAGTCATCAATTTACGATAATATTAACAATAAGCTATCTGAAAAAGGGAACAGCAGGGGTAATGGAACTAATATTATCATTTAAACTTTATAATGAGAGAAAGACAGCTAGGTAATAACATACCAAGGCATGGGACAACAGGAGCACCGCAGATGGAAGCAGTATCCGCAGACACTGGGCTGGAAGCACAGAGGCTTCAATGTGAGGCTCTTAAGTACTATGAAACACAGGTGTGTGATTTAAACTAGTAATTCACTGACAGATAATTTGTCGTTTAACCCATTAGGGGTCTCTGAATTTAGGGAAATTATCCATTTATTTTCAAGGCGAAGTAAAGTCCTTTTTATATCAGAATGGGGTTGAGGGTGAATCTTTTCTAGAACAGTCACTGTGAAGTTATCATATTTTGGGTTACATGTTTTGAAGTGCATGTATAGTACTGAGTTGTCATATCCCGTGTGAAAGCGTGACCTATGTTCGCACACCCTTGTTTTCAGTTCTCTAGTGGATAAACCAACATAGAGACCCCCACAACAGCCACAAATCAAACAATATATTATGTTCTTTGAATTGCACGTGGCCCAAGTGTTGATTTTATGTATCCTGTTGTTGATGGGGTTTTGTATTTGAGTCAGGGGAGAAATGTGCCTGCAAATACTGCATCTGCCGCATTTCTTAGCGCCATAAGGTAAGGGGATGGAGGGGGGACGGTTGTCAAATAGGTTGTCCTTGGTGTGTACTAATATGTCTCTGAGATTCTGGGATCTCTTGTATGCAATTAAGGGTGGATTTTCTAGGCCTGGGATGGAGCTCACCAAAGGCCAGAAATTGGTAATGATTTTTTTGATTTTTTGGGAGTGAGGTGATAGAGTCAAAGGCCAAATAATTTTAGAGGGTGATGTTTTGTTAATTGGAGTAAGTAATTGGTCTCTGGGGGTATTCTTTACTCGATTCAAGGCCGTATTCAGTACCTTGTCAGGGTAACCTCTATGTTTTAAGTTATTAAGGAAATGATGGGCGTCATGGTCAAAGTGGTGGGGAAAGGATGAATTACGTTTTAGGCGTAATAGAGAGGAAAAAGGTAAGTTGTTCTTTAGGTGGTGAGGATGAAAGGAGGAGTAATGAAGGAGGGAGTTAGTATTCGTGGGTTTGGAATAATTCCTCACTTTGATCTGATTGTTGTGGGTGAAAATAGTCAAATCAAGAAAATTAACCTCCTTATTACTGCAATCAAAAGTAAAAGTCATATTAGGATGCCAACTGTTCATCCAGTCTTGAAAATTCTTCAAATTAGTTTGTCTATCCACGATACATAGGATGTCATCTATGTACCTAAAAAAATGTTTGATAAGACCCGAAAAATGGGCATGTTCCTCTGAAAAAAGAAAAGTATCTTCTAGTGCCCCCACGAAGATGTTGGCGACTGTGGGAGCTAGGGCCTGACCCATAGAAATTCCCCCCACTTGCAAATAATATTGATCTCTGAACAAAAAATAATTATAATCAAAGATGAGATCGATGAGATCCATGAGGTAAGCTGAAGATGGTCAGTGAGGTACGGGACGTCTATCTAGGGTGCTGTGGATGATGTGCCTAGCTTCATTACATGGGATATTGGTATATAGAGAGGCAATATCCACGGATATGAGAATGTCAGAGGGGGATATAGAGATTCCATCAATTTTGTTAATCAAATCTCTTGTGTCTTTAATGTACGTGGGCAATCTTTGGGCAAAAGGTTGAAGTATGGTATCCATGAAGATTCCTAGAGGTTGTAGCAAACTGTTGGTAGCAGCCACAATGGGTCTTCCTACCGGGGGCCTAATGGCTTTGTGAATCTTTGGTAATAAGTATAGATGAGGGATACAAGGATGATGATTGAATAGGAATTCAGCCTCTTGGTTAGTTAGTTGGCCATTGAGAAGGCCATCTTGTATTACATTATAGGTAATCTTAGAGAATCTAGAAGTGGGATCCTGAGGTAGTGTTCTATAATGTTTTTGGTTCTCCAGTTGGGATAATGCTTCTTTGTAATAATCACTGCGTTCCCAGATAACAATAGAACCTCCTTTGTCGGCAGGCTTGATGATCACCTGTGGGTGATTACCTAGTTCTTTTAGACGTTTGATGTCATTGTAACTGAGATTAGAGTGTCTTCTGTCATGTTGGTGATCAATAGCTTGTACCTGTTGAAGAACAGTCTGTTCAAAAATTTTTATGTTATCTGACACTATGGGAGGAGTAAAGTTACTCTGGGTTCTGATTCTAGAGGCTATGTAGTGATCACTGGGCGAATCTTTGAAATGTTCTTTGAGGCGGATAGTTCGAAACAGAGTGGCTAAATCAGTACGGATATTAACAGTCGAGCAGTTAGGGGTGAATACATACGACAAACCTTTATTTAACAGAAATATATCATGGTCAGATAATGTCAAATGAGATAAGTTGACAACTAGGTTCCCTTCTTTCTTCCCCGTCCCTTTGGAAAATTTTGTGTTTGTGGTTGAGAGTTAGAAGAGCGGGAGGTGTATGGTGCATTAGATTGTTTTTGGCTTCTAAGTGTGTATTTCTGTGTATCATTAAGAGTTTAAATGATAATATTAGTTCCATTACCCCTGCTGTTCCCTTTTTCAGATAGCTTATTGTTAATATTATCGTAAATTGATGACTGTACATGTAGTATTATCACTCTGCATTGTTGTAACTCTAGTGCCACGACACTGTGAAGACGCTTGCGAGATTACGCCATCCAGGCCCCGCCCCTGGCCCTGAGGACCTTCTCCCACCCTTATATTATTTCCGTGAGACTTTTCTACATATCGCATAAGTATATTTCAGGTTGTTCCCATGCCCTAAAATGGATTGGTCTTCTCAAAATTTTCTGCCCGTGGACCACCTTCTCCCACCCAGTTTATATTATTTTTGTAATTACCTTTTTTTCAGATTGAGACTTTTTCTTCGTTTACAAAACCTATTCTTGTCTTGATTAAGTATATTTCAGGTTGTTCCCATTCCCTAAAATGGATTGGTCTTCTCAAAATTTTCTGCCCTTTTACCCATGCATAACTTTATTTCTTCTGTTTCTGTTGCCCATTCTAACAGTTTTTTTGTCTGTTAATGTTGTGAATTTAATTCTTGTTTTTTCCCCTTTGCGAGGACTCACCCATTCTGTGCTAGGCCGAGACCAGCATAGTAGTTTGGCATCCATGGTTAAACAGGATGGCCAGGAAAGGGGGAGTGGCTTGGATCCTTCTCTGGAAGGGGGAGAGAGAGCTGCCTGAGATTGGCTCAGAGCTGAGGGGAGGAGCTGAGCTGCTTAGGAGGGAAAGAGTGTAGCTTATTTAGCAGTCTATTGTCAGAACTCAGAGAGAGAGAGAGGAGTCTCTTGAGAGAGCTGAGAGTGAGCGGTCAGAGAGAAACAGTTGTCTTGAAAGATGACTGGAAAAGTTCTGTGTGATTGCTGACAGGTAGTCAGTCACAGGCTTTGGGAATCTCTAGCGTTAGAGATTAGCTCACTTCTCTGAGGAAGCCAGCTACAGGATAACTCTAGGTAAGAGAGTTAGTAGCTAGGGTGCTTCTAGAAAGACTGAGTGTTAGCTCAGGGAGTTACTAGTTTAGCTAGTGGACAACTACTCACTACTAGTCAGCGGCATTAGAGTGAGGAAGGTTAGATAGACAAGTTTAGAACTGTCTAGTGTTGTAACTAAGATCTAAGAAAGTAATCTATAGTAACCAACACGCTCTAGTACATTTCTGTTAACCATTACGCTATTGTGCCTCACTTGAAAACCATTACGCTCTGTGCCTTTCAAAAGCCTGTTAAGTTAAAAAAAATTGTTAACTTTTAAGAAAAGCCTCCATTGTGCCTCTTTACATCTGAGTGTGCCAGTTCCCGCCTTCCCACTGTTCCAGGAAAGGGGGAAAGATTTTTACCTCAGAATCCCCTCCGTTTGTGTATTAGAAAGGAGCCTAGCTGAAATATTAATTTAAAAGAAAATCCTAAAGAGTAAACTTTAGGTTGGTGGCAGCGTTCAAAATGATTAAAGCCTCTCAGTTTATTAGCCCAAGTCGCCACACCCTTTCATACAAATTTCAACAAATCTCTGTTACAGTCTCTCGTCTTGTATTGTTAAAGAAAACTGAAAAATCCAATAAAACATTTATTTAAAAAAACTCTGTTACAGTCTTCAAATTTTTTCTGATTACTGATTATTGGTAAATTCTGAAAAAGGAATAATAATTTAGGTAATATATTCATTTTTACTTAGGAGATGCGGCCTAATAAGGAGAGATTTAAGTTCTTCTATTTATCCAGATCTTTCTTTATCCATATTGTCTCATAATTATTTTTTAGTAGTTGGACATTTTTTGCTGTTATCTATATGCCCAAATATTTCAATTTTGTAGTAATTTGTAGCCCTGTTTGTTCTTTAATATTTTCTTACTTTTCTTTATCCAGGTTTTTAGGTAGAATCATAGTCTTTTTCATATTCAATTTGATTCCTGCTAATTTACCAAATTCTTTTATTTTCTGTATCCAATTACATAAATTGTTGCATGGGTCTTCCACTATTCCGATCACATCATCAGAGAAAGCCCTTATTTTATACTCATGCTTTCCTACTTTGGAACATTTTATATTTGGAACCTGTTATGGCTTTCATCAATATCTCCAATGCCATTATAAAAATCAAAGTGCACAATGGACAACCTTGTCATGACCCTTTAGATATTTTAAAGTTTTCTGTTGTTTGACCATCTATATATATAAAGGAAGAGCCGTCATGTGAAGACTACCTCAAACAGAGAAACCTTACAATGCAGAAACACAAAACTTGCCAACAGAAATAGGCCTCAAGCAAGGTACGTTTGTAGCAAAAAAAACCTTTCCCCCCAAAACCTAAAAGGCCCCCAAAACAATGAGTAAAAATAAAACTACATTTCCCAGCATCCTCCGAGGCTGCCAAAGACTCTCCCAGCCTCTACATTCTGACAACATGATTGGCTGCCAATAAGGGCGGATTTGCATAACTGCTGTACTGGCCAGCCAACATGAACATTCCGACCCATAACAAACTGTCAGATGAGTGCCAGAGCCTCCTCCAACACTTTCAAATCAGAAGACCATGATGGAGATCAACACCATTCAAGGGGAGCTCTTCTTCCTTTCCCAAAAGATCTCCAGTGGCTTGGAATTCCACATTAATAAGAGGACCATCCAGCAACAATGGGGTTTGCCCCTCTATATGCTGGCTCCAAGGGATGGAGGTCATCACCAAGTACCTTCTGATGCCCAGCGCTGGAAGAGCACCCTCAGATGGCCTGTCCATGAGGAAAGCCTCATCGGACATCGACCAATGGGTGCAAAAGACACAGAGCAGGACATCTTGAAAAAGAGAGGAGCAGAAAGTAAGCTAGACATGAAGATCTTGAGAAAGGTGGCTAAAAAGGATACGGAAAGGATTTTTAACAGTCCCCCAACAGACACTGGACGCACCTGTGAAGATAGAGATCCCCTGACAGGACAAGCCCTCCCCAAGCTGATCCGTCCTGGCCATGGTACAAGTCAAACCCAAAGGACTGCAGGCAAAGAGCTGAGGCACAAACATAAAACACCCAATTCACTTCAACACCATAAGTCACATCAATTCCAACCCTTACATACTCAGACTTTCTTGCATCTCATAAATAGGGCACAGCAACGGGTGCTGGGTACAGCTAGTTATTTATAATCTTAGTGTTGTAGATGAGTTCTTGAGTGATAGTGAAAGCATGGAGGTTGAAGCTAGGAGGGCAAAACGGGTTACTCGAGAGCAGGAGTCAGATGAGGAACGGGAGAGGAAATGAATCTGGTAAATACTTAGTGAACCTACTGATGAGTATTCCTTTGAAGGTTTCTCTGGGAATGATGGGTCTGACCATAATAAGCCAACTATGGGGAGTGGGGACGGAGATTCAGAGGATGGGTCTAGTGATATGGACTGGGCCAAAGTACAGGAAGTGTGTGATATTTGTGCAGATCTGACTAGCAGCGATAGCAGTTTGTGGGGTTTGCTGGGGATGGGAATTGGAGTACGGATGACCAAACTTCATCTTGGGGAGAGCTAAGTCATGACAGGAGAAGGAGAGCTTGGCAAGGGAGGCAAAGGACTGCACGTGAAGCTGCAACAGCAGTTGAGAGGACTAATGATGGGGTGTCGGCTTGTTCGAGTTCTGATGAGGACTTGTGAATAAAGTGAGACTCGGAATTGGGGGTACCTTGCAGTTGGCAAGGTGTTGCTGGGTGCCCATGTCTTTGTGTGCTGTGTTTCCTGTGGACTTGCTGCTGTCTGCTTTGTGCTGACCCTAGACCAGATTATCGACACTGCTGTTTCTCCCTCTCTCTGACTCGGATTGGTGTATCTTCTGTATCTTCTTTGTGTATCATCACTATTTCCGCACTCTTCCAAGAGTCCGGAATTATTTGAGATGTCATAGCTTCATTTAGTACTCTTTTTAGTAATGGGGTTATATCTTGTTTCATCAGTTTATAAAACTCTGCTGCAAATCCATCAGGACCCGGATCTTTATCAGAATCCATATTATTTATGGCTTTTTCCATTTCTTCGTCTGTAATTTCTTTAATTTCTCTCTGTTTTTGTCCTTAATTTTCTGAAGTTTGAATTGACCTATATAATTCATTATTTCTTCTTTAGGTATTTGATCTTTAGTATATAATTGTTTATAAAAATTTCCATATTCCTACAGGATTTCCTTATCTTTGGTTACTTCCTTGTTTCCTATTTCTATTTTTGTTATTTGCTGGTCTTGTCTCTTTTTTACAGACTGACCTTGAAAGCCATTTTCCTGGTTTATTTGCATTCTCAAATGCCTGTTGTTTAAAGAATTTTAACTGTTCAGCTTGATATTCTAATTCCAAATTGTGCTTTTCTGGATTTAATGTTTTTATCTCTCAAATTAAGGTTTTGTTTTCTGGATTGATTTTCGCTTCCCGTTCCTTCATTTTCATCTTGATTTCTATATCTTTCAATTCTTTATTTCGCTTTCTGTTATTTCTTGCATTATGCGGAATCAAGTGTCCCCTAAGGACTACTTTAAGTGCATCCCAGACAACTTGGGGCTGTTTCCATTATATCATTCAATTTTATATAATCTTGAATATTTTTTATATTGGTCAATGTTTTCCTCTCTTTTTAATAAATTTTCATTAAGTCTCCATTTTTGATAGGATTTTTTTATTAGAACACATTTATAATCTTAAGCCTGCCAAGTTTCAGAACCTTTCATTCATCCACTAATTTTTAGGATTTATTTTGAAAAATTTCTTTTAACCCCCCCCCCCCCGAAGAGGTATTCTTTTCAATTTATCAACAGCAACAGAACATGAGTAGGGCATAATTCCTGCCAAGTTTCAGAATGTTTTGCTCATTATGTTGTACACCACTTTGAGAGCTCCTGGGGTGAGAAAAGTGGTATAGAAATGCAATAAATAAATAAATAGATAAATGCACTGATTTTTGGAATTTTAAAAAGTTTTTACAAATAACATTTTAAAAAACTATGGGACGGTGTAGCAACCCAGTTCTCTTTCGTGCCTGGAGGGCAGGGGGCAGCACCGGGGGTCCCACTTGCATTGGAGCCAGCTGATTCTGAGGAGGATTTGGAGGGGCTGGAAGAAGGGGATTTTGAGGTAGCTGGGCCTTCTTCCCCACAGAAAGCCTGGCCTGGGATGACGGCTGGCCTGATCCTACGAGATGCCGGACGGCCAGGCGGAATTCGACAGCAGTGATAGTGAAGATTATGAATGGCCGGGGGCGAGGTTCACAAGAAAGAATGTGGGAAACATCCGAGGGAGAGGCCCAGGAAGCAGATGGGGAGTTCGACTCTCACGAAGATAGGGAACCAGGTGCTGGGAGGCAAGGTCGAACCTTTGATAGGAGACGGAGCATTGAGGCCAGCAGGAGAGGCTGGTTTCACAGCCTAGACTGGCTGAGGTCCTGCAGCACAGATTGGAGGAGGAGAAGCCTAGAGCGTCGGGGGCCTCAGTAAACAATGAAACTTCACCCAGGAAATGCAATTGGCAGTCCTGCTATAGCTGCGTGTGCCTCCCTCAAACAGCTGTCTCCCAAAAGTCTGAGCATGAGTGAATAGCAAAACAGAAATAAAAGTGGAAAGCAAATAAGTCTGCGACACCTGTTTTCCCCATTTCCCTAACTCTGCCTCTTGGAAAAGGTAGAGGAAATGAATCTGGTAAATACTTAGTAAATACTTAGTGAACCTACTGATGAGTATTCCTTTGAAGGTTTCTCTGGGAATGATGGGTCTGACCATAATAAGCCAACTATGGGGAGTGGGGACGGAGATTCAGAGGATGGGTCTAGTGATATGGACTGGGCCAAAGTACAGGAAGTGTGTGATATTTGTGCAGATCTGACTAGCAGCGATAGCAGTTTGTGGGGTTTGCTGGGGATGGGAATTGGAGTACGGATGACCAAACTTCATCTTGGGGAGAGCTAAGTCATGACAGGAGAAGGAGAGCTTGGCAAGGGAGGCAAAGGACTGCACGTGAAGCTGCAACAGCAGTTGAGAGGACTACTGATGGGGTGTCGGCTTGTTCGAGTTCTGATGAGGACTTGTGAATAAAGTGAGACTCAGAATTGGGGGTACCTTGCAGTTGGCAAGGTGTTGCTGGGTGCCCATGTCTTTGTGTGCTGTGTTTCCTGTGGACTTGCTGCTGTCTGCTTTGTGCTGACCCTAGACCAGATTATCGACACTGCTGTTTCTCCCTCTCTCTGACTCGGATTGGTGTATCTTCTGTATCTTCTTTGTGTATCATCACTATTTCCGCACTCTTCCAAGAGTCCGGAATTATTTGAGATGTCATAGCTTCATTTAGTACTCTTTTTAGTAATGGGGTTATATCTTGTTTCATCAGTTTATAAAACTCTGCTGCAAATCCATCAGGACCCGGATCTTTATCAGAATCCATATTATTTATGGCTTTTTCCATTTCTTCGTCTGTAATTTCTTTAATTTCTCTCTGTTTTTGTCCTTAATTTTCTGAAGTTTGAATTGACCTATATAATTCATTATTTCTTCTTTAGGTATTTGATCTTTAGTATATAATTGTTTATAAAAATTTCCATATTCCTACAGGATTTCCTTATCTTTGGTTACTTCCTTGTTTCCTATTTCTATTTTTGTTATTTGCTGGTCTTGTCTCTTTTTTACAGACTGACCTTGAAAGCCATTTTCCTGGTTTATTTGCATTCTCAAATGCCTGTTGTTTAAAGAATTTTAACTGTTCAGCTTGATATTCTAATTCCAAATTGTGCTTTTCTGGATTTAATGTTTTTATCTCTCAAATTAAGGTTTTGTTTTCTGGATTGATTTTCGCTTCCCGTTCCTTCATTTTAATCTTGATTTCTATATCTTTCAATTCTTTATTTCGCTTTCTGTTATTTCTTGCATTATGCGGAATCAAGTGTCCCCTAAGGACTACTTTAAGTGCATCCCAGACAACTTGGGGCTGTTTCCATTATATCATTCAATTTTATATAATCTTGAATATTTTTTATATTGGTCACTGTTTTCTCTCTTTTAATAAATTTTCATTAAGTCTCCATTTTTGATAGGATTTTTTTTATTAGAACACATTTATAATCTTAAGCCTGCCAAGTTTCAGAACCTTTCATTCATCCACTAATTTTTAGGATTTATTTTGAAAAAATTCTTTTGATCCCCCCACCCCCGCGAAGAGGTATTCTTTTCAATTTATCAACAGCAACAGAACATGAGTAGGGCATAATTCCTGCCAAGTTTCAGAATGTTTTGCTCATTATGTTGTACACCACTTTGAGAGCTCCTGGGGTGAGAAAAGTGGTATAGAAATGCAATAAATAAATAAATAGATAAATGCACTGATTTTTGGAATTTTAAAAAGTTTTTACAAATAACATTTTAAAAAACTATGGGACGGTGTAGCAACCCAGTTCTCTTTCGTGCCTGGAGGGCAGGGGGCAGCACCGGGGGTCCCACTTGCATTGGAGCCAGCTGATTCTGAGGAGGATTTGGAGGGGCTGGAAGAAGGGGATTTTGAGGTAGCTGGGCCTTCTTCCCCCACAGAAAGCCTGGCCTGGGATGACGGCTGGCCTGATCCTTACGAGATGCAGGAAGGCCAGGCGGAATTCGAAAGCAGTGATAGTGAAGATTATGAACGGCCGGGGGGGCGAGGTTCACAAGAAAGAATGTGGGAAACATCCGAGGGAGAGGCCCAGGAAGCAGATGGGGAGTTCGACTCTCACGAAGATAGGGAACCAGGTGCTAGGAGGCAAGGTCGAACCTTTGATAGGAGACGGAGCATTGAGGCCAGCAGGAGAGGCTGGTTTCACAGCCTAGACTGGCTGAGGTCCTGCAGCACAGATTGGAGGAGGAGAAGCCTAGAGCGTCGGGGGCCTCAGTAAACAATGAAACTTCACCCAGGAAATGCAATTGGCAGTCCTGCTATAGCTGCGTGTGCCTCCCTCAAACAGCTGTCTCCCAAAAGTCTGAGCATGAGTGAATAGCAAAACAGAAATAAAAGTGGAAAGCAAATAAGTCTGCGACACCTGTTTTCCCCATTTCCCTAACTCTGCCTCTTGGAAAAGGTAGATCTATAAGTTGAGCTATCAACATGGAAATTATAAGAAAACTGGTGAAAAAATATATATTCAGATGCATTGTGCAAGAAACTTTCCAAAGAACCATATGCTTTTAAAGCGGATGTACAGTTTACCTGACCTGATTCTGTCCTTTCCCTATTTATATTTTTAGTTTTGGATAAAAAGTTTTCTTAAACACGTTGAACTACTTAGTAGTTTAGGAACTTATCTCTATTCTATCTCTGTTATTTCTGGCTCTGGCACCAAATTTTCTGTTTTTGAAGCGGTGCCCAGGAACTCATTTACTTTGTTAACCAAAGTATACTTGAACTGTTATTTTCCTTTTACTTCATATTTTCAATCTGCTTTATTTCCCATGAGACATCTTTTGGATATGTAGGAGGCAAAGCTACCAGAATAGGTTTTGGTTCTTTGCCTTTCAGAGGAGGGGCAGACTGCACATATAGTAGCTGCAGATGTCATAGTCATTAAGGGAAGGCAAATCAAATTCTTCCTGCTCTTAGAACAAGGTAGAAAACACAACTGTTGGGGGCATCAGGATGATCAAAAATGCTAGGAATTTAAACAAGTAATAAAAAATCTGTTTCTAGTGGCCATGTTAGTTTAGAATTTTGTACCCAATGCTGGCAGACCTGCAGCACACGGGATAATTTATGCCTCCCTGACTAAGGGGAGACAGGAAAAATGCAAAGATGGCTTTTTGAAATGGTTTCAAAAGTTTTTTGAGAATGTGATTGAATCTTCTTCACTTGTTACTCATGTTCAGAGAAGTTGCATGAAATATAAAACCAGTTTGGGACACTGCTAGCACCTGGATCAGCAGTTAAACCACACATTAGCCAAGTCCCTTTATCCCATGTGTGTCGTCCTGGCATAATTTGGCTCCCCTCTGGAGTTACTGCTTTTACCTCTTCACTTCAAGCTTGCTGCCCTGGTCTCTGGACAAGAAGCAGCAGGCAAAGCCTACACCTGATATGTCCAGTGCTGTCTATTCAGCTAATACCGCGTTTTCCCGAAAATAAGACATGTCCATAAAATAAGCTGTAGCAGGATTTTTAAGCATTTGCGCAATATAAGCCGTACCCCCAAAATAAGATGTAGTGATACAATTTGAGGCATAGAGAGATACATAGAAAGTGAAATACAAGAACTTTCAACAGCTGCAGCAGAGAATCCGGGCCTCCCTCCCTCTCACTGCTTGCCACCTACTCCTCCTTTTCCTCCTTTTGTTCTTTCTTCCCTTCAGGCCAGGCCAGGCAAGGCTTCCTCCCCAAGTAAATTAGAGGAGGAGTGAGTCACCGGTTCTAATGGGGCTGCGGTTGGCTCTGCTTCCCTTCGGCCTATCCCCTGGGAAGTCTCCTCAGTGAAGTGAGGAGCAGGGCACTCTGCTTTAGGTATTATGTGTTCTCAGTGGGAAGAAGGTAAAGTTGTGGCTGCCATTTTATTCAGCACTATATTTGAATAAATGCAGATTGTTGAACCATAGTTAATAAAAAAATAAGACATCCCCTGAAAATAAGTCATAGTGTGTCTTCTTAAGGAAAAATATAAGACCGTGCCTTTATTTTTGGAGAAACGCGATATTTGCTGTCTCAATGACAAAGATGAAAGGCCTTCCCTCCACTCCAACTGTCGCAGCCCTGGCCTTGGAGGGAGAGAAGAAAAGGCAGACATAGCTCCATATGCCTCCATTATGAGTCTCCTTCGGGGAAATAAAGTGGGGACTAAAATAATAATAATAATAGGCTCAGAAGCAGATGAAATACCATATCTACATCTCATCTGCTATTGCCCTGTTTACAGAGAGAGAGAGATCCAGCAATATCTGCCAAATTGAAATGTCCTCTTCCACTGCCATTCCCTTTGATTTGTATGTCCCATCTTATTTAGATTATAAGACTGGGGTAGGCAACTGTCAAATTAACAATTTGTGAGCTGCTCAGAGAGCCTTTGTGGCTGAAAAGTAAAGTATACATACCAATTAACATACAAATCAGGCACATAGATGTGGTTGTTTCTGCAGATACAATATTGGAGCTTATTCTTTGCATGAAGAAAGGCACAGTGTATATGAGGGGCTGGGGCTTTGTGAGAGAACCGCTTTCTGCCATCACCTGATTCTCCAAACTGATCCTGGTTGGCATTCAAGATCAAAGACAAATTATGTTTGCACAATTTGTGTATGTTTTATTACAGCCCATTTCACACACACACACACACGGGGGCAGTTTGTATATCTGCAGCAAGTGAAGATGGGAGATCCGGACCTTGTTGCAAAGGTGACAGGAACTTAGGAAAAGATAGAGTGCTGCTCCATTTGGATTAGGAAGCTGATGTTCAAAAGCTGATTGTACCTGGAACTGTAAAGAAAGCATCACTTCCCACGTTTCACATTCCATATTGGAAACCAAGGTTGTGAGATCCACACCCATTTGGATTTTAGGTTTTTTTAAGATTATCTTTTAATGTGCAGCTGTTAAAATACAACATGTAGGGGAGGGGATAGAAATTTGAGTTCAGAGGTGCTAAGAATTGCTAAACACACCTTTGGCTGATTTGTAAGGTTTAACAATGAATCAACATCTGGCATGTTTTATTTTTAGTATAAAGTATTAGCAGTAATTTAGAAGCATTAAGTGAGTTATGAAAGCACCCATCGCATTTCAAAAGCAGGAGCATTTGTTATAAAATTAGAAACGGCTCATATGGAGAACATCATTTCTTCCTTATATAAGCTGCCAAGGAGACAGGTTGGTTAGCACATCACACCTGATCCTTGTTTTTTCTTGACACCAGAACACTAGGTCAGGCTCCTGTGTCCCAAGGAATTACTTCACACCATTATCCTCTTGCATATCTCATTCTTATTCCTCATTGAGTTGCCACTTGGAGAGTTCAACTTGAGTTCGTTTATCATCTATTCTGGACTGCTTTCACCTTTGGAGACACATAGGATGCTCTTCAAACTTATGGCATACTTCCCCTCAGAAACTAGCTGACAGATAGAGGGCTCATTTTGGTGTAGCATTCTTTCATCTTTAGCAATGTTGGCATGGAAGTGGAGCGTGCATACCCTTCCAAGTACAAACTGCAGAAATAAGCAGCTGCTCAAGGTCATGCTATACCCACATGGCCAAGAAGAAACTTTAACCCTGGTTGACCTGAACCAAGTCTGTCATCAATTACTAAGCCATATTGACCTGCCAGTCTTTTCTTTCCTATCCAACTCACTTGCCTGATGGCAGTGAACACTTCCTTCCTATTCCTCATGTACTCTTGTTTCTAATACGTAGTATCTTACAGTAGCTCTACCTTAAAATGGTTATAATGAACCTTGAATAGATAGAAGCTTATTCCCCACAGATGGAAATAGTTAAGTACTTGTACTGACACCTAAAATGATGGGAATTTGGTGCTTTGTTTCTACTGCAATACAAATTAACAATTCTTATAGGAGCCATAGGTTATTCCCAGAGAGTGGTCCATGCTCAGTCCTGATCAAGATCAGTAGGGAATGGGAAACATCTTTGTTTCAAAACACATGAAAATGTCTGCCAGAAAGTATAGACAAATTTGAACCATATGGATCAACATTTTTTATTCAGGATAAGGCAGTTCTAATTCCTTTGGGAGCATCTATTCTACAGTGTCGAATTTATGGAGTTTGACACTACTTTAACTGCCATGGTTTAATTCTAACATCTAAATTCCAATTGAGTATGAACATTTCTTGTTCAGGATTCAGCTACAGATGTGGAATGGCAAGCTCAAGATAATATCTTACCTTCTCTAACAACCTCATCAGATGGGGCTGTTTTTGGTAGCATATTCTGGTTTCTCAAAAGTATTGCGACACAGCCCGCCGGCTTCCATCCCATAATGTACAACTACTTCTGGCGGGGCTCCATCACAAAACTGCTGAAGAACGGGGTATGCTGCTGTGGTAGCCACATAGGGAGAAGCAATGAGGGAAGCTGGGTGGTAGATACATTGTGGCCAATCTCTGGCAATTCTGGCAGCACATCTGATGAGGTCATCAAACAGCAACTTGATAACAACTTGTCTAGAGGAGGTATCTGTGAATATCATAAAGTTTAATGGAATCCTATTTATTAATCTTCATTAAATGCTAAATGTTTTTAAGAAAGCAATTCTTCCTTTACAAATCAAAAATATTTATCTAGAAAGCAGGACATACATGAATAATAATACTTTAGAACTCGCCCTCTCCCCCCGAGGGGACTCAGAGCAGTTTGCGCACTGTCTTAGCGTTAATATCTGTAAACGTCAGGCCATCAGATCCATGGCTGCATTAATAAGAGTCTTGAACAAAATAACACTGTAATGCAGGGCTTGGAAAACTGGAAACATTTTGTCTGCCTAAGGTCCACAGATTTAGAGTCTGTTTTGCTATAAATGCCCCAAAGTGCCTATTATAATGGGAAGCTGTGTTCCTATTTTGCTGCACTTGCCCCATACTGTTCAATGGTCCATAAAGAATTCCAAAGCTGAAAGGAACATACTAACCATACCTCCTTGAAGTAAAATGTTAATAGCCTCCCTGGAGGCAGAGTTACCATGCTCCTTTTATGCACAGATCTTTATAAGAATCTCAAGGAAAAGTAAGAACACCCAACCTTTGCATACCCACCCTTCCCAATTCTTTTGTATCATCTAGATCAGTGTTTCTCAAACTGTGCTTCTGAAGGTATTTTGGATTTCATCTCCCAGAAATCCCAGTCAGCTTACCAGCTGTTAGGATTTCTGGGGGTTGAACTCCAAAACTTCTGGAGGAACACAGTTTGAAAAACTCTGGTCTAGATAACAGCAATTTCTATAGAACTTTAACATGTAAAATTCTGCTACTGGGAGGCATGGCCTTCATATAAGCTGATTGTGAAAACATATATGGGAGTGTAAATCAAGGTAAAACCAACCTTATTAATATAGTAAAACATGGCTGGAGCTTGTGAAACACTCTTTACAATGCTCAGTAACTGCAATGGTTTCTGTCTTTCCATTTCACCTTGCATCCTGTGTAATCTTACACAGGAGTTTATCACATGAAGCCACTATTCCATAGCAATCACACAATCAGTGCCATAAACCAGGACAAACACCTTTGCTGTTGTTCCTCTGCACATTTGCACAACTGTAATGATTTGCTGATTTGTGGTCCTGCCATCTCAGTTCTGTCTGCATAACCACACAACTTTGCCCTCCCACTCTACCCCTGCTTTGTAATTTTCTTTTTAAAGCAATTTCACAATTCCAGCTAGAATTATTTTTAAAATTGCAAATAAAACTTAAAATGAAAGAATTAGTGCCTTGGGAATAGTGAGGGGGGAGGGGGAGATTAGGGAGGAGGAAAGCCTCACTCTCTGATGTCAGTTCAACACTGATATGCCAGCACAGAAGCAAAACAGCTCCATCTCACAAGGTAAGTGATAGGAACATGGCACAATCTGAGGCTATTGACCAAAGGTGACAGTCTTGCTTCAATGACACTTTGCTTATTTCTTGCAATAAAATCCATATAGTCACACACAACATGGACTCAACAAGAAGACCCATGAATTGTGACGCTCTTACTTTGCTCCACCTGGCACAGTAGGCCCTGTCCGTGAGTTTATTCCCTATCCCTCCTATTATGTCTGCCTTTTTTCATGAGTGCAATGCATATATAAACAGCTTCATGCTCTAACTCAGCGATCCAAGGAGGTAGGGAGAAAGAGGTGAGCACCCAGACTTTAAGGACACCTCACACAATAAAATCAACCCTCTACCTCCTCCAGTGCTGTGTACTTTGAATTTCGTCTCTGCTTTTCCACATATTGTATATGCTCATTTCTTGCAGTACATATATATGGTTGGAAAATGTCTTTTAAAATAATTTGCTCAGTTGTGTATGAGTGTACAAGGTCTTAAATTTAACATTTGGAAGAAACTTGTAAACATTTTTGTCTTTTTGTCATAAGCAAGAAAATGTTAACTCTCTCAAAGAATACCTTATTGATAGCCGCCTGACACATTCACAACTATATTTCTTCTCTCCTTCACTTTCCCTAATCCTTCTTCCAAAACCTAGTAAGTATGTTCTATGATAATAATATCTTTATTTTTGTATCACCCCCACCATCTCCCCAAAGGGACTCGGGCAGTAGGCCTGGTTAGGTTTTTCGTATCTTGATCAAATTCGTATTAAATTTGATTCTAAATTACTTTTGAAGCGTTTCTGAAGCGCTTTAAGCAACCTGGAAGTAAATTACCAAATTTGAAGCCACCGCCACCATTTTCGGAAAAGAAACACCATTTTTGGAAAGGGTTTTCCCTTCCCTGGCCTTCCCTTCCATGTGGATTTCTTCCCTCCTCCTGAGCACTGGGTTGGAAGCTACCTTAAATGGCCCTGTTCAGATCCAGAGGGAAGGCATGGGTTTCCAAGCCCATGCCTTCCCTCTGGATCTGAACAGCCCCACGGGGAGAAGCAAAGCTGCGTCCAAAGCAGCTGCTTAACCCGCTTTGGATGCAGTTTTCCTTCCTGACGCGGGGGAGGAAAGCCGCATCCAAAGCGGCTGCTTAACTCACTTTGGATGTGGTTTCCCTTCCTGATTGGGGGAGGGGGGGGGAGGAAAGCCATTTTCAAACAGGAAGGAAAGCCACATCCGCCCAGTTTGGATGTGGCCATTAATGAAGCATTTCAAAAATTTTGGAAATTTTGAAGCATTTCCCCAGAAAAGTTCGGAAATTATTTAAAATTTGAAACATGGCTACATCCGAAGCGAGTTTTGAACCATTTTTTTGTTGGATCACCCAGCCTTATTGGACAGCTTACATGGGGACCAAGCCCATTCAGAGATAAAATATAACACAATACAAATACATATACAGCATCATAAAAACATAATTCATCATAGAACAAACAGTAGCTGAGCATAATGGACATTTCAAAACTAAGGGGCGAGGCAGGGCTTTGTGCAATACAACTGCAAGGACAGGGCTGATAGAAAAGTGCAAGAGCCAGATGATACGTTAAGGCTGGAAGGACCAAGTCAAATTTTTTCACTACAATAACAGGGGCAGGGTCAATAGTAAAGTGCAAGAGGTGAGAATTAAGTTATGCTTAGAAGTGATCTGATTAATCAAAAGCACATTGAAACATGTTCTAGGACAGGCATGGGCAAACTTTGGCCCTCCAGGTGTTTTGAACTACTGGCTGTTAGGAATTGTGGGAGTTGAAGACCAAAGTTTGCCCATGCCTGTTCTAAGATAAACGTCTTGAAATGTGCAGTAACAGAATGAGTCAGATTGGTTTAACAAGCGCAATGACTAGCAAATAAAACAGTAATGCCATTGTAATGCATTCTATCACTTACTACCCATGAACATCTGCTGAATTACTGACTCTGATGAACTCCTATCATGCAATGAGAAAACTGGCACTTGCTATTTCTTCTCATGATTAGAAAACAGTAACCAACTGGAAAAAAACCCTGACATGTGTGATTTGATTCTACTGCCTTGCTTGACTAGATAATGATAATTCAGCAAACTAACAAACTATGGCTTGTGACAATAGCAGTATATGTAAGTTAAGTAAGTAAGTAAGTAAGTAAGCTTATCACTATTGTGCTATGATGCAACTTGAAGACAAAAAAAAATACAGTCCAAGAGAGAAATCAAGGTAAAATGACAAAAAAGTATTGTGGTACATTAAAGACTGACACATTTTTTAATAAACTAAACTAGCCCATCACATGTACAGTATAACCTTCTTCCACAGATTTGACATCCTCAGTTTAACTTACTCATGCTCCAGAAAAATATATCCCCCAAAAGTGTTTGTCTGCTAGTGCAATTCTATAGTATGTTCCTGGCCTGATACAGCAAATCTTTTTATTACCTATTTGGATTTTGTTCCAGATGCTCCCATGGATTCCAACATCAATTGATGTAGAAGTCCCATTAGATGTTCAAGCCATATAAAATAGCAAAATCAAGATCTGCTTTTTGTAATTGCTTATTTTTTTCAAACCATGGGTGATTGAATCCATGGATACAGAATGTGTGGATATGGAGAACCAGCTATGTAGTAAAATACAGGGTTCAACATTATCTATGGTTTCAAGTATCCATATGTGTCTTGGAATTATCTCCTGTCAATGTGGTGATTGTACTGTATTGATATTATAATCACTACCATCACTATTATTATTTCTTGTTTCTTTCAAAGGCCTACCTGACACAGGTGGCAGATAAATGGTCATGATATAGAACAGCTGCTATACAAACACATAGCTGTAATATTCCCGTCATCTGGGTCATAGAAGGCACAGATTCCATATGTTGCTGGGAATAGTCAAAGAGCTGTTAATGCTATTCTTAGATTCCTTTTTTCCTAAATGAATTTCACCTATACCATCTGTGATAAAACTTTTCCAGATTAAGGTGCTAGCAAAAATATCATATGGTTCACAGCTGTATATAAACCAAGACTATTGGAAACAATAACTTCAAAATTCCTCAGGATGGGTAAGAGCTGTTGAGAATAAACCTACAGCAATATGACTTTTATCATTAGCCCCATACCCGGGATTCTCCTGAGCTAGACAGATAATTAAATAAAGGAGCTTGAATATATCTCCACATAATTAAATAAAGGATCTGGGATATATCTTCAGGAAAATCAGGCACAAATCTCCAGCTACCTAGCATCTGGGAATTATAGTAAAATTGTCCCAACTAATTACCTTTAAGCCTGAGAGAGCCCTAAATACTGAAGACTTTTCAACCTGTCTTATGTTACTGTCCTACCTTTAGCCTTCTTAAAGAGGCTGATGTATCGTCTTACTTCATGTACCCTCTTACTCCAAATATGTCTGTCCTTGTCAATTGAATGTGGTTGAATAGTTGAATACCGTATATACTCAAGTATAAGCCGACCCGAATATAAGCTGGGTCACCTAATTTTATTACAAAAACTGGGGAAACTTATTGACTCGAGTATAAGCTGAGGGTGGGAAATGCAGCAGCTACTGGTAATACAGTTCCTCATGTTGTGGTGACCCCCAACTATAAAATTATTTTCATTGCTACTTCATAACTGCAATTTTGCAACTATTATTAAATATAGTTCAAACTTCTGATATGCAGGATGTATTTTCATAGTTGCACATTGTACTTAATTAAAATATAGTGATTAATCACAAAAGCAATATGTCATGATGATAATGGGGGAGAAGCAGAGGGAGGAGAGAGTGAAGGAAGGAAGGAAGGAGTTGAAAAAGAAGGGAGAATGAGCCACAGGAAAAAAAGAGAGAAGCTGTGAAGGGAGGAAAGAAGGAAGGAGTTGAACAAGAAGAAGCCACAGAAAAAAGAGATGCCATGAAGGGAGGAAAGAGGGAAGGGAGGAGAGAAAGAAGGGAAGGAAGGAAGGATAGAAGGAAATGAAGGAGGGGAAGGAAGGAAGGGGGGAATGAAAGAAGAGAAGGGAGGGAAGGGAGGGAAAGAAGGAAAGGCAGGAGAAGAAAGGGAAGGGAAGGAAGGAAAGAAGAAGGGAAGAAAGGAGGGAAAGGGAGGGAGGGAAGGAGGGAAAGAGGGAAAGGCAGGAGAAGGGAGGAAAGGAAGGAGGAAGGAGGGAAGGGAGGAGAGGGAAGGAAGGAGAAGAAAGGGAAGGGAGGAAAGGAAGGAAAGGGAGGGAAGAAAAAGAAGGAAGGGAAGGAAAGAGGGATAGAGGGAAAGAAGGAAAGGAAGGAGGGAAGGGAAGAAGGGAAGGAAGGAGAGAAGGAAGGTCCTTGATTCAGAAACACCGTCCTTTCATGTGGAGTGAGGCAGAGGTAGCTGCCTCCCAGTCTGGATATTAATAGGAGGGAGGGAAAGTGTGAGCATGCGTTGCTGGGGGCAGCTGAGCCGGGCGAGCAGACAGAAAGAAAGGAAGGAGTTGAAGAAGAAGCATCTACAGAAATGGAGGGGAAGAGGAGGGAGGAAAGAAAGATAGGAGTTGGAGGAGGAAGAAGGGAGCAGGGTGCAAAGAAATGGGAGAATTCAAAAATAAAACTTTCCTCTGCCTCTTTCTTTTGTTCCTTTCTGCAGTGAAGGAAGGGAGGCAAGAAAAATTTGGCAAAGAAGGGAGCAGTTTCCCTTCTGTTCTCCCTCCCTCCTGGCTGTGGCAGCACAGCTGAAGGCTGAGTGATGTGCTGTTGTTGTCTCCTCTGCCACTGTTTCAGATGAGAAGGAAGAAGAGGAAGAGGAGGATGGCCGGTGGGCTCCTAAAGTCCCTCCCCTGCCCACTCACCACTAGCAGCCAGCCAAAGTAGTAGCAGCACCCTTCTTTCTTTCTGCTTTTCCCTGGCGTTCCTCACCTCCTCCTTTTCCATGCCTAGGGGCTCCGCTGTTGCCTCTGCTACCACTGCTCATACTCCCCTTCCTCTTCCTCTATGGCCAGTCAGCCTCGGAGGACGACAACGAGTAGCGGCTGCAATGGCAGTGGAGCTTCGTCTGAGGGCTCCGCTGCTGCAGAAACTGCTACTCATTGTCCTCCTCTAGCTTGCTCCATGGAGACAAATGCCAGCCGGCTTTGGATCCTTGCCTCCAGGCTCCATTGCCCCTTGACTCGAATATAAGCCGAGGGAGGTTTTTTCAGCCCCCACCCCCACCCCAAGGGCTGAAAAACTCAGCTTATATTCGAATGTATACGGTATATGTATCTGTATTGTCTGTACTACAAGTACACTGACTTTTAATTTCTGGCGTGCTTCTAAGTCATTTCCAACTTCTGGAGACCATAAAGTGAACTTATCATAGGGTTTTCTGAAGCTGAGAGTTTGCGGCTTGCCCAATTTCTCAGCCAATGTGTTTCTATGTCCAAACAGGGAATCAAATCCTGCACTCAAGAATTGTAGTCTAGCTATGAAACCACTACATCATGCTGGTTCTCACTTCTTATATATCAGAATTTTAGTAGATTTTCTGGGCAGATCTCATGCTTTCTATTGTTCTCCCTGGCTTCATATTATGTTTCAAGTTTGTTGTCAGTAGAGCATGGCATCCCAAAACACTGACTTGGGACTCATCTACATCTGCTGTAAAATCTGGGGCCAGCACAGAGCATAAATGCTTTAGAGAGACTCAGGGCCATGGAGGTGTTCAGAAGCTCGGCCCTGATTCACATTGGGGCTGGAGTCCAGATGGACTGAAATGAATTCAGTTCAGAAAGTCTTTCTTGTCACCTCCATCACTGTAGCAGATGCTTAGAGAATCTTTGCTGACATCAGCCACAAAAAGGAGGAAGCAATGTCAGCAGATGCATCTGTTGACAGCCATGAGCTCTCTGGACCTCTCGGTGGCAGGGGTGATATGGCCCTGATCCATTCCATTTTGCCTATGCACGGGGGAACAATGATGGCATGCTTATGTGGAAAGCTAACAAATTAGCATTGGAGCCAGTCTGCTGTCCTTGCATAGCCCAAAGTGTGGAGCTGCTCCGGAGTTGGGAAAAACTCCGAAACATTTCCCAAATTTGCTTAGTCCCCTTCTACACAGCCATATAATTCAGATTATCAAATCAGACAATCCACATTATCTAGTTTGAACTGGATTATGTGAGTCTACACTACCATATAATCCGATTCAAAGCAGATAATCTGGATTTCATATGGCAGTGTAGAATGGGCCCAAATGTGTTGTTAAACTGGTTCACCCTGGTTTACCCTTCTTTTAGGATCAGAAGTCCCTGGACATTGCTTGGCCAACCAGGAGCAGCTTCTGATCTACTTTGGGTTACATGGTTCCTATAGACGAGCCCTTAGCAAAGCAGCAAATGTTGTCTTCACCTATTCACAATACAAAATGCATATTGCTCAAGTCAAACTGTCTGGAATTTAAAATACACTAACAATATACACTAAATAGCAAGCAAATTACTTAGTGAAACTCCAAATCAGATGCCTGGGACAGCACTCTCACCCTATTTTGTGGTAGGGTTGGCCATGGTTATCAGAGTCAACTGCCTAGAACAAATATTTTTTGCACCATTTCATTTGGTATCTTAAAAATATATTATTTAGCCATCTAAAGGAGTGGTGCTCTAGTTTACCAAAGTTCATGATGCAATACATTTGTTGATCTTTAAGGTTGATCTTTTGTAGTTTCCAAATTCCATGGTTCTGTATTTAAAAAGGGCTAGCCAGACTTTTGCTACCTATTGATTTTTCTGTAAATTTAAAACATGTCTTATTCCTCAGTCGTGTTCCATCCTAAATAATAGAAATCATGAATCTATTTAATGTACAAAATAAAAGGAAAATGGAGCCTGACTTGGCAGCAAGGAGAAAAGATAATGTAGTCGAAGTAATCAATTTTTGCTTTATTGGCTCCTTCCAGCTAGCTAATGAATAAAGGTGCCCTTATGCAAGCTTTGCTTGAAGCTGATTAATTATCTCAGCAAAATTTGCTTTATCCATGTACCGGTCAGCCGAGGTTAAATGAATCTCTGAGCATTTAATTTTGCTTGCAGAATCTACAATGTAGATTATGAAAGAAAAAGATACAATATTGACCATTATATTTCTAGATTGAGAATACTTGGATTACATATTTATACCTATAAGGTTTAATTCTCTATTGATGATGATAATAGTGGTGTTTAGGTTTATGTTTATGCTTATTTATATCCTGCGCTATCTATTTCTATCTCTCTTTCTATCTGACTATTTCCCTTTCTACTAATTAGCTCAAAAATGTGGTTTATCCATGTAGAAGATACCTGATGTTAATACCCCAAGTGTTTAATTTTATTAGTAACTCGTGAAAAGAAAAGGTACAGTATTAAACATTATGGTTTAAGGAATATAATGATGACATATTATGTGCCTATATAGCTAATTAGAAAGGTGTTATCCATATTTATTCTTGTCTATTTGTGTATCATATCATCTATTATAGTTATTTATTTATCTGTCAAATTGCCTTATGTAACATCTCTTGAAGAATTCTTCCTTTCATTCAGGGCACACGTTTACATTTCAACATTCAGGAGAGCCAGGGCTTATCTGCATGCTGTGCTACTTTACTACTGCCACACTGGTGCTTTTAATTAGTTCTCATTGTCTCACTACTTGGCTGAATAGTTTTACAGCTAGCCTGAGAAAAAGGTAATATGAGGAAACCCCTCGTCTGATACATCAGCTTAATTAGAAGGGGGAAGCATGACTTCGCTCCTGACTTTTAAGGTAGAAAAAGCTCTTGAAACCAAATACAAGATAGCATTCGTGGTATTGCCAACAGAATATGTTCAAATTCCATTCATGTAGGGGTTTAGGTTGGATTTCTTAAAACATATTTTAGAGTATAATGATTATAATCTAAAATGGATTAAAAACCTCTAAATCTATTTCCCATTGTGAGATTTTTTTTAAAAAAACCCCCAAGGGGTGAAATCACACTTTCTCTGGGCTGGTTTCAAGAAGTACTATATATACTCATGTATGACATGACTTCATGTATAAGTTGAGGACAGGTTTTGGGGCTGAAATTATAGATTTTGATGTGATAAGTCAAGGGTTATTCTGCAGAGAGAGAAAAGCACCAGTGTTGCCTCAGAGGCCCAGTCATAATTGGTTACCACTATTTTCCAGCTTAGGCATTCAAAAGGGGCAGAAGCAGTGCCACAACAGGGAAGTAGAAGAGGTCGGTGCTTAATTCAGGCTCTCCTGGGACAGATCAAGATTTCACCTCTTGCCACTCTAATCAGATAAAAGGATGGTAATTATTTTTTTAAAAGTTAAGGTACATTGCATACAATGACATGTGAATAATCCTGGTTGTGTGTGTATGCGCACAAACTTTTACTGTAATTTCTAGACACAAACACACACATATTACATAGATGTATAGATAGATAGTATTTATGGACTGAGCCTTGCTTCAAAGAGAGAGGTTTATATAAGTCAGTGGAGATTCCAAGATCTAGAAGGCACTGGGAAAAAATGTTCTTAGCATGCCTCCCCACTCCACTATTCCTCCTTCTCTCTATGGTTGCTGCCGCCACCTATTTGCTTATTTTTGAGCTGAGGTTATATTTTACCAGTTTGATTCAGTTTGAGTAAAAATTGGCCCTTAGAATAATAATGTTCATTTTAATTATATCAGCAAGAACAAACTAGTTATATTTCCTCCACCTCTGCTATCTGTCCCAATACATTGACAAGTTTGCAAAAAATAATTTGCTTGAAACAGCTGAGTAACAAACATTGACTCATTAAAAGAATGGCAGAAATATCAGACAGAAAGAAAATAACTGGGTAGAAAAGGAAGATGGAGGGAGAAACTAGAATAAGGACTGGATGGGCAGCTTTTGGTTATCTATAGCATGCATTAGAAGGTACAATCAGCCCAACACATTTGTTTGAGTTAGGGATTCAGGACCACTATGAAATGGGAAGAACTTTGAATTAAGATGCTATTCCTTTAACTCGAGAAAACACATCTCTAGGATTTTCTATGTCTTCTAACATGTCCAATTTCTGGTGGACATTGACCACATGTTCATGCTGAAGCACCTAGAGATTCAAGAGAGA
Organism: Anolis apletophallus; assembly: GCA_030556195.1. NCBI lineage: Eukaryota > Metazoa > Chordata > Lepidosauria > Squamata > Anolidae > Anolis > Anolis apletophallus. The sequence goes on from JARBWK010000003.1 coordinate 70,233,318, forward strand.
ACATATTAACAAAATCCACATATAAACAAATCTGCAAAAATGAAGCCTGCAAATGTGGAAAACCAAATGTATTATTACAATTAAAATAATTGAGCCCCCCCAACTTACATATCAAGATAATTTGGAAAAGAATGACACTCACTTTTGTTGCCATGTGTAGAAGCTTTCCTTACCAGAATCTGATGCAAGATATGCAGAGGTGTAGCAGTATCAGGTCTTTCAGGGTTATGTGTTAGATCTTTTTGATTGTCTGGGAAGTTGAGATCATCTCCTCCTTTTGCACTGGCTTCACTGTTCTCTTCATACTTAGTAGGGTTGGATAGGTTTGGTTCAGAAGAGCCTAAAAGTTGTAAAAAAAACCACCTTTTGACTTTGGGCTTCCAAAGCAGTTTTGATCCATGCAGAAAAGGTGGAAGAGGCAAATCCAAATTTTGAACCACTTACTAGGGGTGGTTGATCCATCAGAAATTTAGTTCTAAACTACTAATGGGGGGCATTTTTATTAGTAATTGAAATACTAATTTCCAAATTTCCCCAAAAATCGTGATTAAAACGTTATTAGTAACAAATATTTGTTATTATTCGTTACCTCAGCTGGGAGGGAAGAATGGAGGGCAAGCCTGAATAAGTCTTAAAGCGCACTAACAACATTATAGAAGCAAGCTATATCAACAAATAATCAATTAATGCAAATAAATTCAGAGATACAGTGTGAGCTTCTTCTAACAGGAATATCAACCTTCTCCAAAATTGCTTTTCAGGATGACTTACAGACATATCACAGTGCAGTGCAGCCCTTCTGCTTGGTCGGAGGAAGGAGGAAAAGCGCACAAAGGCTTTTCCCCCTTTAGTCCTCCAAGGAAGCTCTAGGAGCTCTGTTTTTTCTCTATGGTTTCCCTTGCTTCTGTACTTATTTCTTCTTCACTCAGTGGTCTTGTCACCCCTCCTCCTCTTCTTTCAGCCTTTCTTCTCTCCTCCTCCTCCTTTCCTTCTATCTATCCCGGTTTCTAGGTATTTAAACTCCTTTTTTTCCCTTTAGTCCTCCAAGGACGCCATCCCAGGTTCGGTAAAGAAATTATACTTCCGGGTTAGGGCCTGAGGGTCGGTAAAGTAAGGAAATAATTTTAAATAAGAAAATAATGAATTTCAAATAAATTTAAATAGAAGATAACCACGCCTACCACTTACCTTCCCCCCTGGGAATATTCCATAATGTTTGGATGTCTCCCAAGGTTATTTTAATTTTCATAACAATTAGGCAACTTTGGTAAAGCCTATACAGTTTTAAAATCTCATGGTTTCCCTTCCCTGGTGATGCAAAGAGGGATGAGGTGGGTGTGGCTAAGCACAGCCATTGTTGTAGTTCGTGAAGGCCAGGCCCCCAATGGTAGGGGTTGCAAAAGGCCCTGCTGTTGAACTACATTTCCCACACTGCCTTGCTGCTCATTAGCCAAAATGGCCAAAGGATCCCTATAGCTCAATAGCTGTATGTAGCAGTCTTTGTCTAAATATAAAATAAACTGATTGAATCTACAAAGGTGTCTAAAGAGAACGCAGTAAAATGATAAGTCATCCCTGCAATAAAGATATGTATGTCCACTACAAAAGGGAAGCCTCCATGACTCTCCACACCTTCCTTTCCAGCAAAACGTGTGCTTGGCTCCCCATGCCCTGCATTCTGATGTTTGCCATTATTTGCCACAATTTTCCATGATTTTTCCTTTTGCCATTTTTCCCTGGCAGGGATCGAACTTGAAACCTCCCGGTTCCGGGGGTGGTGCACTGTCTCTGAACCATCAACTGCCCTGTGGGAAATACCAGTCTAGATGTCTCTTGATGGGGTCCATATATGATTTCTGTTCTCCCCCAATTTAACACAGTTTGTGCCACACAAAGTTTCTGGAGTAGATCAATTACAGTGTTCCCTTACTTATCGCGGGTGTTCCGTTCCAGGAACATGCGCGATAAGTGAAAATCCGCGAGTAGGGATGCCTGGCTCCCCCTCCACTCCTCCTTTTCCCAATCCGCTTCCTCCTTCCTAAATCTTTATAACCACTCACCTCTTTGGGGACCAGCTGGTTCTCCTCGCTGGGCACCATGGCAGGCAGACAGGTAAGCAGGCGGAGGCAGAGGGAGGAAGAGCTCGTGGGCATACCCTTTCCTTTCCTGAGGGCCGGGCCTGGCCTTTTCCTGATGACGACTCCCATGAGCTCTCCCTCCCTCTGCCTCCGCCTCCACCTCCCAGCCTGCCTGACTGCACCACGGGCCATAATACCCAGCGAGGAGAACCAGCTAGTCCCCAAAGAGGTGAGCGGGCCCACGGATGGATGCCTAAAGGCACTGGAGGTGGAGAAAACAGGGGCGGGAGGGTGTGGGCCCACTCACCTCTTTGGAGACCAGCTGGTTCTCCTCTCTGGGCACCATGGCAGGAAGACAGGCTTGGAGGTGGAAGCAGAGGGGGAGAGAGCTTGTGGGAGTTGTTGTCAGCAGCGCTGTTTCAGGCACGCTCTTTCCCTTTCTGAGGGCCAGGCCTGGCCTTTCCTGATGACAACAGGCCTCGGATGGGCAGGTCTTGGCCAGGCAGGAACGCTCTTTCCCTTCCTCCCTCCCTGTCCAAGAGCAGGAAGGAGGCATCAGCATGCTTCCCTTGTTCTCAGTGGTGGCCTCCTCTATTCCTGTCCTCCTCTTCTTTCCCAGACTCAGCCCTTAATAAATTCATATTTACTTTTTTAAAAACCCACGAAACAGCGTGTCTGTGTAAAGTGAACCATGAAACAGCGAGGGAACACTGTACTTTCAAAGTAAAGACCACCCAATGAATCAGGAAATAACACTTTCAAACCAGGAACAGATTTTCTTTATTTTTAAAATGTTTTTAATTAAAAAATTGAAATTTTTTCCCTGGCAGGGATCGAACCCATGACCTCCTGGTTCTGGGGGGTGGTGCACTCTCTCGGTGAGCCACGACTGCTCTGTAGCAAATGGCAATTTGGAAGTTATACATACTTACCCACTTCCCAGTCGGAAGCCGGGTCAGTCTATAAAAACCTTTTATAAAAACTTTGAAAATTCACCAAAAATCCATGGAAAAATCAAAAGTATGACATTTGGTGAGCTAACAGTGGTCCATGTGTTCTACCACTGTAGCAAGTTCCATCACAATTGGTCTAAAAATGAGGGTGAATCCCCTGAATTTTCCTCAGTGCCAGTGCTGTTTTTTTTTCCTACTGCACATGTGTGTCTGCCATTAACAAAGCAATTCTGAAGTTTCAGAAGTTTTGGAAAGTTTTGATTTTTTTAAAAATGGAAGTTACTTTAGAATTGAACCACCAGCATCCACTACATCCAAAATGGGGTTTGAACCATTTTTTGGGATCAACCAAGCCTAATACTCACTGTAACACCAATTGATATTTGTTATTCACTATAAATTCTGTCAGTAGTCTAGTCTTAGGTGGGCAGTTAAGACCTCTGAGGTAGCTTACTGGAGATAAATTTGTTAGAACTATGTTCTGGGGGTCTGGCAATGGGAATAGATGTGTGGTCACATTCTGAAATTTTCCACTATACTAAGGGCTTTTTGACTTCAGTTTGGCACATAGAAAACCAGCAATGAGGCATCACCACCAATATTTATTTACTTCTTTATTATTACTAACTGAGGGCAGATCTACATAGGCTAAATGCCTTGGGGCTGATCCAGAGTGAAGCAGTCCAGATCAACTCCGGTGTGCATGTGTGTGTGCACAGCCTGCTTCTATGTTGCTGAAGAGGTGGGAGAGAGTCCACTCTGGTCGCCCCCTTATCACTATGGTGACAGTCCACATCATACATCAAGGCCAAAACTGCCGCCCCTTCCTTCCTGTTGCACTTACACTTTTGCAAGTGTCGGCAAAGGCAATGAGTGAAGACAAGAAGCATAGTTTCCTTTCTTTCCCCCGCTTTCTCCTTACCCATCTGATGGGGTCCTTAGACTCAACCGTTGTAGACTATTTTTTCTGGTAGCATTGTGAGAATTGCAACAAATCTCAGAGGGAGTTTAGAGGACACAGATTATCTTTATTCCTGTTCATGAAAGTGTTCCATGTGGTTAGATCCTGTGGGCTCTGGTTGTACTGTAGTGCTCCAGAAAGCACACACCTCTTGTTTGGTCATTTCACAAGATGCCAATCTGAACAAGAGTGCCACCCAGAATTATAGTAAAATATCTATGTGGACTTTGTCACATGAAGCAGACAAATCAACATTAAAGCTGGACCATCACTTTTGATGTGCATTCCACTGCTGTTCTGCTTCCTCCCTACAATTGACACATCTCTCAGTATTTATTTATTTATTTCAACTTAATAACCCACCCTCCCCGAGGCTCAGGGCGGTTTCCAGCATATATGCAAAACATCAAGATAAAACCTACCAGTTAACAACTAAAAACATACTAAAAACATACTAACATTTTAAAATACCATGGCAGTCAGTTGTACAGTAGTTAAAACAGCAGGGTCAGTAATAGCAGCAACACAGCTAAGGAGTAGGCCATTCAGATGGTGGTCGGACCGAATGCCTGCTTGAATAGCCAGGTCTTACATGACCTGCGGAACGCCATCAGGTCCCGCAAAGCTCGCGTCTCGGCCGGCAGCGAGTTCCATAACACTGGGGCTGCCACGGAGAACGCCCTTTGCCATGTGCTGGACAGCCTACAGGTTTTCAGTCCTGGAATTTCAAGCATATTGAGGCCCTCCGAACGCAGTGATCTTCTGGGTACGTATGGGGTAAGCCGCTCCCTTAAGTACGTTCGCCCCAAGCCATGTAAGGCCTTGAAAGTCAGGACTAACACCTTGAAGGAGACCCGGAATTCAACTGGCAACCAGTGCAGCTCGTGCAGGATGGGAGTTATGTGGGATGACCTGGAGGCTCCCAGCAGCATACGAGCCGCCGCGTTCTGCACCAGTTTAAGTTTCCGGATCGCCGACAAAGGTAGGCCAATGTACAGCGCATTACAGTAATCGAGCCTCAAGATGACCGTGGCTTGGATCACCGTGGCCAGGTCGCAGCAGGAGAGGTAGGGAGCCAGGCGCTTCGCTTGCCGCAGATGGTAAAAAGCTGCCTTGCAGGCGCAAGCGATTTGCGCCTTCATAGACAGTAGGGAATCCAGCTGGACCCCAAGGCTCTTAACAATGGGCTGTGGGCATAGTGCCACGCTGTCGAATGGCGGCAGCTGGATCTCTCCTCCCCCCGGGCGGCCCAGCCACAAGATCTCCGTCTTCGCCGGGTTCATCTTCAACTTACTGGCTCGTAGCCATCCAGTTACGGCTTCTAGGCAGAGTTGGAAATTATCGGGTACGGAGTCTGCCCCGGGGTCCACCCTCAGAACGAGCTGGGTGTCATCAGCGTACTGATGGCATTCCAGCCTGAAACTCCGCACCAGCTGGGCGAGTGGTCGCATGTAGATGTTAAATAACAGCGGGGAGAGAATGCCTCCCTGAGGGACACCACAATGTAAGGGGGTGCCCTCGGAGACCACCTCCACCCCTTCACTCGCTGCAGGCGGTTTTGGAGGAAGGAGGACATCCAGTTGAGGGCTGTCCCCCTCACCCCGGAGGGCCACGGACTCTCAAGTTCCTGTACTGTATCAACTGTGGCAGGGAGGTCCCGGCGGAGCACCGCAATCTTGTCTGCAAAGTGACTCTGAAAAACCTCGACGGTAAGGGCCCGATCATCATTATTTGGGATGGTAGGGACCATCGTCAGTTGCTGAATTATCCTAAACAATTGTGCCGGGCGTGAGTCTGCAGACGCTATCAAGGAGCCATAATACGAATTTTTCACCTCCTTGGTAGCATGCTCATAAGCCTCCAGAAAGAGCTTATAAGCTGATTCCGAGGGTCCGTCACAGAGCTTCTTCCACATGTGCTCTAGCCGTCTCTTCTCCCGCTTCAAGGCCCTTAGATCTTCTGAGAACCACGGCGAGTGACATTTGCAAGGTCGGAGAGGGCGCTTAGGGGCAATCTCGTCGAGAGCAGCGGACAACTTACAGTTCCAGCTGGTGACTAGCTCATTGAGCGAGATGCTGACAGGCTCCAAATCCCTCAGGGCATTTAGGAACCTAGTTGGTTCCATAAGTCCCTTCGGGCGAACCCAAATTGGTTCGGCACCCTTGCCGGGGGGTGGTGGCGACTCTTAGAGCACAGTGGTCCGACCATGGCACCTCTATTACCGAGGTGACGGCCACTTGGACACCAGCAAAGAAGATCAGATCGAGGGTGTGACCGGCTCGATGTGTGGGCCCCAATTTAGACAGGGAGAGGCCCAGCGCCGCCATGGTCAACACTAGGTCCCCTGCTGCAGATGGAGAGGAGGCTGTGTCGGCGTGGACATTGAAGTCCCCCAGCACCACAAGTCTAGGCAACCTCAATGCCCACTCCGCCACAGTCTCCAGCAGCAGGGATAGACTTCTCGCCGGTGCGCTGGGTGCACGGTACACCAGTAAGAAGGCTATGCCCTCCAGGGCACCCCACATCAAGCCGACACTTTCAATCCCGTCTGTCTCCAAAGCAGGGACCGCTCTAAGATGTAACAGGTCATGAGCGAGAATAGCCACCCCCCCGCCTCCCGTTCCTATTCTGGTGCGTAACGGCGTAATCAGCAGGCACTAGCTCCTGCAGGCAGGTCTCATCACCATCTTGGAGCCAGGTCTCAGTGACGCAACAGAGGTCGACTTGATGGTCTTCGATAAAGTCCCTAATATTTGCAGTTTTGTTCCTTGCTGATCGCACGTTAACTAACACCAGAGGGGTAGGGGAGGAAGTTGGAAGCCTGTCACCAGTGTGCCTTGGGATAGGACGCAGGTCAGAGGTATGCTGAGTCTCACATTGACTCAGCGTACCTCTCGCTTTCGGCCTGTGCCTAATGCTGTACTTCCCCATCCCAGAGATCACTGCAATAGGGGCCTCCATAGAGGCTTCCGTTATAGTCTTTACAGGCTTAATTTATGCAAACCCCGAAAGGAAATCGAGGGGGCCGATGCTATTAGGGACTGGCACACAAGGCTGAGGTGGCACCCTGAGGCCATCCATAGGACAAGGACAACCGCCCACTAAGTTCTTAGAAGGGGCCTTGTCTTTGATGTGAGTTTTTTTCAGATCTGCCATTCCTTCTGATGGAAAAGTCCGCCCGCAAAAGGTCCTGGACTCGTAACACCGCTTCCGCCAACGAGGGCCTTGTTGGCCCTTGCTTGGAGGCTCAGTGTCCTTGGCAGCGGTTCTTAAACCCCCCTCTACCATGCCATTGTTGTCTGACAGTGTGTTCTTTGTGCAGACACCAGGGGCTCTGGTGAGCACTGGATATTCCCTTGCAGATGATTTAGACGTTGGCTCTGGCCCCAGTGGGCCCTGATTATGGTGTACTGCAGCGTCCATTCCACCATCCTTCTCATTCTCCTCCAATGGGGGAAGGAGGTTGTTTGCCTTCTGCAGAGGGACAGGGTCTGGGGGCTGGGATGCATCTGCCTGGTGGTTTGAGGCTGGCATCAGGGATGCCCCAGGCTCCATAGGCTGGGGGACACCTTCCAGATGGTTTGAGGCTGGTGGCAAGGACTTTCCACGGCTCTGAGCCTGCCCTGGGTCGTCAGAGGCATCCGCTCTTGGCAGGGGCTGGGGGGGGGCAGGGGAGTGACAGTCATTGCCTCCTTAAAAGGAGGGGGCGGCACCAGGCTCATAATCGTCCCTGGCTGAGTTAAGGCAGACATAAGAGGCGGATTCATCCTCATCTGGCCGCGCCCCTGGCCCTGCCTCCGACCAGGCCTCCGCTTACTCTGGCATCCAGTCTCTTGTTTTGGGACTGGAGGAGGGGGTGATGGGGCCAGTGACGCCGAAGCAGTCGTCAACGCCCCAGCAGAAGAAGGCTGGGGAGGCTGAGGGGGCGGTGCTGAGCGTGCGGTCATCATTGGCTTCTTCTCCTGGCCTCCACCTCCGATCCCGCCTCCGCTTGCTCCGGCCCCCATCTCCTGCTTTGAGGCAGGAGAAGAAGAAGGAGGAGTTTGCGGGGCTGGTGAAGCCAGCTCCATGAGGGCATCCAAAGAAGCAGGCGCCATCTTTGGGGAGTCGACCCACTCCCTCTCAGTCAACAGTAGGCCCACTCGGCGCCGCGGGCGGCCACCCAGAGCCCCAGCCAGGATCTTGCTGATATTCAGCACCTCAGGTGGGCTGTCCTGGTGTTCGGCCAGCTGTTCTGTGGGTCGGCTAGTGTGGGGAGACCATGGGCAACCGCCGGGCCCAGTGAACGGGCAGTCATCCCCCATGGCGCAAATTGAGGTGGTTGGGCCTGGGCGCTCTATCGGCTTGCTCTTCCCCGGGGTCCGCGGTCTCTTCCCAGGGGATCCAGGGGGCCCAAATGAAAAGTCTCCCCTTGGCTCCCTCAATGGAGTGGAAGGTATCCGTGGGGGTGGGTCTGACCCTCTTGCTCCCCCGCATCTTGGTCCTCCATCAGGTTGTGCCCGGAGATGCAACTCACCGGCGTTGGCACTCTGTATGCCAGGCGGCCTGATCAAAGAGGAGCAGGCCGAAAGCAAAGCTCCCAACCTCTGAAGGTGAGAGGACGCCAGGTGGAATTGGAATCGAATTTCGGTTAGGGAGGGGTAGATGCCACCCAGGCACGGCCTCCTAAGCCCCTTGCTGAGGGTACGCAGCGCTGCAGGGTCCAGGGTACTCCTCCGAGGGCGCCAGCTGGGGTGTTTGTTGCTGCAGCAATCTGCGGTTACCCCACATTCAGTAAAGACTCTGGGGGGACCTTCCACAACAGTTTCCTGCTGGAGGTCAGACCCCCTGGGGTCTGCAGTCAGAAAATGTGCTTTTGGTGTATCTAACACCGGTTGAAATGCCAAATCAGATGGATCTGGCCCGAGCTCTGCTGAGGCACGTCTGCTTTCTGCCGCCATCTTGGAGTTGTATTGACAAGCAAAATCTACCAGTAGCTTGCAGTCCTGCAGTGTTCCTGTCACCTGCCTTCGTGCGATATATCCATTCAGTTTGTGTGCCAGTATGCCAGCAGTGAACTAATATCAGAGGGTATCTGAGGCAGATCCATTAGGAAACTCAACTTAATTATAGCATCAGTTGTGTTTATCCAGTGTAGAGAAGTACTATTTGGTTGGCATGTAGAATTGATTTTAAAAAGAGGCCAGTACTGTTTTTGACTTGCTGCTACTGCAGTATTAATGTTTTTGACCAAGAAGAAACTGATAATGTTGTCACCTCCAAATTTGTTTGGATTATTCTCCCAAACTATGTTAATAATAAGATTTCACATTTGCAAAATACCCATTTCCCTTGATAAATTGTGATGAGATCAATTCTTTCCCATTAGTTTCTCCCTCATTAACAACTTGTCTGAGGTCAACCAGCTCTTTGCTTATACTTAATGGTGAGCAACCTTTGTCTTTTGCTAGTGATTTTTCTTTGTCAAGATCTAACAGAACAAAATCAATAGCTCTTATTTAATGTTCAAAGTGAAATAATTTTACTCTAAATTACCAAAAAAACAAAAAAAAAACCCTACCACATTAAAACAAATAATTAAACAGTATACACTCTTTTTAAGTTGGTATCATTTTAAGCCTGAGAGAGAATTTATGGAAAAGAACCATAATATCCAATGCCTAGCTTTCATAATAGTTTCTGGTTTTATGAATTGGAAGCAGTGTTTTCCATATCTTACAAATAACTAGGGCTCAAGCTCACCTTAACATTCCTCCATCTGTTTGTCAAAATAGGAGTCCAGGTAACCCTGAAATAGAGCCAGCTGCCTCCCACTCCTTGATCTCCTCTCCATAATTAAACTTCTGTTACCAAAACTGTAGCCTTCTGTTCTGGTGACTGTGCAGGTTGCTCCAATATCTCAAAAAATTTTTTTTTCAAATTTTCATATTTGTCAGGTTTCACATTTGCTTTTAAACTCTGTCTCATTGGCTTAATATCCATCTTGTGGATGTCCTTTCTCAGCAATCTCAAATATTTTTAAATACCGTGATTCAAGAAAGTTTAGCTCAGATCAAATTAAGGGCCTTTCTACACTGACCATATAATGCAGTTTGAAGTCAACTTGAGGCTGCAGTAGCCACAAAACACTCACCAGCAATGCGAGCTGCAGTGCTAATCTTTTAAAAGTCTCCTGAAAGCCCGAGATCAACCAAAAAATGTGCTCTAGCAAATGCCAGTGTATCCCAGATCGAGGGCAACACCAGCATCCTGATCTCAAACCAGTTCTAAGCATTGCAGTCGAATAACCCTTGCAGCAAAACTACTTCCCCCAAAGTGGTTCCAAGATGGATTATAGTGTCAGTGTAGGAGCACCCTAAATTCACTGTCAGTTCACTTCCTTTTCCTTTAATGGATGCAACAACTTTGGGCTTATCAGCATGTAAGCTAACAAACTTTCCCCATCTTTTTCTTCCTAGTTTTCGACATGAACAACTCTGCAAGACCAATTAATAAAATATGAATAGGTGTTTTGGTTTTTCAAATTTCTCAAGTTTTTCAGTATGCTTGTAAATCTTCAAAGTTAAAAATACTTATTTTAATGAAATTGTGCTTATTTTCCTGTTTTCGTCCAGTAGTTTACTCACTTTTAAGATTGTAGATGTATCGGTGTCAAATGTTTAACCTGCCAGGTTCCTGTTCTTTAAAGCAGTATGAAAAAAGGGGGCTAATGAATCTTGAATGGTCATTGCTGGTGACCAGCTGCAGTTGGGTACTTGAGCACAATGACTCTTCCTAGACCCCTTTGTTTTGTGATCCTTGTTTTACCCAGGCACCAGCAATGGGAATCACACTGTTCTGCAATTCTACAAGCCTCCCATGCCAGGGAAGCAATTTCTGCTGGTTTTAAATGTCAAAAACCAACTGTTTCAACATCTGGCACCTCTTCTTTGAGAGGAGTTGCTAAAGGGTGAGACGGCATGACACCATTTCAACCTGGCCATCCAGTTAATTCCTCTAATATTAGGGGAACCTCAATGCAGGACCAAATTTAGATGGTAACACATACTTTGGTTAAAGATATTGCCAATAATTTCATAAAGATGCTTTAAATTGGTCTTGAAAAATCATCAATACCAAGTATCTGATGTAAAGTAACAATAGTAACGTCAACCCATACATTCAATGAAAATAGATTCTTACAGATTTTGAAAACCGAGTTTCATTTTAAAGTCAATTTGGCATTAACATATGGGTAAGATTGCAATTGATAAAACAATATATGTCATACAAATGCTAACACTATTGACAAAATCCAGACTTCTTTTAAATAAAATTAGATTGAAATACTGTTAATTTGAACACAGGTGCTAGAAATGAAGACTCCAGGACTGACTGTGGTGGATTACCTAATTTAATACAAGACAACAAATATACCTGATAGTAATAGTATGCAAGAAGATCTGGAAAGCTGAACTCACCATCTTTGGAGTTTACATTCTTTTCATTGACATTCTAGGAGGAAATGAGACTTCCCAACTCCTAAACAATGTATTTAGCATTTGAAAATACTTGCAAAGGATTTCACAAATAATATGAACAATTCTAGGCACAACATTTATTTTAATGATGTTTACCTTACCCGCAAATTCATTTTTATGTCCACCATCCTCTCTAACGCTTGTGCAATATTTTTTATTAGCTTACTTATATTAAGATTAATCATTTGATATGTTTGTAGGGATAATTACTCCTAAATAAGTAACAGAATTTGGGTAATATCAAAGCTGCAATGCTTTAAATACACTAGAGTCTGTCTTGCCTTCCAACAGCAGTATTTCTTGCTTGGATCAGTTAATGGAATACACAGGTATTTAACCTAAATTATTAGCCAAGTGCATCAAAATAGGAATCAATAGCCAGGGCTTTGAAATGGACAACAAAAGAACATATGTGAAAATAATATTTTAAATTCTAAACTAGCATACACAAATCCCCTAATCATGGAAGGTTATCTAATAGAACATGATAAGGGTTCCAAGCACAATTAAATATTAAACTAGACATTTGACATCCCTTTCTTGTATCCTATTTTGATTTTTTAAACAAAGGATGAAAAAAACATTGTTATAACCTATGCTCTTGATTCTGAATATAAGAATTTCATCCATTGAATACATATTTTAGGAAACCCAAAACTGACCAATAAAGTTAGGGTAAACAGCTTTCTCAGCATCTAAGCATTCTTAAATATTGGAATTGCATGTTATTTATATAGGTAAATGAACAGGCTCTTTGGTGGTCTTTTAGAATATGTATTATACACAGTCATATGTGTGTGTGTGTATATATATATATATATATATATATATATATATATAATTTCAATTTGTATACCGTCCTTTCCGAAATGGCTCAGGACAGTTTACAGTACATAAAATCACAACAATAAAACAATGAATAACAAGATAAAATCCCACTTCCCAGTAATCCCATTAAAACAGTATTAATCTACCAACAAGAATTAGAGGCCAAAAGCCTGTCTCAAGAGCACAGTTTTACAGGCTTTCATGAAAGCCGGCAGTTTGCAAATTGTTCGGGCCTCCAGCGGCAGGGCGTTCCATAAGCTTGGTGCCACAACAGAGAAGGCCCTCTGTCGCGTTGATGATAAATGGATGGCAAGTAGGGAAGGGATCTGCAGGAGGTTATGGACCTCAGATCGAAGAGATCTCTGGGGAACATATCGGAGTAGACGGTCCCTCAGGTACACTGGCCCCAGACCATGCAAGGCCTTAAAGGTCAGAACCAGCACTTTGAAGATGATCCAGTGCTCAATTGGCAACCAGTGCAGTCCCCTTAAGGAAAAACAGAGACATGCCAGTATCTCAGTGCTTTGATTTCATCATTGTTCATTAAATTGCACGTAAGGCATCATATTTATTACATTACAGCAGACGTGTCAACATCTTCCAGATGATTGGGCCTCCAACTCCTAGAAGCCCTAGTCAGCTTACCAAATGGCCAGGACTTCTGGAAGCTGAATTCCAGAACACTTGAAGGGCCACAAGTTTGTCACATAGGACAAGCAAGATGTTCCACCTTTATAGGGGACCAAACGTCTTATCTTCTGAAATCTATTTAACAGGCTTTTAAACACTTAACACATAGAACTTTGTGCATCACAGAACCCAAAAGGAGATTGAGCAAGAAGCCCAAGTCCCTTTGACTGAATTAAGAGACACTCGGCATGACCGAGTTCAGAAACTGGAATGGATTATACTGATAGGGGTATGCACCCACCTTGTTTGTGTGCCCATCGTGAATACTGGAGATTTCAGTGACTATTAATGCCCTTGCCATGGGTCTCATTACAATGCATCTGGGAGGATCTGCAAAGGCCCCACTCCATACAATCTTGAGGTTCTACACTATGAATTTCCTTCAGAAGATGTAGTTATTTTCATTTTTCATTTTTATACTATTTTTCTTTTTTTCTTGTATTTTTTCTTTAATTATTATTACTTTTTCTTTATTTTATGGGCGGGGGGTTTCCCCAATACCCAACATTTATTATTATTATTATTTTGCTTTGCTTCCCTATAGGCATCACCCACTTTCACTCCGACACCCCTCCCTTTCCCTTTCTTAGATTCTATCTCCTCTTTATTAAAATTTCAATATTTTTTTTAAAAAAAGAAGATGTAGTTATTGTGGGTTTGATTGCTAGACACTTGGTTCTCTAGAAACTTTGTGTATACACAGACGAAAGGGCCTGATGTGGTCATGTAAAAATGAAGCTAACCATAAAAGTCTAAAGTCACTATTCAGCAGTAATGGTTTGTTTGCCTACTTTGTCAGTTTTAATAAAGCATGAAAGATGCCCTATTAAAAAAAACATTAATACATAGAGAAACATTACCAACTTTAAAACATATTGCTCTTATTTAACCAATTAGAATACTGTCTCAAAATTGCTTGGTAGTATCTTTATTATCTGTCTTGACTTTAAAGGGTTCAAATAATTTATTATGGGCAAGTTGTTACCGAAAATCTTCTATTGTAAACAAACAGGATGGTACAAACTTGGCCATGCAAGTCAACATCATGCTATTTCACTGGAATTTGTGTGTCATGAGAGGCATTACACCGGTAGCAATATTCTTCCAGCCCTGCCAGAAAAAGAATGTCTGCACTAGGTGAGTTACTTGTGAAATCCCATAGATATAAGCTTCTTCCATTTGGAGCTCACTATGTGAGGTAAATTGCACAGAACAACCCACTTGCCGTTCTGTATGATACAGAGTACCTGTTGTAGTTGAGCCTGTGGCTCCAGTTACTCTTAGAGTTTTGTGCTAATAAACTCTCTTTATTAAACCTTCTACTGGCCTGGCTCTCTAAGTGGCGTCTGTTCACGACAGTACCACTGAGGATGCAATAGTTTAGTTCTTCCAGCACTAAACTAAGTGAATTTCATATTAGCAGGGATTACAAATATGAAATCTTTTAAAGTATAAATGGCAAATATGTATTGATAGTGGTTGAGGCTTAATTTGACTATTCGAGGGGGGGCGGAGATGGCAAAGAAATCCCTTTGAAGTGAGACTGGAAAGGTGGACACATTTGGTGAATATTTGGGTTGAGCATTATTTAGAATCTTAGGAACATATGCTGGCTGCAAAACAATGCAACTGAGATCTATAATATGGGGAACATCTGTTTTGTTGTTTTATATGTTTTAACTGTTTAAGTGTTTATATGTTTTAATTGTTTTACAATTTAATATGCTGTGTTTTGTTATATGTACAATGCGAAATTGAATTTTTGCTGTACTTCGTAAAGCCACTCTGAGTCCCCTTTGGGGTGAGAAGGGCGGGATATAAAATAAACAAACAAACAAACAAACATAAAAGGAAGGGATTCCACCATATAAACCAGTTCCATTTGCCTGTCACATTTTCAGTGGCATTCTAAAACATACCAGCATACACTCAGTCCAACATATTTACTTAAATTCCCAGGAGTGTCCAAAATTCCCAAGAAGCTGGACTATTTTTGGAAATTGTTTCATGTGCTCTGATGAGATAATGGCCAATCTTTCTAACACTTCAAAGGGGTGGTGGTGGTAAGAATTTGTATTTACTGGCCAATAAGTGATGCTTGCCTCATATTAAACCAACTAGTTTAGCTGATGACAGACTTAACTACCATAATTATTATGTTAACCTATAGCTGATAAAGGGTAAAAACTTACTTTTTTCCTGGATATCATCAAGCCACCCTTCATCAGGAAGCCAATGGTCCTACTGGCTGGGACAGATGGGAGTTGTACTGCAACATATCCAGAGGGGATCAAGTTGGGAAAGGTTGCAATACATGTACACAGTAAAAGAGTTTGGAAACAAAGGCTGAATCTCCATGAGAGCTATCTCTCATTTCCAGTGAGCATATTGCCCTGGTTTGAGTCTGCTAACATCACAATCACCTGTTTTAACATGAACTCAAATTGGTCTTGAAAGCCACACTGTTTTCCCGCCTAGAAGTCTGCCATGTTATATTTGGTCACACAATAATAGCAACTGGGTTTTTTCTACTTTTTTTAAAAAATACATTAACCTATCAACCAATAGCCTTTCATATTTTCCTTTCAATCTCAACACCTATCTTAACTTGAACTGTTGTGGCATAAATTGATTGGGAAGGACATAGTTATCCAAATACACAGACACATACATGGTGGAGGCAGGTGGTGTGTGGGATAATGGGGCCGAGGAAGGAATTTTGGCAACTCCCTCCTCTCATCCTGAATTGAGAGAAGGATGAGTTATTGCGCAGGTGGGGATAGAGCTGAGGTGGCAATTTCTTGATCCTGCTAATGAATACCTAAAGTGTATGGTCCAGGGAGTCCATGTGTAATGTCATTTGAAGACCCTTTGTTATGTGTAAATTGTGTTTCATTAAATCTATATTTACAATCACATTTTCAGCTCCCAGAGCTGAATCAAAACACCCATCTTCAAATTTTCATAAAGAAATTTATTAATTTATTTAAAACTTTTGAATCTTGGCCTTCTCACCTCTATAGAGGAACTCAAACCGGCTTAAAGCAAGATTCAATGCTATACAAAATTAAAAACATCTTAAACCAATATTATTAAAATACATAAAAAACCAATTCGCCTCTAAGCACAAATTCAACTCGGTCTGAAACCTGATTGTTCAATTCAGACTATAATCATCTCAGCCTATTCTCAGAACGCTTTGTTCCAGAGCCAGGTCTTCACCAGCCTCCTGAAGGACAAAAGGGAGGGGCAGTTATAACATTGCTTGAGAGAGAGTTCCACAGCTGAGGGGCCACCACAGAGAAGGTCCTGTCTCTCATTCCCACCAGGCGTGCTTGCGAAGATGGCGGAACCGAGAGCAGGAACCCTCCGGAGGATCTTAATGTCATTGATCATGTTTGGTTCTTATGCCTCTCCCTCCTCCATCTGCCTCCCTCTTGCTCCTTCTGCCCTCGTGGTGGTGGCAGGACTGCTCTCCCCTCTCTCTCCCACTCTCTGTCGGCCTCCTCCTCGCTGCCAGTCATGTGACTGCTGGCGCGGAGGCCCTATCAAAGGTTGCAAACAGGCACTGCCCTGCATCTGACGGGGGAAGAGGCCCTGTCAAAGACTTCTCACACTAGTGCTGCCTCTTGTGGACACAGCAAGCAGACCCTGTGTTGTGCCTGTTGGAAGTGGAGGGCCCACTGAAGCCTTCAGGCCCTGCTTAACTTTTTTTTCCATGTCAGGAGCGACTTGAGAAATTGCGAGTTGCTTCTGGTGTGAGAGAATTGGTCTTCTTCAAGGATGTTGCCCAGGGGTTGCTTAGATGTTTTACTATCATGTGAGAGGTTTCTCTCATGTCCCCACAGAAGAAGCAGGAGCTGATAGATTGCAGCTCACACTGGTACCTGGATTTGAACTGTTTACTTTTCAGTCAGCAGCCTTGCTGGCACAAGGGTTTAACCCATTGTGCCACCGAGGGCTCCTGCTTAACATGGCGGGTACTCTCACGTCAGAGGCTTTTGGTGGGGCCTCCTTCCCATCAGGCTAGCAACTTGCACCAGGCTCAGCGTACGGCAGGGCCTGCATGTGTAAGGTCAAACAGTGGACAGAGAAGAGCTTCCCCAAGAGACACAGGAACTCCTCCTCCACCAGGTATAGCATTAACTTTAGCTCTTATAGATTTTAAAATAACAATGAAAAACTAATGAATTTTTTTGGAATTCCATAATAGATACGACACAGACCCCTTATTCATTTTCCAGAACACTTTAGAATCAAAACAGGGGGTGCACAAATTTTGTAAATACAAACGAAGTAGATTTTTGGCTTCGTGTACACCTCTACCAGATTTATTTTGAAAAAGAGGATCTTCTGGACAGTAGAACTCAGCTGGTTCTCATGTTTCCTAACTTTTATTTGGGTCTTTCATCACTGCTGGGGTTTTTTTTGAAGCCCTGGGATTAACAATAAGCCTTTATGCCACCCAGAAATCTATACAACTGGAAAGCAGACAATTGAATAAAACACTGAGTCAAAAGGCTTGGCTTTTATCAAACACAGCACAGTCTAAGTACAAGCCCACAACATTCCAGGGGAGCATTGTGAGATTGCAACCCAGGGACTTTATTCGTAGAAGTTAAGATGCATGAACTTTGGTTAGATCTCCAGGAATGTTGTGTCTTTTTGGCTTGGGCTGGCATGGATTGATTACAGCATCTGGTGAGCTGTCCATTTTCCATTCTTTCATTGTTTTGTGTTAATTGTGTTTGAATTTTTCCTAAAGAAGGAGAGATATACCACAACATCAACAATAAACAAATTGCTGCGAGCTGTGCTAAGAAACAGAATTTGGGCATGTAAGCCATCTCGTTGGCATCCACCATAATGTGTATTCCAAACTGGATGTGCAGATTTCCCCTTTCAGCTGCTCTATTATACATTAGGGACATTCTTTAGAGAATAAAGAAGACAAGGGAACAATCTCCTACAAATCTTTAAACGAATGCTTGGCTGGAATCAATAATCACTTGCCTGCTGGACAGATGTTCACAGATGATAAGTGCTGGAGAAGAGCTGCCAAAAGAAATGGAAATTAGGGGGAGAGAAAAATATTATTCTTTAACCCCAAGGAAGGAAAGAATCCGTTGATAGCTGCCATTTCAATTAGTATTGGCCTCATAGTGATATGATAGAGAGCCAACTGATTTGCATATGTTACTTATTAAGGCAAACTCAAGGAATAATTTCAATTGACTACTGGCCACTGACTTAATATTAATGGACAGAAATTAGCACTATAAAACCTATGATGAAAACAAAGATTTGGAAATGGAAGCTCAATGTTCAAAGAGAATACCATGTTTGTCAAAGCAAATGTGGGAAAGCTCATGTGTATTCATGGTATGATTTTTCAGTGTATGCTATTTATAATGAATATATTATGAAAGTCAGATATGCACGCATATAGTCAAATATAACTTGCAGATTAAAAGAAGAAATTATTAGTGCTGCACTAAATTTTCATTAGGAAACACTTTTGGTGAAGCCAAGGAGCTGAAAAAGTTCCACAAGATCCTCTGCAATTCAATTTCTGTTTGGATTCAATTTTGAGGGGTCTACTCCTTCCCCCAGCTTGAAATGGGCTCTTGCAACTTCCCCTACCCCTTTCTTTTCATATATTTTCATGCTTATAAAGACTACATGTTCCTTTGACCATACGACTTTGTCTGGGTCTGTCAATATTAGTAGAAAAAATGACCCCCCCTCGCCCCTGGCATTGACTTATTTATGTGTCAATGTAAGTACTGTAACCCTCTCCCCTCTAAATAGAGTGACAAAAGGTGATACCCTAAAATAATCCACTACTCTTTCCGCTATGGCACTGCTTCTGGCCTTTTTGAATGCCTGGGTAAGGAATTAGATGGGAAAGAACAAAGTGAAATTGAAAAAGCATTTGGTAGGAGGGAATCAGACTCAGACAAACCTCTGACTAAGTGCCAGGGTGGGAAGGATGGAAAGGCCAATGAGGAAGTAAAAAAAAGTGAGAGAAGAAAAAGAGTACCAGAGTGGGAGTTGGATTGAAGGACTTCCAATCCAAACAAAATTTAGCATTTTTTTCTAATAATACTTGAGATAGTTTAGATCAGGCATGGGCAAACCTTTTTTCTTGGGGCTGCATTGCAGGCCTGACTGGGAGGGTGAGGCAGGGGGGGGGGGAGCCACCCATTGAGTGGGTGTGGGCCCAGGAGAGGGAGGGCCCAGGAGAGGACAGGTCCCAGAGGGAGCAGGTCAGGGGCCGAGTCATCCTCAGGTTGTTGTCCCAACATAAGGATGGGGCTGCTTTCCCCACTCTTACGCCAGGAGTAAGGCAGGACACGTGGTGACTCCCCTCTCCCCAATCTTCCTCCACCTCCCCAATCCTCATCCCCATCCTCCTCCTCCAATTCCTGGCATTATGTCAGGAGGAGGACAAGATAGGCAGTGGCTGAGAGTACTTCGGTGACTCTCAGCCACCGCATGCCTGCCTCGAGCCATCCCCCCAGCATAAGGATGGGGCTGCTTGCACCGTCCTTATATTGATAGGAGGGAAGAGGGCAAGACACATGGTGGCTGAGAGTGCTCCAGAGGGCTCTCAGCTGCTGTGTGCTTTCATCTTTTTGGCATAAGGATATTGCAGGCCACAGTGTCCTTATGCTAAGAGGACAGGGAAAATGAAGAGGGCCTGAGGCAAGTTTGGGGGGGGGGGGCATATCTGGCCCCCGGTCCTTAGTTTGCCCATGCCTGGTTTAGACAGTTTCTAACCTGAAATGTCAATACATTTTCACAGTACTAAAATATAAAAAGAGTATATTAAGTATATGTGATCATGAATTCATAATTGTAGTAAAGCATATGGAAGTCAACTACACTGGCATGACTGCCCACAACAGCATTTAGAATGTATCCAATGCATTTAAAAGTAAAACGAAAGAAGTATAATGTAGTTTTCTTTCCTACTGTGTTTTCAGAATCGGCTATGAATGCAGATTTTTCTAAACATTTTCATATTGAAGAGGCAGAATATAAATATGCACCTACCAATAAATATCTGGATGATTTGCAGTAAATCCGCAAGTTCTGACTTCAGTTATTTAATAATTATACTACTGAAATACGAAATGAAGAAGACTGTAATAATTTTGAATTGGAGGGACTGTGAATTCCAATTGTGGAGTGAAGTTTGGAGACCCTGCCTATGTCTCTATGTGAAACTCCCAACCAGACTGTGAACTGGTATGTGTATGCGTGTATGTTTTAAGCATCTCTCCCTCCCTTTCTCTGTATTTACATCCTTCCGCTGCACTTATGTGAATGAGTGACTTTTCCCGCCTTTATGGCATCTGGATTCCTTGAGTACATCTTCTCTCACTCCTAAAAAGCTTTCTCTGTGTGCTCATAAATAAGAATGAAACATGAGTAATGAAGAAAGACACTCCATTAACACATTAAAATTATAATTACAAACCAGAGCTTTATTAGAGTGGGAAGGAGAAAAGGCATAATTATATATACACACTGGGAATATAGCACACACAGATAGAAAATAATATTTGTGAACAGATTGGATACTTATAAACACACAATTACAAACACACACCTGTTTGAAAGTGTTTTGTGTCGCTAAATGGCTTTTTTAAAAGTAGAAAGGATAATATAAGAATAGAAAAATCTCGCTGCCAGCCACAGTTGGCAATTATTTTCTCCTGTGGAAAGCCATCTCCAAATGATTTAACACAGTTTAGGATATTGACCAACCTCAAAATATATGCATTTCTGCTGAGAAATGAGTCTGATCAAATTCAATGGGTGTTACTTTGAGGTAATGGAATGCGCGTATATGTGGGAAAACAAATACAAAAACAGATAATAATTTTATATAAAAACGGAGGTGTCCAAGTTCACCCAAGGAAATCCATGTACATAATAGGCTTACGAAACTATTAAAAATGTGTACACTTGTTGGTTTTGAACAATGGACACAAAGCATCTATGAATTCACATAGGTGTTTTGCCTTTGAATTAAAATTGGGAGTAAGCTTTTGCTTTAACCATTTTGGAGGGCTGTGCACGCCACCACATAAATAAAATAAAATTTTAGGATCATGACAATTTTCATAGATTTCATGTAGCTTTCAAATGATGGGGGTTCCTAGGATGGTTATATATCACCTCCTTTATTCAGGGAAGTATGCTTTTTGATAATGCAAAAGAGGGTATAGTTTCATTCTTGCCTTGTTGAGGGATTATGGGCATGGTATTAATGAAACTGGTGATAGTAGAATGTTGGATAAGATATGGCCTTAATCTGGTTCAGCAATGTTGCTTTGTGTTTTTAAATCAACAGAAAAGTTGAAAAATTTAAAATAGCTAGGAAAAATAATTTAAAAAGCTGAAAACTCAATAGAACAGGAGCAGAGGTAAAGTGAAAGTGGCTGTGGGATTATTTGCAGTGTTATAATTCAGGAAAGAACACATGGGTCAGTGAAACAACTATAAGTATATAGGCAGCCTCCATACTCACAGATTAGCCATGCACAACTTGAAAATATATTTCTTCTTCGAGAGCTCTGTGAATGCACACTTATGAAGTTTGCGCGCCAGCGCGGGCTTCCAACGGAAACTTTCCCAGTTTGAAAAGTTTTGGCGGTAGCTCTACCCAGCCGGCCCGGAGGGCATAAAAGGCGCCTCCATGCGCGCCCACCCCATTCCTTTGTTTTCCGCCACTTGGGCAACATCGGAAATACGGCTGGTTGTGTGAGCATAGTATGTCCACAACCAGTTTCAAAAGGGGTTCATCCTGCGGTAGCAAGATCCCGGACTGCGACGGTCACTCGAGGTGCCTTCGGTGTTTCGGAGAGGGACACGTTGTTCCTGCCTGCCGACACTGCCAGGCCTTCTCGTCGCACACCAGAAGAGCGAGAGCCCGCAGGCTTCAGGCCTACCTGACGGAACGTGCTCTCTGCCCTCCGGAGATGGCGACGGCTGTCCCATCTACCTCCTTGGGGTTCGGGGCGGCTGCTCCGGCCCCTACTGTATCGACCGCTCACCCGGCTGGGAAGAAGCGTCTACGGAAGGAGAAGCACACGAAGTCTGTCTCCTCGAAGACTTCATCATTGAAGAGGCCCTGCACCGTGACGACAGAAACGGTTCAGCTGCCTCCACCTCGCCGGTTGTCGACGAGCTCGATGGCGTCGGGCCTCTCCCAGAGGTCGGCCATCTCAAGGACTCCCTCCGACAGGGCTATGGAAATAGCATTCCGGAGGTCGAGTGAGGAAGCCCCTAGAGCCCAGACCAGAGGCCTGGTTCCTGTGACTCCGGGCAAGTCTCTGGAGGCCGTTGCCTCGAGACCTCCATCGCTGAAGAGGCGCAGGACTCTGACGTCATCGTCATCGGTGTCGTGCCCTGACTCCTCGCCTGCCCCTGTTCTCGCTGTGGAGACAGGGGTAGAGCAAAACATCTCACCGAGAGACTCTGTCCAGACCGTCGTCAGACTCCCCTTGGGTCAGGCCTTGGTCCGACAACTCTTTGTGACGTCGCCCGACAAGGGCAGGCAAACCACGAGGCTCGCCTTGGCCCCGGCGGAGAGACCTTCCTCCCGAATCGACGGTGATGACTGCGGTGCCCTCGACTTCGAGATCACCACCACCGTCCCAACTTCCGGTGCACCAGGAAGTGGTTCAACCTTGGTCGGGAGACGAGGTCGAGGAAGGAGAGGTCCCTCGATCGGTGAGGTCGGGGTCCATCTTGTCCCTCAATATGGACAGAACACCTTCCCACAGGGGCTGTGAGGTGGAGCCCTCATCGTCGCCGACAGACTCCGCGAGAGCCTTCGGCGAGCAAGTGGGTCGGATGGCAAGGTCTCTGGGCATGCAGACGTATGTCCCAACGAGATCCAGCGCCTGCCCCGTCTTCAGCAGGGTGCAGGTCGAGGACGCGGCCCAGCCACATCTTCCCATGCTGGAACCCCTGGAAGAGGTGGTGAAAGCGTCGTGGAAGACTCCGTTGACCATCCCACCCACGTCAGGGCGTATCGAGGCGTATCGAGTTGGGAGCATGCCTTCCACTCTTATTTATTACATTGTTGTGATGTTATTTATTCATATTGCTGGTTGCAATAAACCTGTTCGGTTTTTCAAAAATTGGCTGGTTTGTTTCCACCTCCTTCACCTTAGCTCGGTAAGTCTTTATAAGTGTGCATTCACAGAGCTCTCAAAGAAGAATGGTAGGTTACATACCTGTGACCATCTTTCTTCGAGTGAAGCTCTGTGAATCCACATGAACCCGCCCGGCCGTCCCCTCTATCTCAAACCACCCTTTCCTAGTTGCTATTGTGGCGTAGGAATGGGGTGGGCGCGCATGGAGGCGCATTTTATGCCCTCCGGGCCGGCTGGGCGGAGCTACCGCCAAAACTTTTCAAACTGGGAAAGTTTCCGTTGGAAGCCCGCGCTGGCGCGCAAACTTCATAAGTGTGGATTCACAGAGCTTCACTCGAAGAAAGATGGTCACAGGTATGTAACCTACCAATATTTAAATCCAAAGAGCAAATCTTGGTTTGGCCATTTTCTATAAGGGATGGCAGTTTACCATGACACTGAATGTAAGGGACTTGAGCATCCACAGATTTTAGTGCCATGGGGAGGTTTGGGGTGGTCCAGGAACCCAAACCTAGTGCACATCAAGGCCACATGCTAGCTTTGAGGGCCACTGAGGGTACCTCTTGTTGCAATTTGGAATATCCAGTCTTTTTCTTCACAACAGCTATTGTCATACTACTTGAGAGCAATCATGGGGAATGTCAATTTCTCCCAATCCATTATAATTAAATGCCTTGACTATACCTCCTAGTTCGTAGTTCTCATCATGTGTTCAGAGAAAGCTCACTCTCAAGTACGTATTTGCAGGATAATTGCATTCAGTCTTGGTTAATCCTAGGGGGGTTCACTTACAGTAGGTGTCAATCTTTTTTGTCCTTGATCATTTAGTACACTTCCAATTCATAATGGCCAGTGGTGGGGTCAGGAAGGGAATTCAACTGCACAGCAGACAATGCAGACTAATTTTGCCTGATCATTTTGAAGTATCTGAACTACACTGCCTAATGTCAAGGGGGTTGGACCCATTATGTGTTTTTTTCTCTCAAGAGGAAAGGAGGAGGTGGCTGTTTCTAAGAACTCGAAGTTTATGTGTGGTGAATGATCTAATCCTAAACCTTGTCCTCCCAATAAAATATGACCTTAAAATCTCTAACTTCAGCATTCCTTCTTAGACACTTGTTGTTGGGCACAAGTTTCTGACTTATGATGCCTTCACAATGAACTTCTCATAGGGTGTTCTTGACAAATATTTTTTTCAGATTGGGATTGTCTTTGTCTTTTTCAGGGGTTGAAAGCATGTAAACTTGCTCATGGCCATTCAGTAGATTTCCATGGCCAAGTGGGATTTGAACCCTGGTCTTCTGAAATCCCAGTACAACATTCAAACTATACTAGATACTATTATTCTCTTAATTTTGCATAGTTTAAGGACTGATTTTGTGTGTGTTAGCAGCAACTTGATAAACTGCAGGTTGCTTCTGGTGTGAGAGAATTGGCCGTCTGCAAGGACATTGCCCAGGGGACGCCTGGATGTTTTTGATGTTTTACCTTCCTTGTGGGAGGCTTCTCTCATGTCCCCACATGAGGAGCTGGAGCTGACAGAGGGAGCTCATCCACACTCTCCCTGGATTTGAACCTGCGACCTGTCAGTCTTTAGTCCTGCCGGCACAAGGGTTTAACCCACTGCGCCACTGGGGGCTCCATTATGGACTGATAATATTTGACTACACAAGTTACTGTATTCAGGTTTCTAAAAAGGAATGGTGAAGCCAGAACACTGCATTTTTCCAGCTGAGATAGATCCATTTTATTTTGCAAGTTGGTGAGTCCTCCACAGATGGTTGTTACATATAAGTGGGGATTAATGGTGCTAGGGAAGGCTACAGTGCTAATTTATGCAGTTATTTGGTCCATTATCAGATCACAAGCTGGGCCTTGTGCTTTTATTTGGCCAGTTACCCCTTCATTTTGTTTGTTATGCTGTGCATTAGTTCTATGTGTCTCCATGCCCTCCCACATCATGTTTGTTTTGTATTGTATTATTAAGATTACCCTTAAGTTAATCGTAGCTTTGAGTTTCCTCTTAATTTGAAAAACAAATCATGCACCTTAAAACTTCAATATTTAGTGGTTTTTTTTCTGAATAGGTTACAGGGGTTCCTTCGAGGATCTGCATTTTGATACCACTTAAAGCTTTTAAGTGTACACCATCTGGCGCAGATGAGTGTTCATTTGAATTTGCCAAATTGCATGAATTTATATGGCTTGAGGTTCTCGTCAGCAAGGCTTCTTAAAACATCAGAAGGATTTTCCCCCTGTCCACTGTTATTATATTCTAACAATGCGGTCCAGTAATTGGTGCAATCTAGAGCCAGAGCTGGCCTTAGATATTTTTGTGCTTGAAGCAAAAAAAGTCAAAATTACATCTTCTCCACTGCTCATTTTTTAAAAATGATTTACCGAGGTGGAGGCTGGCTGCAGAAAAAAGCATCCGTCTGCTTTTCTGGAAGCTACCACCTGAAGTGATTGCTTCATGGTAAGAATGATCCCTTCAAGAACCATTAAAATCAATGGGCACTTTTCTATTGACTTCTGCAGTGTGTGAATTGCACCCCATGAATTCTTCAATGGTGTATTCAGTGTTTGTGAGCCTGTAGTTTATTATTCAGCCTTGACAAAAACTGAAGATAGATGGCAGTTTTGTTTCCATGGGTGGTGATGCTGTGGCCGAGGCATTGTTGCCAGCGGGGCGTTTACATGCTCATCCTGTTGTTATTTCTCTGTGTGTAACCTTTAAATTAAAAATTTAGAAGTGGTGGTTTGTATTATTATTGAACACACTTTCATAGCCACACTTTTAGTCTGGACTTGGTGACCTTACAGGAAGCCTTCTCTTTAGGTGCACAATTTATATTACCTCTCTTCAGATTCTGTTTGAATAACTGAGTCAAGCCAAGGTCCTCTGCTCCACAATTCTATCCCAACAACAGCATTCCATAGCTTTAACAGCAAAAATAAGTTCAAAAAGCAATCTTGATAGTTTATAAATAAAAACAATTCTTTTTATATAGTGTCAGAAGTGAATTGGGAATATACTGCAAGTTGCTTCTGATGTGAGAGAATTGGCCATCTGCAAGGACATTGCCCAGGAGATGCCAAAATGTGTTGACAACCTGTGGGAGGCTTCTCAGATGTCCCTTCATGGGAAGCTGGAGCTGACAGATGGGAGCTTACCCCATTTTGTGGAGTTGAACCACCGACCTTCAGGTCTCCAGGTCAGCAGTTCAGCTGGCACAAGCGTTTAACCCATTGTACCACCACAATGTTTTGTATCCTTTCAGACCATTCCAAAAAGTTAGAGAAGAAAGAATAGGGTGAAACAAATAAATAGAAAGTGTTGGGCCATATTCAGTCTTAATGAATTTTATTTCCATCTGAATCATGATAAACTTCCTGACATTTGTAATGTGTGTGTGTGTGTGTGTGTGTGTGTGTGTGTGAAAGAGGGAGGGTTGGAAGGAAGGGAGAAGAAAAGCAAGAGTGGAAATGTGTAGACCTTTTTTATTGTGTCTTATGTGGGGTAGTGGTGGAAAACAAAACCTTCTGGATAAGTGTTTTCTGTAGTTGCTGAAACAAACCCTTGCCTTTTTGTTTGGGAATTCATATCCAAATGTCTGTTGGTTGTATACTTTACCCTTAAGAAACATGCCCCTCAAAACTATAGAACAGATTTTTGGTGTAAAAGCCAGAATTATCATGAACCTTTGTGAGTCAAAAATAACTTATTCAGTTCAGTTGTGATGTTTCCTTAACAGTTATAATTCTGTTTTCCATGAAATGTTAATAAATAACAGTTAAAGACTGCAGTTTGTGGTATGGTTTCTATATCCAAAGATTCCAATGGCAACAAACACTAGACTCAAAACCAATCTCACCAAAGTGAAAGAGCGAATGCAGTGTGGCCCACCTGATATTTTGTGCCATAGGAAAAAAGAAAGCGAATAGAAAGCCTCAATTAATATGATTTCTGAGACTATTTCTAGACAGATCTAGAGAACCAGTGTGATATGAAAAGTCATAGGAGCTCTACACTAAGTCATATCTGTATCTGTATACCTTTATAAAGCGGAATGTTTGTATGTATGTGTGCGGAGGGCGGGAGGGCGGGAGGGCGGAAGGGCGGATATGTGGCAGCCACTTTCACAGGCCACAGCGACCAGCGCGGGTGATGGACCTGCACCAAACTTGGTACACATAACCCCCCTAACCCCCTTTATGTCCTGGTGCGGTTCGGGGGACATGACCCATGGGTTATGGGATTTGTAGTACTTTCCAACACTTTGGTTCCCACAGACCACTGAGGCCACCAAAAAGGACCAATACAGACCACACTTGGCACACACAGCCCACTCTACATCCTGCTGCAGTTTGGAGGAGGGCAGACCATGGATGATGGGACTTGAAGTACCTCTATTCACTTCCCAAGTCCGCTGCGACCCTTTTCCAATTACTGATCGAGACCAAACTTGGCACACATAACCCCCATGACTACCTTCACATCCTGGTAAGGTTCGGGGAGGACTGACAATGGATGATGGGATTTGTAGTACTTTCACACCCCTCTGTTCCCACAGACCACTGCGGCCCCCAACAAACACCGATAAAGACCACACTTGGCACACAGAGCCCCAGTGACCCACTCTACATCCTGCTGAACTTAGGAGGGCAGAACATGGATGATGGGACTTGCAGTACCTTCCCTTACTTTCCAAGACTGCTACAAACCTAATCCAATGACTGATCAACACCAAACTTGCCACACAAAGTCCTCATGACCCACTCTACATCCTGCTGCAGTTTGGAGGAGGACAGACCATGGATGATAGGACTTGAAGTACCTCTACTCACTTCCCAAGTCCACTGCGACCCTTATCCAATTACTGATCGAGACCAAACTTGGCACACATAACCCCCATGACTACCTTCACGTCCTGGTGAGGTTCGGGGGAGGACTGACAATGGATGATGGGATTTGTAGTACTTTCACACCTCTCTGTTCCCACTCCCTAAAAACAATACAACCCTCATCCATTCACCAATACAGACCAAACTTAGCACACAGAGCCCCCATGAACCAATCTACATCCTACTGCAATTTGGGGGAGGCTGGACCACAGATGATGGGACTTCCAGTACCTTCAGTACTTTCATGATACCACTGCAACTCCCAAGAATGATGGATCAAGACCAAACTTGGCACACTCTACATCCTGCTGCACTTCTCAAATGACCCGGGCACCGCCGGGTCCCCAAGCTAGTAACGCATAAAGTGAGAGACCGTTTCGGTGAACTATTAACTGGAATGGCTATCTGTGTACCTCTGTGTGACAAGCAGAGGACAGTGTGTAGTTTATGGGCAGACAATCCTATATTATGGTTATTGATAGTGATATGGTTCCTCCTACCAGCTTGAATGAGAACAGAAATGACTATATAACTGGTGTTCCCAAATTTGCTAGTCTCTCCATAAGACAGACACCTCATATGGTGCTTATCGGCCTACTTTCAAAAAGTATATTGGTTACTGTTATCTCTTTCAATTGAAACCTTTGTTTTAACTGACGTGCATGCAAGAACAACATCTACATATAAGGAATCACACATGCAAAACAATAAAAGTAAAAAAAAGTCCTCTTCTAATCCTCAGCCCCTTATAATCAGATAAGGAGATGTTGGTGGAGAGAGAGAAGAATTTGTATAACAGCTAATTTGATTAATTGTGTCAGTGTACATGGTAGAAAAGCCATATCGTATGTGAATTGACCTTCAGCTTATTTCAGATAAATGTGATTTCCCAATTTTTGGTTACGTTGCAGCCTAGATTTGGTTGATCTATGCAACCTGATACTATGGATGGATCCTGTTGTTTTATAGTGTCCAATATTTATAAGCATGCAATGCATGCATCCATTTTGTGAAGAAAATGTTCGGGGAAGCTTTCCAGGATCTGTAGAGCATAGCTTTCAAGGTTGTATCCTAACATACTGTAAATGGTACAGTTTCAAAATAACCTTTGCACAATTCAAACATTAATATGTGCAAACATTGTACTGTAATCTCATCTCTGCACATAGCCCATCCCAGAGTGGACCGAGAATGCTATTCCTCTGATAGTCATGATTTCTGTTAATGACAGTATGTATTGAGTTCTCTGGGGATGGAAATGGGAAGATATTGCAAGATACAGAATTTGCATCTTGCTTCTCTTGTGAGATGTGTAAACATTGCCCCCAAGATTTGTTGCAGTTGTCCACCTTTCTGTTCACTTAGAACCAGTAGGCAGAATGGCTTAGGCAATTGATATACTGGGATGGGAAAATGAAGCATTGGAAGACCAAACTCTGTGTGCATTTCTTAAACTAAGAATGATACCTTAAGATATAGATGAAGCTGCTGTAAGAATTGCATTATAATTCAGTTGCCAGTTGGGCCGACAACCCTCAACAACCTTCGGCAAAAATCAAATAATTCTCCAAAACATATCTAAATAAAAAGATTGTTGCTTGCTGGTGGAAGGAGAACAGATAGACTCTTGTGTCTTGTGTGTGTGTGTGTGTGTGTGTGTGTGTGTGTGTGAGAGAGAGAGAGAGAGAGAGAGAGAGGTGGGGGGGGAGCAGTTCCAGGGCCTGGAGGCAGGAACTGTGGCTTCTCTCTTATCTTCAGCAAAGTAGCCTCTGATGTTGGAGAATACATTGAGGCTTTCAAAATTAGGGTAGGTTTACATGGAGACCTGCAGTCTTTTATATAACCATGAGCCTTTCCAGATGGTCCAAATTTTCGAGAATAAATTGAAGCTTTCAAAATCTGGGACCATCTTAAAATGTTACAAAAATGCCTCAGACAAGTATTGGAAGTTTGGACAACAAACATGAACTTTTTTCCACATTTGGTGGACCTCTCCTGAAGTTAAAAAGTTTTGAACTAACATTCAATTAGAAATTCAAAAAAGACTAGATATAAAGATGGAAAAGAAACCAGAATACTTTTTGTTGGGAATGTTAGAAGTAGCAGAAGACAAGGACAACGAAATCCTATTTAACTACCTAGTGATCGCAACCAGAATAGTGTTCGTGCAAATTTGGAGGCGGAAAAAAATCCCTAAAAGAGAGGACTAGCAATTTTTTTTGTAGAGGTAATGAACATGGACCAACTAACTTATTGGATCTCTCCAAACCAAGGCCTTCCGAAAAAGCAAACTAACTGGGACCTGGTCAAGAACTATTTTAAGAATTTGAAGACCAATTTGATAATTTGAAGTATGACATTCACAAGATGGTATAAGGGACACGGGGAAATAGAAATATTTTCTGCCAAACTAAAATGACAAATTATTGTCAACCACTGGTGAATAGAAGGAAGTCAAACAATTCCTTCCTTCCTTCCTTCCTTCCTTCCTTCCTTCCTTCCGGCCGTGCCGGTCCGGGACACGTCCGTCTGCCAAACTTCCATTATTGTCCTTCCGTCCGTCCTTCCTTCCTTCCTTCCTTCCTTCCTTCCTTCCTTCCTTCCTTCCTTCCTTCCTTCCTTCCTTCCATTATGTACAGTACTTCTTCTTGTTTCCCACTTTTCTATTTGGATATTGTTCCCACACGTTTGATGTAATTTTCTCTCTTTTTAAGTTAAAGTTATAACAAAAACTTTAAATAGCAAAAAGTAAGAAGGAAGTCAACAAGCATTTTCTATTTCTAACTTTATTTCTGTTTTTACTGGTTTCCCCCCTTTTTTCTTCTTTTATTTTCTCTTCTCTCTTTATTCCTACTTATCTATAAATGAAAATGTTCTCCCACTTTCAATGTAAATGAAATTACTTTCTCAAACATTATTTTCTTTCAACAAAACTTTAATAAAATATAATTAAAAATGGGTAGATTTACATGGAGATCTATGGTCTTTCATATAACTAGGGGCCCAGACAGCCCAAAATGCGGGCCTGTTGGACTTTTACCGGAGGCGTCCAAATAATGCCTCAGTTAAAAGAGGATTAATTCAGGACAAAGCAGGTAAACCCTGCTTTGCCCCGAATTAATTTGATACTCCTTAACGGCTTCAGGTCTAATGGGGTTATGGGCCCTGTGGGGACTGATTACTGGGTAGTCTATATAAAATATTACATCTATAATTCATTTTCCCAACTACCCAGGGATCCGTTCGCACAGCCCATCTCAGTTCTTTGGGCCCCATGAGGCCAGAGAAATGAGGAGGGTACCCCCTCAGCCCTTAAAATAAGAAAAAAAACTTACTGGGCTGCCATGATGCCTCTCCAGAGGCCTCTTGGTACATAGAAGTGACACACCACGAGGTGGGGAGAGGAGATACAGTAGCTCCTGGCCACTTACCTCCTGATGCATCATTTCTATGCACCAGGAGGCCTCCAGAGAGGCAACGTGGCAGCTTGGTAAGTTTTTTCCTTATTTCAAAGACTTTTGGGGCTGGCACCATGCCATCACAGTAAGTGGGGGCAACCACAGAAAAAAGCCTGGGTTTTGGGGGGAGGTGTGGGGACAGCAATGTAGGGAAAAAATGGGTTACTTTAACTGGTTTTTGCCCACATTAAACTGCTGATTGGAAGCAACCCAGGACAAAACTTCTTAAGATGCACTTAGGCCCCATCTACATTGCCATATAGTTTAGTCCGAATTGCATTAATATGGTCAGTGTAGACTCATATAATGCATATCGAACTGGGTTATATGAATCTACATTGCCATATTATCCAGTTCAATGCAATTAATCTGCATTCTGAAACTATATGACATTGAGGATGGAGCTATAATTTACCTCTTATAGAAATTGAACATCCAGGACATCCTTTCTTAATCTTTTCATCCTTGAGGAATCCTTAAAGTAATTTATCATCCTCAAGACACACTTGCATAAAAAATGTAGGTCTAAGGAAATCCCTATATAAAAATATTACATCTATACTTCATTTTTTTGCAATCACGATTTCTCATGGAATCCCTAGTGACATGTCATGAAACCCTTGGTTCCAGTGAACCTAGCTCTAGAGACTTTGAAGAAGAGCACATGCTGATTAAGGAATTCACATTGATAAGGTTGTTAATAAGGCATTTCCCCAAAGTGACACAGAAAACAATATTTGAAAACAAACAAACAAACACAGGTACCAGAAAAGCAGGATCTCTTTTTGTAAATAAGGACAGCTGGAACATGTAAAGTGCCATCAGATCTGGATATAAAGCCAGCTGTATACATTTGAATTCAGATTCTGCTCTAGCATATGCAGAGCTCCCTCAGTATTCAAGTTAAATTCTCCAGGAAAGCTTGGGGACAATTAGAATCAGTATGTAAAGTTTGTCAAATGTCCTGGGATCACTGCATGAAAAGCTCTGTTTAAATGTCACTTGTTGTTCTAAGTAGGTTTTCTTGCATGATGTGGCAAAATAATAAATATTTGTTTTAGTACAATGTGATTCAATTTCTTGATACCTCCCTTTCATATTAATCTGAACAAAGAGATAAAAAATAACATTCTAAGCATCTTGCAGTGATAATTTGATTTAATTTATTTTATGGTCTTCTTTTTCTTCTTTTTCTTTTTAGCTCCCAGGGATCTATTGTAAATAAAAGTGTGGAAAAATACATGTGCGGGGGAATCATGAATGCTAATGAGTAGTACAGCAACTATGGCTGAAAAAAGAGCAAAATTTTACAATAATCAAAATTGTATTGGATAAATATGCATATATATGTATTGCGTAAATCAAGGGGTTGAAATTGGGGATGATGACAAACAGGAAGAAGAGCTAAATTCAGTCTAGCTGGCAGAGCGTAACAGTCTGTTCAGCATATGTAAGCAACTCTCAAGAATAGAAAAATGCAAAAGGTGAATTCTTGGATTTTTTATGGACCTCACACATAAAGATAACCTTGAAAAGAGGAGTACAAAATAAACCAGAAGGAGCAATTTCATATTTATGCAACCTGGTGGCTCTGTTGAAAAAAGAGGTGAAGTATGTTAAAGCAGTAGCTGTAAATTTTCCATAAATAAGAAATCTATAGATGAGTTGCAAAGATGGAATTCAACATTGCTGAGATGGCTCTCCTTTCTTTTGGGGGATAACATTGTTACACGTTATTGCCTTCTGCCATCTGAATGCCATGTGTAGATTACAAGTATGAAATTATTTTGCATTAAATTTAGAAAAGTTACTTTTTTACTTTCAAAATTCACTAGCTTGTATTACCATATGTATAGTTTGGGAGTTTTTAGAACCTATTCCACAAAAAAACAGTTCTCAACCTTCCTAATGCCACAACCCCTTAATATAGTTCCTTATGTTGTAGTGACCCCCAACCATAAATTTATTTATGTTGGTACTTTTGCTACTGTTATGAATCGTAACATAAATACCTGATATGCAGGATGTATTTTCATTCACTGGACCAAATTTGGCACAAATACCTGATACGCCCAAATTTGAATACTGATGGGTTTGGGGGGCTGATTTTGTCATTTAGGAGTTGTAGATGCTGGGATTCCCCTACAATCTAAAAGCATTCTGAACTCCACCAACAATGGAATTGACCCAAACTTGGCACACAGAAGTCCCATGACCAACAGAAAATACTGGAAGGGTTTGGAGGGCATTGGCCTTGACTTTTAGAACTGTAGTTTAAGTACATCCAGAAAGCACTGTGGACTCAAAGAATGATGGATCTGGACCAAACTTGGCATGAATACTCAATATGCACAAATATGAACACTGGTGAAGTCGGGGAAAATAGACTTTGACATTTGGGAGTTGTAGTTGCTTCGATTTATAATTCACTTATATTCAAAGAGCATTCTGAACCCATCAATGATAGAACTGGGCCAAACTTCCCACACAGAACCCCACGACCAACCAAAAATACTTTGTTTTCTGATAGTCTTTGGAAACTCACCTGACACCCCTCTGTGCCCCCCCCCCAGGGGTCCTGACATCCAGGTTGAGAAACGCTGCACAAAAGTATTTTTTATTTTAATGTCAGTCACTTTAACAATAGGTTCAATATACATTTATATGAACTATTGTAAGTTACTTTTAAGGAGAAATCTTTATTTATCTGCATTACATCATTTGACCCCTTTTATCCCTGACCAAAATATAAAGCATGCAGATACTAAAATGAAGGCAGAGCTTAAAACTAAAAATAGAGCTGTACATTCAACCCTTATGAAAGAGGGAAAATATGGAATCAAATTAAATCTTTTTAAAAAGCCATTACTGAAGACAAGAGGCAAATTGAGTCTCTGAAAAAGGGCATTCTTTAATTGACCATGGGAGCAGATGCCGTGCTCACTCCTTTCTTCTAAGGTAGAACAAGTGGAGGGACAACTTCTATTTAAATCTATTGCTGCTGATGTAATGTTGATTTTCCTAATTCTGGACACATGGATTTCAAATCTGTGCTGTTATATTTATGGAAGGAAGATAGATCTGATAGCATGTTAACATTTCTGACCCATAACAGATTGGAGGATGAATGATTAGGAAGATGAGACAGATCTTGACTTTGCAAAAACCCTAAGTTACATTCTGAGTTCTAATTTAAGTTTTACTTTATCAAAAATAATTCTGAAACACAGTGAACAAAGACAGAGTGTCCTTGTTCTGTTCCAGTTCTAATTTTGTTCACTAAATGTGCCTTACATAAAGCATTTCTGTAAGAAGTTTTTATGTGTGGTGTCGGAGGGGCTTGGGAACCATCCCCCAGATAAACTTAACACAAAGGCAAGTGGAAAAGGAGACAAAGGGATATTGGGATAAACCCGTTTGATGCTGTTTAATTAATTAATTAATTTATGATATTTTTAGCTAACAACAAATATAAAACTTTGTCAATTAAAACTGTTGTGATCCAGACCACCTTAAGAAGCCAGGCACAGTAAAGTTAACACTTAGAGTTTATTAACAAGAGTCCCAAACTTCCTCACTGTGACTAAAGCAAGCCCAGAGGCACAGCAAGCTGATAAAGCGATCCAACACAAATTAAACACCCAGTTCAGGCTTCTTCACAATTGAAATAAGGCTGAGAGAGTGGGCACAAAAAGTCTCAACCAGCCAAGCAGAATGCAAATGGAGCAGAAGCGTCAAACAGTCCTTCAGTCAAACCAGGAGGGATGCAAATGGAGTAGAAGAGTCAAAACGGCCTTTTAGTCCAGCCAGCAGGAATGCGAACAAAGCAGCGAAGTCAGATCAATCCGGAATCCAACACCAAGGAGCAGCAGAATCTAGCATAGAAGGAATTTAAGATAGAGCAGCTGAAGATAGGGCACAAGATGTGGAAACCCATGAAATACAATACCAAAGTCCAGAATTCCACGTCCACAGCCAGTCAAACGGTCAGTCCAGCAGCGGTCCAAGGCAGGAGGCAACAACCTGGGTGGCAAGAGCAATGCCTTGCCAGCTGCAAGTAATGGTTAATTGCAAGCCCCCTTTGTTCAGTCCTCCTCAGAACTTAATTGCACCAATGCCCCTTCCCCATCTCTTTCAGCTGCTAACATCTCCGCCCGTGCCGCCCTTTGTCTCTCTCACCAGGCAATATGTCTCCTGCGGTGACTTAGCTATCCCCAGCAGTCCCCATTTCCATTACCCCATTCCCCATCTCCCGTGAACCCCGCAAAGGAATCACTGCTGGTGGGTTGCAAACAGACATCTTGTATCTGTTGCACATCAGTCCAATTTATCTCACTAGCATCACCTTTAGATCTCTGTGATCGCTCATCCCCACTTCCCATTGCCTGCTCCTCATCCCCACTCCCATCATCCTCTGAAAAACCCAGAACCGTTTCATCCCCAGAAGAGTCGCTAAGTATTTGCCTTAATCTCTTCCTTTCTTGTTCCTCATCTGACTCTTGCTCATGAGTAGACCATTTAGCACTACAGGCTCCCCTCTCTCAGGCTCAACTACAACAAAAACAATGTGAAAACGTTAAAATATAAATATAAAGATTGCAAACTATTAAACAATTTATGCTCTTAAAACCATTAAACATTTAAAATATTAAAATATATGAAAAAATATCCCCACCTTGAAATTCTAATCACACTCTCTTTGAAAACCTGCCCCTCATCAGTTTATAAATGCCCGATGGCATATGAATATTTTTAACTGCCTGTGAAACGTGAGCAAGGATAGGGCAATCCTGATTGATTTAGGGCATGGGTGGGAACCTTTTTTCTGCCAAGGGTCATTTGAATGTGTAAATTACCATTTGCAGGCCATAGCTTTTATTTAATTTTATTAACTAATTATAAATTGTAAATGTAAATAATTATAAAAAGATATATTATTATTATATTATACTATATTATATTAGAAACTTATATATATATATATATATATATATATACTGTATATATATAAAAATCAAATTAAAGTTCCAAAGAACATGTGGCACAGGCAGCAGCATGCACACACACACACACACACGCACACACTTACCCACCTTGGCTCAGTTGACAAAAAAAAGAGCAGAAGAAGCAGAACTTGCCCACATAAGAAGAGGACTCAGAAGTGGCTTGCGTCTCAATAGTGAGTAGCACAGGGCTCATAGAAGAGTCTTCCTGCATTTCATATTTTAACTGCAGTTAAAACATTTTTGCAATCAAATGGTCATTCTCAGAGTACAATAAATTTTCAGACTCTGGTTAAACTGTTACAAATGCAAACATGTTTTCATCCATTTGAAACCACTCCGTAAGTTTTCCATTGTATTGGGGAATCTTTCCATATTTTTCCCTAATTATCATCAAATAAATTGTAACTTTTGGTAGAAGTATTTATAACTCTTAATATAGTATTCTCTCCAACATTTCACAGATAGAAACTGGGCACGTGTGCCCAAGCAACATCAAAGTGTAGTCAAGATGGTGTGATAATTCGCCCTTCCCTATTACCTGGGCATCATAGTCAAGGGGTATAGTCTCCTCCAGGTAATCAAAGGATTAATGAGGTTTTGGATTTAGAGTAACATTAATTGGGGTCAGTGTCACAGAAGAATATCAGCAATCATGAGACACCATGCTCCAATCAAACTTATCAGCTGATGAAATTTTCAGATACTTCTGAAGTGATGTTTCTAAAGCCTCAGGATATCAGGAGGCTAAGATGGATTTCATGCAGAGTTAATTGAACGTGCATGTGATTAAAACTTGTGTTTCCATGCTCGCAACCTATATTTGTTGGGTATATTTTCTTTTAGAATGTATCCCTATACATGCATTTTTAGGAACTTAAAAGTGGCTGAAAAATTCATGCCCTCTGCAATTTCATTTTATTTGCAGCCTCTCAAGCTGCCTACTTTTAGAAACAGGATATTCACCTGAATGAGTGAATTGGATATGTTATTACACGTGGCAGGCAAATACATAACCAGTACACTGAGAGAAAAATTAAAGCCATGTCTGGAAAGACAATTATCGAAGACTAAGTTGTTTTCCATCGCTGAAAGCGGCATTCTGGAAAACCCAGCATTTGTGGGTCATAAATCATAACAAAGCAAAGTTAATGCACAGCTCCCTTTTTTCCATTTCAGCTGCTTGAAACAGTGTGCTGGCTGTGAAAGTGGATTAGACATATTAAGGACCAGTTCAGTCCAGTCAAGATACAGGCGCTGTTCATATGTAGTTATAAATAAATAAATAAAACAATTTATTTATAGACTGTCCTCTCTCCCTGAGGGGAATCAAGGCACTTTACATACAAAAGGCAAACATTCAATGCCATAGTAAAGCAAATGCACACAAATCACCATAATACAGATAACATAAATAAAGTTATAACTAAGAAAAAATGGAATTAAAAATAAAAATAATAAAAATACACATATTTAAATATAATATGATCACACTAATAAAACATAATTACAATAAGAAACATGTGCCCTGGACAGCTAAATGACTCAAAGCCATTTGTGATTTAAAATATCATGTGTTCTTTACTCTTATTTTTCTCTGCATGTGGAGAACATCCTGAGAATATAGGAATCCACACTCCTGGGTGATCTGTTTTTTATTGTTCAAACTTTTTCATTTTCAGCCACTGAGGCTGCAAGGATCCTCCCAGAACATGTAGGCATTGATTAGTAAACATTTCCGGAGAGAGCCGAAAATCTGCTTTGGAATGAGAGTTCATCATTGCTGTGACCAGCAACTGCAGAAAGAACCATACCCAACAAGAATAAGAGAGAGTTCTCTTCTTTCTTCCTCCTCGTCCTCCTTTTGACTCCTCATCTTATTATTAGATAGTTGCTCTATTTTTATAACTATGAATGGCTTTCAATATATTCTGGATTGTGGTTTGGTTGGATTTGACATTGGTTATTTGAGGCTTAAACTGATAAAATCAGGAATGATTTTTATCAATTTAGGCTGACATCTCAACGATGACTCTATTTGAATGTAAGCAACTTGGCTTCAGTAGACTAATCTGGGTCACTGTAATATGGAAACTCATTTTAAAGAGACAGAGAGACTATAGCTTGTGTAGTATACAGCCATGGCAGGATTGTTAACTGGGATTAGGTATTTTGAACATGCATGGCTCTTTCTCATTTGTGTAGATGTCTGACTTATTTCTATGTCCTGTACCAAGTCTGGAACTCAGTTCCCAAAAGAACACCACTTTCCATGTTATACTGATTCCTGCTTTATGGTAATCAATTAGTGGCTCTTTTCTGAGGCCCCTTCTACACTGCCATATAATCCAGACTAGCAAAAGAGATAATCCACACCATCTGCTTTGAACTGGACTATATATGTCTACACTGTCATATAATCCAGCTCAAAGCAGATAATCTGGATTTTATATGGCAGTGTTGAAGGGACCTGAGTTTCAGCAGAGTTTGAAGTTTATAAGGCTGTAATGAGGGAGAAAGTATTTTTCAGCAAAGGGTTTATGAAGTTTATTCTTTGAGAGACTCAATTTGCACCCTTCTTCATGAGTTTTTGGTATCAGACGAAGACATTTTCCATTCTCATGAAATTAACTTTATGTTAATAATTGTGTTCATATCATTTTGTTATCATTATCATTATCTGTTGATGATGCTTACATTTTTCAGTTTTGTTTTAGTTCATTGATGGGTTTTCCTTTTATTAATGCTGGACTTGCTTTGCCTTTTTATGTTGCATATGGATTTTATTGTTAATGATTTTGTAAAACAGTGTAAGTTTGCTTTGTGAGAGCAATGAGAAATATTTACTACATTTACGCACACACATACATATCCTACAAAAACAAATGTTTTCTTTTCATTAGGTATAATAGGAGGATTATGGGTATCATGCTTTTTGCAGCTTAAAGAAAATGGCATTTTGAGACTCTTTAAAATCTAAATGCATTTTTAAAAATCCTGTCAAACCGGAGTATGCCAAACCTGCAGCACAACAAACTATTTTTTGCTTGATAAAATAATAGTTATTGTAAGTAATGCATTAAACATCTGAAGTCAAGGAAATTTCCTGACTCTATAGCCAGTGATTTAAATAACCCCCAGAAAACCACACAACACTTTAATGATAAAGTATCTGTTATAATGTTCCTGGCTTCCATGATACTGGAACTGTAAAACTTTCTGTTCTGGAATACTCTTTGACAATCACGTCTGGATGTATCCTTCTGAGCACCATTGTCTTGAAAAGCTTGATTATTCTTCCTGGTCTCTGTGATTCATGCATAAAGGATTTCTTGCACATACACAGTAAATGCTTTATTAAACCTTCCAGAGCAGAGCCACCATGTTTTCATGGAAGCTCTGCTGCTCACTGCCCATGTCAGGGTCTGTTCTCTCCAATTTATTTCAAATCCTTTTTGTTCGCTGCTAAGTTGTTTGTGTTATAGAACTTCCTTTTTATTTCAATCCTCTGAACTTTTCTAAAAGGTATCTTCTTATTCTGCCTGTTAATAGTGCTGCCTTGAGTTTGCTGGAGAAATCATGAGACAGAAGTGCAGCAAATGAAGCGAGAACCAGTAAAACAACAAGAACAGCAGCAACAAAATGAGTTACTCCATTTTTCATTTTCTTCTTGAAAGCCAACCCCATTTCCACCCCCACTTTTTTAATAGGTTAATGGTCATGTCAATTTGCTTACCCCGATTCAGGTGTATATGGGCTAAAGTATGTTTTCAAAGACTGTGTTGAAAAAGCTCCACAGCTAGTGGACATCCTGAATGCTTGCTGTGCTTAGGGGAAAGGCACAATGTGGGGGGTTGTAAACACTGCCTTGCTTTTACCTCTCAGTATGCAAAAATAGAACAGCTTGTCTGTACACTCTTCGGACAGAAAGATGGGAGAATTCCAACTTTCTGTCTGCAACTAAATCTTAACTATTGACCTCAGTAGCCATCTGTTATTGTTCACTCACTTTGTCAGCACTTACTGGTGGAAGATTCATTAACATCAGCTTGGGGACAAGCTGACTTTGTATTCAACGCCCATACCAAGATGATACTGGGAGATGCCACTGATTTGGTGCTGATACATGGTCACGCCATCTTGATGGAAACTTCTTTGGTGAAAGATCAGAAACAGCATAAGAAAAAGGAATAGACCACTCCAAAGGCTTTGAAAGACTTGAGACTCAAACTGAAGAGTTTAGTGATTGTCTTTGAGGAGGATTACTGATGAGAAAGAGCAGAAAATAATAATAGGTCAGGTAATAATGAAGACTGGTCATGAAACTCCCTGTTCCTTTGCCAACAGTTTTGCCATCATGGCTTTAGTTTAGACCACTGAGCCATAGCAATGAGTTTTTGTCTTCACAAAGTCTAGTGCCTATCTTGAAGTCCATGCAGCCATGCTTTTGTGTTACCGAAAGGGTAATATACGTACATAGCATCACAATTTGAATAAAGGTTTTTTGAGAATTCCCCCCCCCCCCCCCTACAATTTACCTGCTCAACAATTTGCTAGACAGATGGTCGTTCTGAACAATACCATAATAAAGAACACTATCATTACTCCTCTTATTATTTTCATTTTAAAGTAATCTGTCCAGGAACTTAACGGTATTGGTATATTATGTCAATATGCAACATTGTTTTGTATGCTTGGAAGAGAATAATAAAATCATAGAATAATATAGTTGAAAGAGACCACAAAGGCCATCTAGTCTAACTCCCTGCCATGCAATAATATCCAATCAAAACACTACTGAGAGATGGCCATACAGGGTCTACTTGAAAATCTCCAGAGAACCTCCACCACACCACATATTCCACTGTTGAACAGCTCTTACCATCAGGAAGTTCATCCTAATGTTTCAGTTGAATCTCTTTTCCTGCTGTTTAAATCCATTGCTCAATGGTCTCTAGAGCAGCTGAAAAGAAGCTTGGCCCCTCCTCAATGTGACATCCTTGCAAATATTTAAACATGGCTATCATGTTTAAGCCATATCAACCTTCTCTTATCCAAGCTAAACATTACTAGCTCCCTGTCTTGCCTTCCATAAGTTTGATCATTTTAGCTGCCCTTCTCTAGACACATTCTGGCTTGTCAATTATTTCTTGAATTGTATCTAGAACTGGACACTGTATTCCAGGTGAGGTCTGATCACAGCAGAATAAAGTAGGACTATTATTTCCCCTGATCTAAACACTATACCATTATTAATGCAGTCTAGAATCGCAGTGGCTTTTTTTTTGCTTCCACGTCACAATGTTGACTATTTTGCCATTTACTAAGACTTCTAGATTTATTTCACATGGACTGTCATGCCAAATGCCGCCCATCATGTATTTGTGTATTTCATTTTTTTCCTGCCTAATTATGATATAGTTCCTTTGCCGAAATTCATTTTGTTAGTTTTGGCCTGGCTCTGCAATCTGTAAAGATAATTTTAGAGTCTAAAATCCAAAACGTCCTCTCTCCTCTAGGGTATTAACTATATCTACTTTAATTTGGTGTCATCTGCAAATTTGATAAACATGTTTATATTAGCCAGATATTCCTATACTGCCTCTTTACTTATTCTTTGCTGCTTTGGAATGATATTCTCAAGTCAACAATCAACCCAGGTCACAAGTTGGACAGCTTCTACTATTGATACTGGAATAGATCCAGTGTGCTCTTGTCTAGCTGAAGTGCCTTTGACAATCTTACAACTAATCAATGCAATGCTCTCTTCAATTCCCACGAAGCCACAGTTATCATACTACTTCTTTGTAACATGAAACCTAGATAGTGCAAGTTGATTATAGCTGCTTATGGCTCTTTGGCACTGGGTCTAGCCCAGATATATCGGTTGGTGCTAATACATACCTCACAAATTAACTTCCTAAATTAACTTATATAACTTCCTAAATTAACTTATATAAATAGAATCAACAATACTGATAAGAATACTATATCCTAAAGACTTTCTTCTTTGCAAGCAATTCAGTGTGGCAATTAAACATTATTTACTAAATATTTACATATATTCTATGTGTTACATTCCTGTGTAAATGTAACAGAAAACAAGAAATGAAGCTATTTTTGCTGGACTGTTTCCTCATTATGTTTTCTATGTATAAGACACCAATATCATTAACTGGCATACATCTAGAAGATCATAACATAGCAGGATTTTCAAACACCATATACTCAATGTTAGTCACATAGTTAAGATTTTATTTAACATTTGAGCAAATGGTATATAGATGCAGAAAGAGGTACCCAATATCTGAAATTACTTTCAAAATATGGTTTACTCAGGAACTGCAAGGATTGACAATAGGTATATGAGATATGGGATTGTGATCTAGCAACAATATATTTTTCATTGATGTTTTTAATACTACTTATATCATATTTAATTTTGATATACCTTTCCTTGGGAGCATTGAATGTGTGTGTGTGTGTGTGTGTGTGTGTGTGTGTGTATGTGTGTGTGTGTGTGTGTGTATATACATATATATTCCTGAGCTACCAGCAATGCATGTTTTCCTGGAAGTATGTCCAATGACCAAACACTGGGACAATCAAATTTACTTCTGAGTAGATACATATAGGATTCCAATATAATGCAGGCCTGTGCATATCTACTTAAGAAGAAAATTCAATTGAGTTCAATGAAACAACTTGGTATGTATGCAACTTTATCCTGGAAAAACTTTTTTATATCACATAACTGGTTCCAGAGCCCACCTTCACAATGTGTGTGTATATCTCCCTGCCTCCCTCCTTCTCCCCCCTCTTTCTGTGCATTTGAAATAGTATGACAATGGGATAGTCTTTAAGATTTATTTGCTCCATAAAAGATGAGTTGAGTCACCTACACAATGTTTGCTTTCAAAGGAACTGCTTCTGGCATATAGTATTTTCATTCCACTTGAGTTAATTATAATTAGTGATTAACCCCTACCTTCTAAGATCAATATTAGGCACTTTCATATATTGAAGATCAATATTAGGCACTTTCACATATTGACTATATGTATAACACCCAAACAGGCAATGTTACTTGCAGGGCTATTCCCTATACACTTTCTAGGTATGTGAATTTGTTGGTTGTTTTCTCCTTTCTGGTAGTTCTCAATTAAAATAAAATCATCAGGTAAAAACATTTCTCAGACATCAGGCTGACCAAAGTTGGGCTTTTAAAGGTGGTGTGATTGGGATTTTAAGGTGGGTATAAAAATAATACATTTTAATGTTTTAATACTTAGTAGTTTTAATAGCATACATTGTTTAATTGTTTTTAATTTATTATAGTTATATTTCAATAAATTTACATTGATTTTAATTAGCATTGTTTTATATTGTAGGCTGCCTTTGGTCCCTATATTAGGGGAAAGGCAAAATAAAAATAAAGAAAATAAATATTCTGGATGTGTGTAGATGTGATACATGATGAGTGGGAGCAGGAACAGAACAAATGAAAGAGAAGTAGGTGTGAAGGAACTCCAGGATATTTCAAGAAAGAGTTTGGATGCAGAACCATAAACTTGAAACAAAAAGAATTGTAAAGTCTTGATACTTCCAGTAACTTTTTGGCCTTATAGATAAGCTTTATTTAGCTGCAAAGGAATAGGAATAATAGTTCCAAAGAAAAAAGGTGTCTCATATAGATAGATAGATAAATAGAGAGAGATAGATAGGGAAAGTGTGTGGGTAGTTGTCATCTTAGAGGAGCCATTACAATCTTTTCACGGAGAATGCGTTATCTCAGACAGCATGTCTCACTTGTATTATCATTGCTAGTTGTTTTTAATAACATCAGTGTCCCATTAATTGCTTCTTTTTGTTGACCAATTTTTTTGAAATGGTTAACCAGTACAGGTAGTCCCCGAGTTACAAACATCCGACATACTATATTTTTTATTACCTTCTTTATTTCTATCCATCAGTCTTACGGAAATGGAAGTCCAAGTGCCTGGAATTGTGAAGATACATCCCACATTGCACATCCTGAACAAATAAGGGGATTGGTAAATCTGCAACAATTATATGGCTGTATTATGATAGGATGAATGACTAGAATTTATAACAAGGCTTATAGGTGACCACCAGAGATCATTCCAAGATGTGTCTAGAGAAAATGTTAAAGCATCTTACTAGCTTTTAAAATAATTCTGTCCACATATTTATTAACAGGTTAGAATATCTTTGCAAACTTCATAAAAGTTAGCCTGTCACTATAGTAACAGATTAGTTTAGACTTGAGCAGAGATGGAGA
Organism: Anolis apletophallus; assembly: GCA_030556195.1. Classification (NCBI taxonomy): domain Eukaryota; kingdom Metazoa; phylum Chordata; class Lepidosauria; order Squamata; family Anolidae; genus Anolis; species Anolis apletophallus. The sequence continues at coordinate 70,278,191 of JARBWK010000003.1, forward strand.
ACCTCTCTCCAATCTGATTTCAGATCAATTAATTGGGTGGAGCCAAAGGTGAAAGGATGGAAGCAAAAATACCAGCATTCCATTTAAAGCTCTTACCTCCAATAACTAAAACTCAGAGACATTTTAACCTTTGAGGATGGAGAAATCCAATACAAAAGCAGAGAAATCAACAAATGATAGTGCCTTAGGACAAGAATGGATCTCTAGGGAACACAAGTTGTCCAGACTGGGATTGCAAGAGAATTTAATTTGTCCCCTGAGTGTGAGGTTAAAAAAAGATAGTCGTCCAATAGACTTGTATGGGCATATATTTTAAAAGTTCAAGACAATACAGTGGATTTCTATAACCAGTTACCAAGTTGGCAAATGCTCATTATTTAACTGGAAATCCAGCTCTATGGTATTTAAGTACAGCCCATGACTCATTTGATTTGCATATTAGCATAAATCGTGACTCTTTTTAGCACCAGTGGGGGTAAGTACTATTATACCTGTACTCACAAATGGAAACAAAATACATCTTGACATTTCCAGATGGATTGTTTTTATTATGTGTAACTAGAGCCCTCAAAGGAACTAGGGTATAATGAGAGTTTAACTAGAAAGCTGCTGGCTTATACTAGTGATGGTACATGATTATTTAACAGGATTGGCTGCTGAAATCGAATGTTGAAATTTCCTCTTGGATGTGTTGAACTGAACCATAGACCTATTGTTAGAAGAGGTAGTGTTTATGTAATAATTTTATCTATTAATTGGATTTATATCCCACTTTTTTCACAAGATGGGCTTCAAGGCTGCTTTAATTATGTAATGAACTTGCAACCTTATCATACAGGTTGCTGGAATAATCACACATCATGGCAAATTTGCTGGTGCGTGTCGCTCCACATCACCCGACTCACCCGTCGCCTCATCCCATGGAGAGCAGCATTAGTGGCCCGATTTCCCTCCATTGTTGCTAGTGCATCACGGTGGTATATGCCAGTTCCTTGATAATTTAGCCACAGAACCTCACCAGAAGTAGCATTGTATCGTGGGATGGGACTTGTTTCAGTGGCATGTGCTGAACCGGCATATGCCACTGAAACAAGTCCCATGTAATGAGGTAGTTAACCTGCATCTACACTGTAGAAGTAATAATAATAATAATAATAATATAATACACTTTATTTGTACCCTGCCCCATCTCCCCAATGGGGACTCGGGGTGGCTCACACGAGACCAAGCCCAAACCAATAAAATAAAATAAAACGCCAGCAATGAACACAATAAAAAGATACATACATATAAATAAAAACAATATACAACTAGATATCTAAAATCACAAAGACAGGGCGGGCCGCAAGCACATATATAAAATGTTAAAATGTTAAAACTCAGGGTGGGGTACTCGAAATAGCATCCTTTACAAGGAAAACATCCCTTATGGGGAGGGGGAGAATGGACTCAGAGAACGGGGACATTGAGGAGAGCAATCAAAGAAATTAAATAACTACTCTCCAAAAGCACAGTGGAAGAGCCAAGTTTTCAGGTGTTTTTTAAAGGTCTCCAGAGTGGGGGCTTTCCTAATCTCTCTGGGCAAGGAATTCCAGAGTTGGGGGGCCACAGAGGAGAAGGCTCTCTCACTTGTGCCCACCAGATGAGTCTGTGAGACTGGCAGGGGCAACAGGAGGGCCTCCCCCGAAGAGCGGAGGGTTCGAGCTGGTTCATAGAGGGAGATCTGGTCACGAAGGTAGGTGGGTACCGAACCATTCAGGGCTTTGTAGGTGATCACCTGTACCTTGAATTGGGCCCGGAAAACAAATGGCAGCCAGTGCATTTCTTTCAACAGGGGGGTTGACCACTCCCTGTAACTTGCCCCAGTTATTAATCTGGCTGCTGATCGCTGGACAAGTTGAAGTTTCCAGCCCATCTTCAAGGGTAGCCCCACATAGAGTGAATTACAGTAATCCAGGCTAGAGGTAACCAAGGCGTGGACCACCATGGTCGGGTATGGTCACAGTTGGTGCACAGGTTTTAACTGTGCGAAGGCCCTCCCGGCTACTGCCGATACCTGAGCATCAGGAAGTAATGCAGTTTAACAACATTTATCTGCCATCACTCAATGCTGTGGAATCATATGAATTGTAGCCTTCAATAATCTGTATAGCCTTTTCTCTTAAAAGGTTCTATCACCAGGCTACAACTCCCATGATTCCACAGCACTGAGCAATGGCAGTTAAACTGGTGTCAAAGTACATGAATTTTACAGTATAGATACACCTTTAGTGTATGAAAGCTTAGGCTACCAACCGGGTTCTTTAATCTCTACAAGTTCCTTTGCACAGCGTTATGCCTTTTTACTCTCACCAGAAGTAAAGAATCATGAGAAATGTTGCTACTCTAACTGTTTTGTTTCCAGATTCTGGGTTTGATCCAGGTTTTTTTTAAAAAAAAGAGACAGAGCAGACATCAAAGAAAGTGGTGCTAAGAGACACTTACCGCTGCCCAAGAATGTCAGGCTCCCATTCTATGTCTATCTAGCACTCTCAAATGGTTAAGAGGGAATTAATATTATAAAATACCCTTGGGTACATGGGGTATTGTATTAAGCACTCTGAGGACTGAGGTGTTGAACAACTACTCAAAGGATCTGACCTTCAGGACCTATGAGGGGAGAGCAAATACATCATGAGTGTAGCAAGAGTATAGATCAAAAAGAAGCACTAACGTATTTATAGTAAATTGCATCTCATCTGTTTATTTTGAGTAGTTGCGCTTATTTCATATTTACTCTATGCATTTTATGATGGACTAAATGGCTGTTCTTGTCCTTCAAAGGAAATGATTCTGACCCTGCTTAGAATGAATCGAGTGTCTCAAATAGGAGACATCAAGCTCTTTATAATGAACAACAATGCTGCAGGCAGGTTTGTGTGTGACATATGATCTCACCCAAAGAAAAAGAAATGATCATATACATTGTTTCCACAAAGACACATTTATACAGCTTGTATTCGACTATTGACATTTGGCATTTAGGTCATTTTCTAGATGCAAAATCAATAGCCTATTTGTGGAGCTGGAATCGTTCAGTTTGCCAAGGATCTAGGTTTCAAATACATGTTTAGTAAGTATCACTAACTGCATATCACATTATTATGACACAGTGGTGTTTTGGTTTTTAGGTCTGTTCCTGGGGGTATTTGGGGCACTGGTTCAGACAAGTGAATTCAATAGACCGCATCCGCTCTTGTTTCTTAGATATAGTTATGATTTTCTATGGGCGAGCAGATGAACACTTGTTTCTTCTTCGAGGGCTCTGTGAATGCACACTTATGAAGTTTGCATGCCAGCGCGGGCTTCCAACGGAAACTTTCCCAGTTTGAAAAGTTTTGGCGGTAGCTCCGCCCAGCCGGCCCAGAGGGCATAAAAGGCGCCTCCATGCGCGCCCACCCCATTCCTTTGTTTTCCGCCACTTGGGCAACATCGGAAATACGGCTGGTTGTGTGAGCATAGTATGTCCACAACCAGTTTCAAGAAGTGTTCATCCTGCGGTAGCAAGATCCCGGATTGCGACGGTCACTTGAAGTGCCTTCGGTGTCTCGGAGAGGGGCACGTTCTTCCTGCCTGCCGACACTGCCAGGCCTTCTCGTCGCACACCAGAAGAGCGAGAGCCCGCAGGCTTCAGGCCTACCTGACGGAGCGTGCTCTCTACCCTCCAGAGATGGAGACGGCTGTCCCATCTACCTCCTTGGGGTCCGGGGCGGCTGCTCCGGCCCCTACCGTATCGACCGCTCACCCGGCTGGGAAGAAGCGTCTACGGAAGGAGAAGAACACGAAGTCTGTCTCCTCGAAGACTTCGGCGTCGAAGAGGCCCTGCACCGTGACGACAGAGACGGTTCAGCTGCCTCCACCTCGCCGGTTGTCAAATGGCGTCGGGCCTCTCCCAGAGGTCGACCATCTCGAGGACTCCCTCCAATAGAGCTATGGAAATAGCGTTCCAGAGGTCGAGCGAAGAAGCTCAGAGCCCAGACCAGAGGCCTGGTTCCTGTGACTCGGGCAAGTCTCTGAGGCCGGAGCCTCGAGACCCCCCGTCTCCGAAGAGGCGCAGGACTCTGACGTCATCTTCATCGGCGTCGTGCCCTGATTCCCCCGCCTGCTCCTGTTCTCGCTGTGGAGACAGGGACAGAGCAACAGACCATCTCACCGGGAGACTCGGTCCAGACCGTCGTCAGAGTCCCCTTGGCTCAGCCCTCGGTCCGACAACTCTTCGTGACGTCGCCTGAAAAAGGCAGACAGACCACGAGGCTCGCCATGGCCCCGGCAGCATGAAACCCTCTCCCTGCATCAACGGTGGTGACCGCGGTCCCATCTACGTCGAAATCGCCGCCACCGTCCCAACTTCCAGTGGCACCGAAGTGGTTCGACCATGGTCGGGAGACGAGGCCGAGGAAGGCGAGGCCCCTCGATCGGGTGAGGTCGGGGTCCATCTTGTCGCTCAATATGGATCGAACACCTTCCCACAGAGGCTGTGAGATGGAGCCTTCCTCATCACCGACAGACTCCGCGAGAGCCTTCGGTGAACAAGTGGGCCGAATGGCAAGGGCTCTGGGCATGCACACGTATGTCCCGAGAAGATCCAGCGCCTGCCTTGTCTTCAGCAGGGTGCAGGTCGAGGACGCGGCCCAGCCACATCTTCCCATGCTGGAACCCCTGGAAGAGGTGGTGAAAGCGTCGTGGAAGACCCCGTCGACCATCCCACCCACGTCAGGGCGAATCGAGGAGTGGTATAAGATCGACGAGAAGGAGAAGGAATGGCTGCACAATCATCCGACACCCAACTCGATGATCGTCACCTCCTCCCAGTCTTCAGGCAGAGAGTCCACAGCCCCCTCTGACCAGGAAGGGAAGAGGTTCGACACGGTCGGTAGGAAGATCTACCGAGCCGGACTCCTGCTGACGAAGATGGCAAATTACGGGGTGTGCATGGGAGCCTATCATCAGATCCTGTGGGAAAGGGCCCAACCCTTTTTCCAGGATCTCTCCCAAGAACAACAGA
>JARBWK010000003.1:70283334-70305202 GCA_030556195.1 Anolis apletophallus
TTTCTTTAGAATCCTATGGTTGTATGTCACACCTGTTGTGCACTTACTGTTGTGAGGCCTATGAGCCTGACATGAATGGTGCTTGTTGCACTTTATACTGTGAGGCCTGCGTGCCTGGCATGAATGGTGCTTGTTGCACTATGTTTACAAGTGGGAGCATGTCTTCCACTCTTATTTATTACGCTGTTGATTATGTTATTTATACATATTGCTGGTTGCAATACACCTGTTCGGTTTTTAAAAAATTGGCTGGTTTGTTCCCACCTCTTTTACCTTAGCTCGGTAAGTCTTCATAAGTGTGCATTCACAGAGCCCTCGAAGAAGAATGGTAGGTTACATACCTGTGACCATCTTTCTTCGAGTGGAGCTCTGTGAATCCACTGAAAGACTCCCGCCAACCGTCCCTCTATATCAAACCACCATTTCCTAGTTGCACTTGTGGCGTAGGAATGGGTGGCGCGCATGGAGGCGCCTTTATGCCCTCCGGGCCGGCTGGGGAGCTACCGCCAAAACTTTTCAAACTGGGAAAGTTTCCGTTGGAAGCCCGCGCTGGCGCGCAAACTTCATAAGTGTGGATTCACAGAGCTCCACTCGAAGAAAGATGGTCACAGGTATGTAACCTACCAATATGGCATATGTTCTATATCTCAAAAACTAGAGATGATAGGGGAAAATTGGTTCAATTTTTTGAATCAGCAGGTCATAGGCTATATACCCAAAAACACCAAAATGTGTGTTGGCCATTATTATTATTCCTGAAAAATCAATTTTCAAGTGTATGCCAGAATAAAATGTTTTTACCAGCTGGTGGAAAGATACAGAGGACGGTTTTCACTAAGTACTCCTGTTAGATTGGTAGGATAAAGAAGAGATCATTCCCAGAAAATCTCAAAACACATATTTGTGGAGAAGAGCATAGTTCTTCAAATAACCTTGTTCTGAACTGTATAAAGCTTCACACATCATCACAGTCACTATACATTTTGCCCAGAAAGAACTGGCAGTCATTGAAGGTATTTTAACAAGGGAATTGGTGCTCCCTGTATCCAGCCCCAGTTAACAAGCTGCTGCATTCTTTGGGTGAGCTGAAGTTTCCAAACTCTCTTTTTAAAAAGGTCTTTTGTAGAATGCGTTATAGTATTCCAAATGGGATGTAACGAAGGCATGTGTCACTATGGCTAGGTTTGACATCTGAAGGAATTGTACAGTTGCAGTACTCCCGGCCACTACCTGGACCTGAGTTGCCAGTCTTGGACTGAATCCAGGAGCTTTGGACCTGCATCATTAGGGGAAGTCTAACCCTATTCAGTCCAGACTAAACCCTTATTTCTTTTGTTTGACCAGCGTAACCTCTGTCTTGTCTTGATTAAATTTTAATTTGTTTACCTTCATCCCATGCCCCCTCCCCATGTAGTTTTTGTTGGAACTTGTTCCCCCTTTCTCTGAGAGAAACACAGATTAGGCAAAACCATTTGCTAACTGTTCCTAGTGGGGTAATAGTAGGGAGTATGTCTTATATTATTTCCCAAGTGTAGAGATCTCTGAAATTATTGCTCTTTGTCAGGATCCAGGGCTCTGCCAGGATGCAGGCAGAGGTTAACCGAACAACATCTGGCTTGTGATAAAACTAATTAATTAAAACAGTAACTTTAAACACTTCGCCATTTCCAGGCCCAAGTTGAAACATAACGATAATACACAGCTGAAGTTACAAAGCAAAGTCTCAATGTTAATTGACAACAATTGATTGATTATTTATTTATTTATTCATTGTGTATGTATTTTATGTTGTTATGTATTGTATAGCATTGAATTTTTGATTGTATTATTTTATTTGCTGTGGTGTTGTTGTTTTTTATTGCTGTATTGTTGGGCTTGGCCTCATGTAAGCTGCCCCAAGTCCATTCTGGGAGATGGTGGCAGGGTATAAATAAAGTTTAATAATAATAATAATAATAATGATTTGCTGTTAGCCGTTTTGAGTCCCTCCACGGAGATAGATTAGAACAGGATACAAAAGCTCTAAATAAATAATATTGGGAGTACAAATGCTGGTTCAGGATCAAGAATAAGCAGAAGTTGCAGTCCAAGAGTCAAACAGCAAAGGATCGCAGAGTAATGTTCCAGGATTCAAAGTACAAACCATAGTTATACTTCCAAAGGTCAAGCAAGATAATCCAGAGTTCAAAGGAGATCTAAAATCCATAGTCAAGAATCAATCCAGGGATTCAAAGTACATTGGGGTTCACTACAAGATACAAGTGCAACAGAGTCCACAACAAGATTATCACCACAGTTCAAGGTACAGCACAAGAGTTCAGGATACAGGTCAGGAATAATGCCATCCACTATCCTGGGGAAAACCACAGCCAAGTATGACAGATACCTTTCTCTCAAAGAGAAGTCTCTACCCAGCTCTTTTTATGCAGCTGAATACAGCTGCATCCTAACTCTGCAGGCCTCCTCCCTAATCACTGCTGCCTGTGAGCTCTTACAGACAGATCACTCTGACCTTTGCAACCAGGAGGGAGATAAACTCCTTCCATACCTTTTGCACCACCACCAGCCTACTAAGCATGATAGTATATTGACCATTACTGGACTGCCAGGCTTGCTACTATACCAACCACAATCAACTGTGGGACATGACACTCTTATGCTTTAATTGCTCATGTGGCAGGGCTTATGTTGATTTAAGCATGTTGTGTTCTTGCCACTGTTCCTGAAAAACTGACAATTTTATATTTCACTTTTTGTTTTGATGTTTTATTATTTGAGTCTCATATTAGCAAATCAATGTGTTACCAAAGTGAGTATGATGTTTTATTTTTTAAAGAGACAACCATACTAGGTGGAATACGGATTGGCCAGTCTATGACTTCACAGATTATTTCCATCACCAAGGACATCAATATTTAGTAGAAGGTCTGCACTTTACAAAGAGAGGAGAGAGAGACATACCAAGGACTTCTCTTTTCACTTGCATTACATGCTGCCTCCACCTTTCTAAAGTGGATTTGTAGAAAGCCCAGAGAGTAGAAGATTGGCTTGCAAAGATTGCTTTCTCACTGCCTTAGTCTAGCATGGACAGGCTTTCACAAGACATTCCTGAAAATCCAGTTCATTTTTTTAAAACCATGATATTATTTTAATATTTTATATCATTTCAGGTGGATTGACCCTTAGTTGAAAACCACAGGTTGCAAATATAACTTTGCTAAATGTCTGAGCACAATGACATACTTTAATCAAAGCATAGAGCAGATTATAACCATGCTCGTTGGCACAGTGATGGGTGATGACTCCCATAGTAAAGCCACTCTGGATATTATCCACATATAAAGTAGCTATCCAAGGTGCTGAATCTGCATATTTTGGGGATGAGAATCAACACCTAGATAGCTCCTTGAAAGTGTGGAGTAAAACCGAGATCAAATTGCCTATATCAATAACAGCAGTGGTTGACACTTCATCCCCCTGTTGCTGTTCCATCCAAATCATAGAAGAGAGCATTTAGAAGCACTACTTTCAGCATCCTTAGATGGCCAGAGACACATGCATTTGAAGTCTCTGCTCGCATATTTGGATGAATGCCTGTAGACCTGGAAGTGTCTTGGTAGATATGATCCCACTTCTCATGTGTTTATTTCTCCATGGTTGCATACATGTGCTGCCATTGCAATAGCCTCATTATAGTGGTTGTCTTTTTATTAATTGGTATTTGTGTTCTGATGGAGGAACCACTTTGAGACATTGTTTGCTTTCAGATGGATGCACTTTTTATTGCTTTCATACTGGTTGTCTCTTGCACTATTTGTTTTTATTTTAAGGATGAGACTTTGACCACAATGGTACAATTCCTAGAGGAATACCCTTATCAGAATATCTGTACTTTGACAGAAGGTTTGAATTATTCTCGGAAAATATTTACCAAAGGTACTCCATAAATTCAGTGTGCCCAAAAATGTGGTATGAAAACAATGACTTAGAAATACATCGAAGAAATAATAAAACTTGTTATTGGAATACAAAGGCAGGAATGTAAATAAAAACAGACATGTACATTTTCAGTGCCAAAGTACAGTCTGGGTGGAGGCCATTTTTCCTGTAAGATGAGTTCCTGCCAAAGGCCTGAATGCCTAATGGATTGCTCGGCACATTGCCCAGCCATACACTCACACATAATGCCTTTATAATCTGCCACATTACTAATTCAGTGGGAGACAAATCCCCCACCTCCTCGACACATCATCCCTGACAGTAAGAAAACACCTGACGTCACAGCAGTCTGGTGTACCATCTATCCTTCAATGTGGCAGAGCTGGATAAGAACAGCTCTTACATTCATCACAAGTGAACCAGGGAAAGGTTCTCCAGAGTGTATAATCAATATGCAACATTTCAGGTTTCTAGCAACAAGCTCTCTGCTAGGAAGAGTTTGACGAAAGGATGGCATTTAGGGGAACTGACCCTTTTTACCTCCTCTCCACTAAGAATACTATTGTGGACAGAAATGAAGAATATAATTAGTGTCATTTTCTTTATATAGTACAGAAAGGAAATATGTATGCATATAGAATTACTTTATTTTGAATCATTCCTAGTATCCATCTAATCCAGTTGGGTCAGGGAAATCCATGAATCATTGATTGTCTCACAAATGAGTAGAATTAGCATCAGTTTTGATTACAGTGAAGAATGTAGTGATAGTAAGAATTATCAATACAAATCTCTAGAAGTAAAAGTCTTCTGAATAGAAATCTGTGCAAAATGGCTTACTATGTTAAAGCGCAGCTTCAGATGTTAACTTTAGGTTGCTATAGAATGAAACTGCCTAGATATGTAACTTGTAAGATAAAATGAGAATGAGCAGAAAATAATTTAAATTGACAGGTTTTGCTATTCAATGTATAATGCATGAACAGCCCCATATCGAACATTTATCTCATTTATCTTTTGGCCACTTTCCTGGAGGATACTTACTTTATACAATTAAATGCAGTGAGCCCTTGGTCTACACTAGATTTTAGTACCAACCCCTATGCTCCCTCATATATACCAAGATCTGGGGGTACTTTATATAAGAATTCCCTTATATAAAACAATACATTCAAAGTTTTTCTTGTGGGGTAGGGGATATATTCAAGTTATAAATAGATGTGCATACAGGAGGCCTTAGTAAACTAAACTAAAAATGAAATAGTAAAAAAATTGTCATAGTGTAATCCTGTGGAATCAAGGGAGCTAATTTGGTAAGGCAGAGAAGGCAAAAGGGCTTGCAAAACTAAAACTCCTAGTGTCAATAATGACTTTTCAATAACTTTAAAGCATAGGTTCTTTTTATTGCAATGTCCAATGTGATAGGGTATATCAAATTACAGAAAAAAACATTTAGACAAAGAATGACATTGGACATACAGACATACAGATTCTGTGCAACTGCATTGGATTAACAATTACATGGCTAACAAACAAAGGGGAATTACATTTTCACTCAGCATTCATAAACATGTATATGCATTCATCCTCACACACCCAAATATTATTATATCCCTTTCTCCCTCCTTGGAAAAGCACGTGTTAGACCAGACACTGCTTTCCTGCAGCCTTTCCAATGTATAGTTCCAAAACTTCAATTACGCCATAACTTCAAAATGCCAAAATGCATCCTTTTCATAAGCAGAATGCCAAAAACCAGATTTCTGTTTTTCCCATAGCATATTTGACATTCTCCTAATAAACCATCTCTGTCCTTCCCATGGACCAGACCGGTAGGTGAAACAGACTCCTCAGGTCGGGCACACTTTGAGCATTATTACACTGAGTCTTTTATAGGAATATTCTGCTGATGTAGTCCCAAAGTTGTAAATTAATGATAAACGTCTTCCACCCTGCATCCATCTCAGTTTCCTGGCCAGATGTTGACTCTTCTTGATTGGTGTTGACAAACACAAGGCTTGTGTTGACTTCCTTCTTAACATAAGGAATGTTACAAATATTTCCTTAATTTGAAAGAACTATTGTCACAGTCCTTATCAATTCTCATTAACAACTTTTAATTAGAGTCCAGAAAGCAGGTAATTAGTCATTGCAGGCCTTAATATTATTTTGGTGCTTCCAAAATTATTAACTCTAGCCACACATCCTTCCATTCATTCCCACACCTCATATTAAATTCAAATTTGTCAAATCTGCACATTGGATTTCTTATTACACTAGGATGTTATAGCATTGAGTCATGTCAGTTATCTCCAGCAATTAAAGAGCCAGCCTGGCATAGTTCTTTAAGCATTGGATGATGGATCACATCACATTGACTTCTTGCTCTGTCCTAGGATGCTTCCAGGAAGGAGCCAGGACAGAGACCACCAGAGCCCTTCAGATGATACAGGGATACTTCCGGCAGGGCTCAGTCCAGGAAGCATCCTAGGAGGGAGCCCAGATAATATGATAGGCTTTCTGTGTTTATAGAATCATAGAATTGGAAGAGACCCCATGGGCCATCCAGTCCAACCCCCTGCCCAGAAGGGGTTTGGACTGTTCTCATTACTTAGAATGGGGCCAGCGTAGACAGAGGCCTGGCGGCAACACTTTGCCCTGTGTGATGGGGAAAATGGTAATGGGGGTGCGGGGTGATGATTTTCCCCACAGCCCCACAATTTTTAGGCTGCCTGGCGAATCTCCCATTTGGAACCTCAATGTGATACAGTTATGACTCTGGAGACAGGGGTTTAAATTCCTTCTGAGTCAAGAAAACCTACTGGTAACATTAGTTGTACTCCTTGAGCCCAAGGCAAAAGCAACCTTTCTCTGAACAAATCTTGGTCAGAAAACCTTGTGATAGCATTACCTTAGGTTTGTCGTAAGTTGGAAATTACTGGAAAGCACACAACAACAATTACTACAACAACTACAACAACATAGTCATTGAGGGTGCCAGGACTCATCTATACTTGGAAAGATGAATGGCAATATATTACTTTTTTAAAAAAACACACACAGACAATTCTCCTGATGCTGTCTGAAAAATCTGGAGTGAAGGAAGAGTTTGGCAGCAATGCTAGACAACGTCTCACTCACTGTCTGTGTGATGTTGGAAAGAAACATGAGAATGGGAAGGCACCCAGAATTCCCCCAGTGTGTTACATGAGAGGTAGATTGTGAGATGTGCATTTTATGGGAAAGAGGCTAATAATTACACATGATAAATGGCAGGCCTTTCAGGAAGAGATGGCTTTACCGAATTGATGCCACCTTATCAGGAAGGATCTCAACAGGAAGAAAGGATCTCAATAGCCTAATAAAACATTTAGAAGCAATGGTGGATTTTTTTGGTTGGTCCTATACGTGATAACAAGGTTGGGATTTATCTTATTTTTCCACCATAGCAACAAAATAATTGATTTTCATGGAGTCTGGTGTAAAATGATGCAACATCTCTATGCTTAAATAATTGAAAGGAGCCCAGATGGAGCCAACTTGGTTTCTGCTTCTCCAGAGAGTAGGATTCAAACTGAAGGAAAAGAGTTTCCAGCTAAAAATGAGGAAGAACATTTTAACAGTAACCTGTTCAGTAGTGAAGTATGGTTGAGTCTTCTTTTCTGGAGGTTTCAAACAGAGGTTGGATGGCCATCTAAATGCTTTGGTTGAATATTCTTGCATGGCAGAATGGAGTTGGACTGGATGGCCTTGGTTGTCTATTGCAAATCTATAATTTTAAGATTATGGGTTCATCTCCACTGTAGAATTTATGCAATTTGATACCATGTTAACCGCCATGGCTTCATGCTATAAAATCATAGGAATTGTTATTTGGTTAGGCACCACCACTTTTTTTGGCAGAGAAGGCCCCTTTAAAATATTGGGAAAGGAAAGTGTTCCTATCGGATAGACATCCTCAGTGTCTATTCTTTCTTTCTCTTGATCTGCAGTGCTAGATTTGCCATGGCTTTATATTTCAGATATTTTCTGCCTGAACCTTCACTGCTGGAAACCATCTCTGAAGGCAGCATAGAATTACTGCTTCATTATGCCTCACAACCATTCAGCAAAACTCTTTCACCTTCTACATTTAAAAAAAAATAAGGAAACATCAGTGGCAATGTCTTTTTGCTATTCATCTGTGTCAGTATGGATAACAACTTTGATGGATAACTTATTTTTCTTTGGAATCTACAGCTTCAGTATGAATGCTTCTTTACTACAGACACATGGCACTCTATTAATGGTCACTATACAGGTGAGGTTTCTTTGGGTTCTATGGTGGAGGCTACTGCGAGAGTGCAAAAGTGAGGAAAATAAAGTAATGATATCTGGGATAAATGCAGATTTTGCTCTGACGCTTAGCAGTAAATTGCTATTTAAATCTGAAAGGATTGACTGTACGACCAAAGTAAAGTAGAGACATACTAAGGAAAAAGTATGGGAGAATTTAAAAGCTTCAGAATTATTAAGTTCTTAAGAATCTCAGCACAAAGGAGATTAAGTATTACAAGATCATTCTGACCCTATCATCAACTAACTGGTGCTTTGTTCTAATAACAATAACAATCTGAAATGTCAGGAAATGTTCAACATGAATAATTTTAATGTTTTATTTGCATGGTAATTTCCCACTATGGCTTAATGGCTGCTTCAGGGTTGGCTGATTTTTATCTGGGGGAGGCGGGGCAGGGAGGAGGTAGAGAGGGTTACTATATGTTGTTATTTGTTGTTATTAAGTTGATTTCCCCCAAATGCTATAAATCGTAAGGTGTATGTTCTTGTTTTGGTGGCCCATTGTTCAGACAAAATGCACTTGTGAAATAAAATCGTAAGGTGTATGTTCTTGTTTTGGTGGCCCATTGTTCAGACAAAATGCCAGTCTAAGTCTTGCATAACTAAACAATTTTTTTTAGAAATCTTCTAGAGACCACTTGAAAGCTTCTTCCTAAATGTATCCCAGGATGTTATTCTTTCTATAGCTTCTGCTGTTATGATTCTCATTTTGTTGGTGAAAGCATAGCTCTATGCTTTCTACATATCAGAGAGAGACGCAGGCTAATGTGCTCTTCTCCTTTCTTTCCATTTTCCTCTCCAATGTTCAGTAATGGATTGTGGAGTCAATTATTTACATGTCTGTTGTACATAAAACACACTACTATGGTAGGATCACCTGATGTAGAATCCCATTCTTTCCCAGCTTAAGCTGTATTGTTTTATTGCGTTGTTTAGTCGAGGGCTGAAAGTATCCTCCAGCCTTCCTTTACGATCTTCTTTGTGAAAAAAAGCTTCTTTCTTAGAGGCTTTGTTAACTGAGGTATGTCAGCTGGAAACACCATGTACTGTGGCAATTCTGGTGGTGCCCGTTCGGGTGCATGGGGAACCCATCACCCTCACCCCACATTGCCTGACTCACTCAAGTCCCCATCCCATGAGGGGAAGTGTCTGTCACACGGCTTCCCCCTGTTGATCCAAGGAAACATGGAAGTCTCCCGTGTTGCCGCTGTGGTGACATGTGCCTGTTCTTCTTCCCTTTTATGATGGAGCCCTGCTAGAAGTTGCAGTACATTGTGGGATGGGAGCCAGCAGACTCAGTCATAAAATGATAGGCAAACTAGTGCATGCTTCTGATTTTGCCCTCATCTGATTAGGTCTTTATACATATATGGCCTTTTGGCTTGTTCCACACAGTTGTTGTGAAACTTTAGATTTTCTATGACACTGGAGATTTATATGTCTCTGGCATTACTTTGCGAATGAAGATTGTTAGGAAGGACTCATCCCATGCTTTTTACAAGCTTGTTGATGACTAAAAAGGCCAATATGAGATAGGCAAGTCTGGTTGCAGAAAGCACAGCAGAAAGTCTCTTTGGGTGATGTTGTTTCCAAGTTGCGGTTCTTTCTGTGTTGTCGTTTCTCTCCGAGACCCGTTTGCCGTGTCTTCTCGAAAGAGGCCACAGCATTGTGGATAATGCATCTCCATGCCTCCTGATATGAGGCCAGGGTGGACCATTTTTGGTGATCAATCCGACCAAGTCTGAGTTGTTGTTTCAGGGAGTCCTTATATCTCTTTTTTGGGGTGCTTCTCTTGCGCTGACCCATGGCAAGTTCAGTTTTCTATGACACTGGAGATTTATATGTATGCTCTACTTAAATATAAGTTTGTGTAGATTGATAAAAGTATATGCAGCAGCTCCTTTATATTATAGGAATTAAGGCAGATATGGGACATTTGGGGCTGTTGAAATTATTGTACTGAGATTCTCATTACTGTTAGATTTTGGAGGTGCATCTACTCTGTAAAATGAATTCAGTTCAACACTACTTTAACTGCAGGCAGTTGACATCTGTAGACACTTGCTGCTCTAAAGGAATAGTTTTAGGACTAGATTTGGCAAAAAGGCCATATAGTGCTGTCCTTAATAGGGGAGACCTGGTTCAAGTCCCCATTAAGGCATAATGATTGCATGTTGGACTTTTCCTAGTTACTGTTTCACAACCTACACTCCTTGGTGGAATTATTTGGAAAAATATCAGGAAGTGCGGAGAGTCCCATATACTGCTTTGATATTCCTAGAGATAAGGAGTATTCATTCATTCCGCAGCTAGGATTTCAGAAATTTAGATAGTCTACCGAGGTGGGAACGCCTGGTATGATCTGAAGCAAATTCCTAGGACTTTTCCAACATGTTGTGTAACTTCTGAAGTGGCTTTCTGGTGGGCAACGATGAGAGGGGGAGGCTTGAAAACTCTCTGTGTACATGCAGAAGTTTGCACAAGGTCCCTTGGACCTTGCTGTATAATGCACAGTGATATCTTTTTATAGTGGTTGCCAGAAAAGTGGGAAGAGATTTTCAAATCAACCTCTAACATGAAGGAACCATAGCTCCAAAGAGATTTGAATGCATATTGCTAGTGTATATCACCGAGCTATTTGTTATAAATAATTCAGACATCTTGAATATGAATCTACTGCCCTCAGCCAGCTCATTTTGCTTGTGCTATGCTCAGTCACGTTATCACAAATACATCAAATGTAAACATGGTGTTTTATAATTCAGTTAGGATAAGAAAACCAGTGAGGGTTTTATGCTGCATTACTTGTTTTAATGCAAGACTTTTATAGAGTTCACTCCTATCATCTGGTCAGGCTTCTCGGATTACTGTGAAGTAATGAGAGGGCAAAAGATAAGATTTGTTTTGCATTTTTTTCAACGAAAAGAAAGTGACAAGAGTTTTCTCAAAGGAACAGGGAGCTTTTCACAGAGAAACCTATATTTGGAGAGTTCATGTACTCATGAAATTTTGGCATTAGAATGGCTGCTTCTGTAGTAGAGCAACTGCTGATTTTTATTTCCTATATTGAAACCATCTGCAACATTTGGATGGTGTTCTCAGTTTCAAATAAATGTGTGGACAGCAGAGTGTAAATAAACGTGAATAGACTTTATTGAAATTAGGAGCTGTTGCATCCTGTGTCTAATTGGTTCAGCCTGCAATATCAGGCATTAATTATTAAGCAAAACCAGGACACCATGCTGATTTCAGATGGACTACTAGTCAGACTGTGTAGAGCAAATTGCATGCTCCTAATATTTCTTTTCCAGGTGTAAATTGGTTGCTGCTGACACCAGTTGGCATGCAGGGCTCACTAGGTTAAAATGTAATTTTCAATGAATAGGATCCTAATATTAGAAATGAGACCTTTGTCTCTTGAAATTAAAGTGCTTGTAAAGATGAAGCTGGCAGCTCGGTTTATTAGATCCCGAAGAGATAATACACTGAATCATTCATTTCCTTTCCCCATTCTTTTTTTCTTTCCCTAGAAATGCTGGCTATTTCAAATCATTTCAAACTTCTAATGAATTTAGCACTGACTGACTTATCTCTGTACAAGATCAGTTTTCAGATACACTTCATGTTCTCATAATCTCAGGGCATGTGATCTTTCCTCTATGTTGGAATCAAACTTCAGTGCATTTTGGCATGTGGAACCAACGTTAAATAGTGTTTTCTCACTTATTCAGTTCAGCTTCTGAAGATGTCAAATCGTGTTTTGGACATGTTATAGACTCTCTTAGAGCCATTCATTTTTTGACCTTGTTTCATTATAACTTACTTCTAAACACCATAGAGCCTAAACCAATATGGCACTAAGGAGGAGACAATTTCAATAGAGATACCAATTATTGAAAGGTTTAGCCATATTTAGAAAGGATAGGCATGGCTATGAACTAAGAGTAAAAGTCTGTTGTGTTCTATTTGCAGGTGCAAAGTGAGGTTAATGTTAATATGGGTAGTTTCAAAGAATTGCATTTTCCCTTTGAGATCTCATATGAGAACTCTATCTCGTGTCTCTGTTAAGATCTGAAACATTTCTGTAGCCTAACTACAGTAGACATTGAATTAATTCCTGTATGATAATTCAGTATTTATGTAAATTCCATTAACTCAGTAGATTTACGCTAATTGTAATTAGAAATTGGATTTAGGCCCATGACTACAAGGGTGCTTCGTTCTTTACTGTACTAAGGATGCATCTGCTCTGTAGAATTCATGCAGTTTGAAACCACTTCAGCTTCTTTGGCTCAGTGCTATGGGATCATGGGATCTAGTTTGGTGAGGCACTCACACTATTTGGTAAACAAGGCTAAAGACCTTGTCAGCTGATTACTTCTGTGATTCCATAGCACTGAATCAGGGCAATCAAAGTGTGCCAAACTACAGTATAGATGCATACAAAGTGGTAGTTTATCTTGGTCCTGTATAAAAAATATTGCTTTCTTTAATATTGACACAGTTTTGGAGTGCTATATTGTACACTGGAACAATTTTTGAAGGAGAGGTTCTCTAGAAAATGAAAGAGACAACTGTGTAAATTCATGCAATAAATCAGGGACCTTTTCTTATGGGGGAGGATGGATGAAAGCATGTCCCTTTATTAAATTCTCAACAATAAAGGGACATGAACGTTTAGAAAATACAGCCAGATTACTTTTTTGTGAAGGATGTTGGGTACCCTTCTATTACCTGGGCGGAGGCCACAAGGGGATGCTAGAGAGAGAAGGGTAATACATTTTACCCAGGGGTGGGGTTGAAGGAGGAAAACCATTCCCCCCATTTTCGCTGTTTATCCCCCTTCCCCACTTCTCATATCATAAACAGGGACATGGGTGGGAGGAATAACAGGGGGAAATGGTTTTACTACTTCATCCTACTCTCCACTTCTTTAAATGGACCATCCTTCTCTCTCTAGCATCCCCTTGTGGCCTCCACCTGGATAATGCAACAGTACCAGATGTTGAAGTGTAACCTAGAATGTCGTAAGGGTATCTAGAATGCAACATAGAAGCCACGGCCTCTGCCTCCACCTCTTCCTACTTGCCGGCGGCGCCATGCCTGACGTCACCCAGCCCCGCCGAAAAGGGGCGGGCCGCGCAGGACGCCGGGCCCTCCGCCTCGCCGCTCCCGCCCTGCCGCGCATGCAGTGTGCAGTGCGAGTGGAGGCGTTGTCTTGCAAGAACAAGATTTCTTTGGACAGCTTGCCGTGCCTTTTGGCCTTCAGAGCTGCCTTCAATTGGCCCAAAAGTTCAATGTGATATCTTGCATTGGTGGTGGAACCATTTTAAAGGTAGTCCACTAGTAGCATGCCCTCCTTATCCCAGAGCACAGAGCCATCACCTTAGTGGATGATTTTTGCACCCTGAACTTCTTTGGATGAGGGGAACCACTGTGTGCCTTTACTCTTTTGACTGCTCCTTGGTTTCAGGGTCATACAAGTAAATCCAGGTCTCATCCATAGTGACCAGTCAATCCAGGAAGTTCTTATCAGTCCAGAAACATTGACAAATGGACCAGGAAGTTTTCACTCGCATGCTTTTCTGATCTGTTGTCAAATATTTGGGGACCCACTTTGCAAAAAGTTTCTTTATGTTCAAATGTTCATAGATAATGACACTAACACATTCATGAGAAAGTCCCACAATGTCTGCTATTCCTTGAGCTGAAATTCACCAATTCTCCAGTATGAGGGTGTGCACAGCATCAACGATCTCCGGAACAACAACCACTCTCGGTCATCCACGATGTTCATCATCAATGGTGCGGAAGTGGCCCATTTTAAATTTGGCAACCCAGTTCTTAACAATAGAATATGAAGGGCATTGATCCCCCAATGTCTGCGACAGATCACCATGAATATCCTTCACAGACCTTGATTGTAGCACTGATTGTCTGGAATTTCATATTCAGGAAGGTCTACTTCACAACACCCATAGCCACGTAGGCTGTTGGAATCCTAGGCTGTTTATCTTGGATAGATTACTCTACGTTCTCTTTGTTGCTGTTATAGAGTTGTCACTGTATTCCTTTTGTTGCATTTGCATAGCTTATTTTAAAAATCACACACACCAAGTTTATTTTTTTGCATTTGTTGTTATCCTGCAACAGCTTGTGAATTTGGAATAGAAAATCGTTCATAAATAAATGCACTCATAAAGTTAAGATTTAAAGAAGAATCTTCTAGCCCTGCCCAAATTTAGCTGATGTGCTGTTTGCCCAGAAGTGTGTTGCTCTGAAAAGTTTGAAGAAAATTGGTTCAGCTATTTTCTACTTAGCCAAGTGTTTTTCAGCTGTTAAGAAAATTGGTTCAGCTATTTTGCGCTTGACTAGCTCAGTCTTGTTTAAAATGTCAAGGTTGGTATATCTGTAGTTCTGAAGCAGGAACCTGCATTATGTCCTACTGGGAAGATGAAAGAGTGTTGCCTACAAAGTGAGCAAAGACTCGTACCATTGTTCATTTACATACATTAATATAAATAATAGCAATTTGACATTTGGTCAAGCTTAAGGGTGTTTGAAACATCCTATTGGAGAGATAAAATGAATGTTTTGTTTTGAAGTAATATACAGCATGGTTAGTGGTATTCAGCTGTTATTTGACTAGAGGTCTGACTGTGCTGTTAGGCGTAATGGTTGCCATTCAGCAACGCATGAAGTTCACATGTTCCTCATTCATGTGACCTGATGTTACCAGCTCCAGCTCTTGTCCTTAGTATAGCACAAGATGATTCAAAGGGTCAGAAATTGGTTACCCTCACTTATGCACTGGCTGACCTGTATGGTCTAGAGCAGGGGTGCTCAGAATGGTGATCGGGATCACCAGGGTGATCTTCGGGCCTCATCCTGGTGATCTTCAGGCCCCTGACCAGGTTTTTTGCTGTTGGTCCTCTTCACGCGCCCCTGCACGCTGCAAAGAAGTCCTCCGTCGTTGCTCCTCCCCGCTCCCTGCTCGCGCGCCGCCTCCAAAAGCTCCAGAGTCCAAGAGGCAGAATGGGCCCCCTCTTTTGGATTCCTCCTCCTCCCTCCGTCCTTCTCCAGCCACTCAGAGTCGTAGGAGACCAAAGGGGGCAGGCCTGGATGACGCGATGCATGGCTGGCCCCACTCGCATGCGCAGAAGCGCCCATTCTGCCTCTCAGACTTCTCGTGAGCTCTTGGAGGCAGCACGCATGCTGGCGGCGTGGAAATAGGAGCAATGACGGAGGAGGAGGAGGAGAAGGACGCTTTGGGGTCATTTCCTTATCGCATCTCAAAGGTCGGTCTTTTTACTTTGGGGTGGGTGCTTGATTGTTCTGTGGCATGTCTCTTTGTTTATTTTTAATGTTTAAAAATGGCCTTTTAGCTCCAAAGCCTCTCTGCTTGCTTTGTTCCTTGAGAAATATATGTTGGGGAATATGGAAATGTGGGAGAAATGGGTTGGTTGGATGTATTTTTCCATGCCCCTTGTTTACCTTGCTGAGTATTAAATGGCCTTGCAGTTCAAAAGCCTCTCTTCTTACTTTCTGGCTGATAATATGTGTGGTAATATGGCAGTGTGGGAGAAATGGGGTGGTTGGATGTATGTTTATGCTCTGTTTTATATTGTTGTTATTAGATTGAAATGTTGATGTTTTATAACTTCATTTTATGTAAACTGCCCCGAGCCTGCTGGAAGGAGCGGTACATAAAAATGAATAATAAATATAAATAAATAAATAAGAAAATAGTTATACGTTTTACATTTCTGGGTAGGTGATCTTTGGGACTTGGTTTTTTAATCAGTAGCTCCCATGCTGAAAAAGTGTGAGCACCCCTGGTCTAGAGGAGTGAGGATACAAAAAAATTCTTGAGGGACCATTATCAATCCATTCCAATAAGCCTTTATTGGCATATACATAGCAAAAAAGTAGAAAATACAGTACAAACCATAGAAAAGGGAGCTTCACATTTGTTACACATTCTGTTTACAGGAACCTTGCCACTGAAAGGCAACAGTTAAAATCTTGGCAATTTAAAAGCATAATTACTTTGTCTGGATCAGTATAGTTTTTCAAAGAATCTATAACTTCTAATAGTAAGCTAGATCTTAGTTCCCGGTAAAGTGGACAGTGCAGAAGAATATGTGGGATGGAATCCAGTTGTCCTACAGTATGTTACAGGGGCAAAGCCTCTTCTTGCTCGTTAGACTGTTGAGTCTTCCTCTATGGAGATGGCATAATATTAAGTCTAGCCAGCATGTAGGCTCTCCTGTATGCAGAGTTAGTGAGAGCTGCAATATAAAAGGCTGAGTTTCCCTGTATTAATGGAATTGCCATGTTCATAGGCGAACAGGATTTCTAGCAACCTTTTTTTAAAATGAGGGTAAAGATCTCAGTGAAAGTTAGCAAATTCAAGAAGTCGCCATCATAGCCCAATTTCCCGATTTTTGCTAGGACTATTGTGCACCATTTTGAGTGGTGGAGTTCACCAAGGCCACACTTAGTTTATTAGGTCAATTAGAGTGTTTGTTGGCTAAGTGGGCCAAGATGTGGGCCTGCTCTAATTCTGATGTACCCTTGGAGAATCCTGCTTCTTGGGGCCCATTATGTTGTTTTGGTTGACCCATAACTCTAATCTAGTCAGGAGGAGCTTGGCATAAATCTTCCCTATTATAGAGAGCATGCTAATAGGTTGATACTTTGTTGGTTCATTCTGGTCTCCTTTTTTGAATATTGGGACCATTATGGAGGAGGTCCATGCCCTCAGCATTGCCCCTGTTTCACTAATCCTTGTAAAAAGTTTTGCTAGCAGGTGTGCCCACCATAGTGGGTTTGCCTTCAATATTTCAGGGAAAATGGCATTGCTGCCTAGGGCCTCATTTGGCTTTAGGTTGTGTAACAAGTCGATGGTTTCTTGGCATTTAACCAGCTTCCAGCTTGATTTGAAAGACTGTTACATCATATCCTCTTATATAGTGGAAAGGGAGTGGAGTTTGGGCATTGACACACAGGCACAAAATTCAACTTGAACCGACATAAAAAATGCTGGTCCCGAGCTGCATTTTGTCTACATGTGGCTGCCCTATGATACCTTAGTGGCAGAGGACCAACCTCACAGCCCAGCCATGCTGATGACAATTTTGTAGGGCTGGGCATGGGCAATGCCTCCCAAGTTTCCCAGCATATCGTTTCCCCCCTCCCTTATACAATGTGAACAATGTCACTGAGGACATTTATTTATTTACTACATTTTTCTTTATTTACTATATTTTTATACCGCCCCTCTCAGCCCGAAGACGACTCGAGGCAGTTTACATAAGGCAATTACTGCCCTCCAGATAAAACACAATTAAAACACTAAAGCAATAACTATATGATAAAGGTTTGGAGTGGGAAGCCCTCTCCTCTCCTCCAATGCTTCATTGTATCATGAGTGGCACAGATCCAGGAACTACAGACCCTGCTGCAACAATAAGGAGGTATTCACAGTCTTTGGGGGAGGGGGAAATCGGGTGGTATAGGGAGGCTCAGGAAGCACTGACCTCACATCTCCCCAGGCTGCCTGAGCATGGGATGGCTATGGAAACAGCATCTGGGATTGTGTATGCTGATATGAGATGGCAGTCTCCATTGCCAGAGCACCAGCAAAGGTCTAGATCAGTGGTTCTCAACCTGTGGGTCCCCAGATATTGTGTTTTTCAACTCCCAGAAATTCTAACAGCTGGCAAACTAGCTGGGATTTCTGGGAGTTATAGGCCAAAACACCTGGGGACCCACAGGTTGAGAACCATTGGTCTATGTCTTTTTAAAGATATTTTAAAAATCTGGAAACAAGCTGGATTAAAAGGCTTCTCTCGGGTTAAAACTCAAGCTACTCTGAGTCCCCTTGGGGAGAGGGGGTGGGATATAAATAAAGCATTATTGTTGTTTTTGTTGTTGTTGTTAAAACATTAGCCTGGTTGTGTTGTTTGGACAACCCAGATTAATGTGAGTCCTACACAGCACTTTGTGTGGCAGTGTATTTGGCACCTAAGACAGATGTGGTAGATCTAAAAAGATATTTGCAAAAATGGTTGTTTTCTCACAAAAATTGTAGTATGACTTTTGATGAGCACATCAAATATAAGTGGATGCATATGAAATATTGTCAAATGATGACCATGTCTCATGTCAGTTGTCAATGCATATCAAAGATTGTTCATCAGTTGCTCTCATACACTAATATCGATTGCATGTCGGATGCCAGTTATTGTTGAATTGTCACGAACACCGACTTAGGACTGCCCCTTTAACACACACACGGAGACGTAGCAAAGGCTAACTAATTTTATTGAATATAAAAAGTCCAAAAGGCAATTCTCTTGAAGAGATCAAAGAATAATAAACAGCAAAGCTGTAGTCCAACCACGAAAGCAAAGTTCCAATAGATAAGTCCAAAGCAAACGTGGCAAAAACTTGGCAAGTTCCCGGATTGCCTCCGGAACAAAGCAGGGTGTCCGCAGCAATGCGAATCAATAACAAGACAAGGTCTTGGTCCAAAACGACCCAGACTAGGCTCCGTGATTCACTCCGCTTTCCCGCCCTTCAGATCAGACGTGGCCGGAGAACTGAGGATCAGTTCCCACGGGCCGTTTTAATCCTTCCGGCCGGGCCCCTCGACGAGCTAGGGCCCGGCGTCTCCAGTCTCTACTTTCCGAACGGTGACGGTCTAGGGACAGATGCCAGCTCCTCCTGCCCTGCTCTATGTCCCTGCGTCTGTTATGGGAACGGCCCCGCTCTTCCAGTTCAGTATCGCTATCTCCTTGAGAAGCAGCCTCCCCCGAACTTTCCCAGCCGCTGGCCTCCATCTGCTGCTCGGCCAGGTCCTGGGAACGTCGGCCGTTGGGGGAATTCATAACTATCTCCGCTATCTGCTTCGCTGCCTCCCATCTCCACCTGGTCCGCTCCTTCCCCGGGAGAATGCTCCCACTCGAGATCCCATGCTAAACTCTCTACAGGTGAACTGGGCAAAGGCACTGCTGACCAATCTTGCTCTGGGCCTTCCAACTCGTCCTCCGAGTCCCCTTCAGCCTGTGCGGGTCCCAATGGCATCGGGACCCCCGGCGCCTCACCCCCTCCCAGTGGCACGAACGAACCCATGGGTGCTACATGAATACTGACCATGATTTCAAATACTGACTGCAGTTGTAGGATAGTTTGTCAGAGATTGTCAAAATACTGACTGCTTTATGTTTTATATCAGCAGATATTGACTGCTGCATTACATTCCTTTGGAAATCAAATTATCATGCTGAACACACAACATTTGTGGAATATTTGCACCTCCAGTGAACATTCATGATTAGAATTTATAGAGAATATGCTGAAAAGTATTTTGAACATTTCCTCATCGTTCATTTCTACCACTCTTTCTTAAAATGCACTCTTATACCTGTCTTGTCAGTGAAAAAGCCCAAGTAGAAAACACATTCATATTTGGGTTTTAAATTTACACAGATGGGTGAGTTTAAACTGGAAAAAACTAAGGTTGAAATAGCAAGCATGCTTACCTGGCAGTAAGCAGCATTGGATCCACTAAGGCTTACTTCGAAGTGAAGATGCATATGATTATTGACTTCATCACTCACAATTAAATAAGCATTTCCGCACTCTTAAGAAACTGCCACCGATGGTGCCCTTCACATGACACCAGCTTCAAATATGGGGCAGAGGTATCTTGCTGATTTTAAAGTGTGGGGTCGATTGGCAAGTGACTTATTCCTCCATTCCCCATAAAGAGACGTGTAAAAATGCACATTTTAACATATGATGGGAATCCCCCTCTTGACGTCATCATGGAGGGAGGAGCATGGATCCATTTTAAGTCCAGTTTCTGCCTCCTGCAGAATTCTGGGGCTTGTAGTTTATGGAGGGGCCTTTAAACTTCTCAGCCAGACTGGTCTTGGGCCTCACTAAACTACAAACACCAAAATTCTTCTTTAGGGGGCAGAAACTGACTTAAAGTCCATCCATGCTCTAATGTAAACTGCTGTAGCTCAATGCTACGAAATCCTGGGAACTATAGTTTCACAAACCCTTGACCTCTACTAAAGCGCTAAACCACTAAAATACAATTCCCAGGACTATATAACATAGAGTTATGGCAGTTAAAATCAGGCCAAACTGCATCCATTCTACAGTGTAGATGCACCCTAGTCAGTAAACTATATTACCTTGCAGATTTACACAGCTGTTTTCCAAATGCCGACACTAGCAGCATACACATAAATCCCTCTCCCCAACTTTCTCTCATTTAGAGTTTGTAATACCAAGAGTACAAATACTTCCATTAGCTATTTATCAGAATGCACTTTCTGGAGCATAACCATACACTAACAGATCCCAGTATTAGACGGCTGAGGAAACCTGAGCCCAATTTTCAGTTTCATTGCCCAGATTATTTTTGATAGGCCGAAACAGTTTAAGACCATTTTAACTCTGGCCCCAGATAGTGCTGAGGCAGCAGTCTCTTCAAGTCACAAATTAGGCAGGAAAGCTGCTGAAGCAAGTAACATCTTTAACTATGCGAGAAATAAAATATAACAAGTAGGTAACGGTTTTTTTAGTCCAATTATAAGTTCCAGTGTTCCTATTATGATGAGGAGGTTGCTTTGCAATTTCTTCAGGGGCAAATTGCTCTTAGTTGAGTCAGGAGTTAACTGCTGCAAGTTGACATAGCGGCATGGGGTGCTATGTGCATGAGTTTTTAATGCCATTAATACGTGGAAAAGCCTGTCATTCCGATAATGAAGTTGGCCCATGGTAGACAGGTGTGTGTTCATATGAAAGCCTTCAAGCACCACTCAATGTTAATTAGCAACCTCCACCCAACACACACACACCCTCTACCTACCTTTGATTTTTATGAGAAAGACCCATTAAATACAGAAGAGAAGTGTGTTGCACTGTTAGGAAAAAAAGGTGATGTGTGTTGCCCTGTGTTGAAGCACTATTCTGCAGTCACCAAAAGAGTGTCATTTTGGAGCTTTTTGCTCAGAGAACACAGCATTTTTTTCTACTCCTTCTAACCCAATATGAATCTTCTCTAGTATATAAACTCATTTGCTCAACGCCTGAGATGTCACCTAGATACGAGTTAAAGGATTCATCTACACTGAAGAATTTATAGCAGTTTCTGACACCCTTTAACTGCTATATCTCTATCCTATAGAGTTCTGGGATTTTGTAATTTGTTGTAGCACCAAAGTTATATGGCAAAGAAAGACACATTTTTTTTCATTTCTACCCCATCTTTCTCTACCCCAGAGGAGACTCAAGGTGCCTTACAATCCAGCAATATTCAATGTCACAAAGGTAAACAATAAACACATATCATTAAAATCAACACATATAAGCAATTAAAACACATATCCATTACTTAAACAGATTTAAATCATATAAAATAGGATAGCATGGCATTTCACAATATCTTAAATCCAGGATTCCACAGGATTGAACCATGGTGCGGTGAAGCTACGTTCAAATCAACCGGCTGGACAGGGTGGACCCTCTCTTAAAGATCCCACCACTGCCGCCAATATGTGACCACTCC
>JARBWK010000003.1:70305302-70606271 GCA_030556195.1 Anolis apletophallus
AGGAGGAGCATGGATCCATTTTAAGTCCAGTTTCTGCCTCCTGCAGAATTCTGGGGCTTGTAGTTTATGGAGGGGCCTTTAAACTTCTCAGCCAGACTGGTCTTGGGCCTCACTAAACTACAAACACCAAAATTCTTTAGGGGGCAGAAACTGGACTTAAAGTCCATCCATGCTCTAATGTAAACTGCTGTAGCTCAATGCTACGAAATCCTGGGAACTATAGTTTCACAAACCCTTGACCTCTACTAAAGCGCTAAACCACTAAAATACAATTCCCAGGACTATATAACATAGAGTTATGGCAGTTAAAATCAGGCCAAACTGCATCCATTCTACAGTGTAGATGCACCCCTAGTCAGTAAAACTATATTACCTTGCAGATTTACACAGCTGTTTTCCAAATGCCGACACTAGCAGCATACACATAAATCCCTCTCCCCAACTTTCTCTCATTTAGAGTTTGTAATACCAAGAGTACAAATACTTCCATTAGCTATTTATCAGAATGCACTTTCTGGAGCATAACCATACACTAACAGATCCCAGTATTAGACGGCTGAGGAAACCTGAGCCCAATTTTCAGTTTCATTGCCCAGATTATTTTTGATAGGCCGAAACAGTTTAAGACCATTTTAACTCTGGCCCCAGATAGTGCTGAGGCAGCAGTCTCTTCAAGTCACAAATTAGGCAGGAAAGCTGCTGAAGCAAGTAACATCTTTAACTATGCGAGAAATAAAATATAACAAGTAGGTAGCGGTTTTTTTAGTCCAATTATAAGTTCCAGTGTTCCTATTATGATGAGGGTTGCTTTGCAATTTCTTCCAGGGGCAAATTGCTCTAGTTGAGTCAGGAGTTAACTGGTTGCAAGTTGACATAGCGGCATGGGGTGCTATGTGCATGAGTTTTTAATGCCAATTAATACGTGGAAAGCCTGTCATTCCGATAATGAAGTTGGCCCATGGTAGACAGGTGTGTGTGTTCATATGAAAGCCTTCAAGCACCACTAATGTTAATTAGCAACCTCCACCCAACACACACACACCCTCTACCTACCTTTTGATTTTTATGAGAAAGACCAATTAAATACAGAAGAGAAGTGTGTTGCACTGTTAGGCAAAAAGGTGATGTGTGTTGCCCTGTGTTGAAGCACTATTCTGCAGTCACCAAAAGAGTGTCATTTTGGAGCTTTTGCTCAGAGAACACAGCATTTTCTACTCCTTCTAACCCAATATGAATCTTCTCTAGTATATAAACTCATTTGCTCAACGCCTGAGATGTCACCTAGATACGAGTTAAAGGATTCCCATCTACACTGAAGAATTTATAGCAGTTTCGACACCCTTTTAACTGCTATATCTCTATCCTATAGAGTTCTGGGATTTTGTAATTTGTTGTAGCACCAAAGTTATATGGCAAAGAAAGACACATTTTTTTTCATTTCTACCCCATCTTTCTCTACCCCAGAGGAGACTCAAGGTGCCTTACAATCCAGCAATATTCAATGTCACAAAGGTAAACAATAAACACATATCATTAAAATCAACACATATAAGCAATTAAAACACATATCCATTACTTAAACAGATTTAAATCATATAAAATAGGATAGCATGACATTTCACAATATCTTAAATCCAGGATTCCACAGGATTGAACCATGGCCTTTAATGTGTGGGTTAAAGTGCAATATGCAGTATGGATCCAGCTGAAGAGGCCTCATATATGGTTGATGCTTTACTTTGGAATGGGAGGGGAAGGCAACGTTAAATAAGAAATATAAGTGTTCGGGTCTACTATCAGCAGTAGTCTGGAAGTAGCCTTCTGTGTTCCTTTTGAAGTAAAGGGGAAAATATTGAATTCAGAAAACAATTCGGCCAAAAGTCTTCTGCCGCCAACATCATCAACATTACTGGGGAAATGAAGATTATGGTGACTTCATCTGTAGCTGTTTCACCCAGAATTTGTCTTCTCGTTGCTGAGTTGAACACCACTTCTCACCCCCATCTGTTCCCAGCTGATCATTCTATCCATGTCTCAGTAAGCATGCTGAGAGGTCTACAATGGTGGCACTGGAGGTAGGCACCATGCCTACTGGCCATGCCCAGGGTCATCAGGATGGAGGTAATGGTCCCTTGCTGCATCATTTTACCACTTAGTTTTTGATAACCACTTTCAGAGATGTTCTTTGATCACCTCTGTCTTTAACTGTCTGCAAACCTAGACCCATCTACTTCATATCCCCAAACTCTCTGACACCACCTGGAATTCGCTGAAGCCACTAAAAGTAAAATCATTGCAAATGCCAGGTCTTCTTATATTCAAACAAAACACAATTTTTGTAGCTTAGAAACAACTGGGATACTTGACCTGAAGTGGGATATACTTCCTTTTTCAAGGCTCTTTTTGAAATAATTGGCATAATGTTTGGCACCACCACCAGTAAATCCACCTGGCCATAGCTTCTGGTTCAGAAAGGGAACAGCTGCTTCCATTTACTATAGAGCTGAGACTCATTAGGAATATTCTAATACTCCAATTTCACTGCAGGGAGATATCATTACTGATGCCATCAAAACAGGAATTGCAGGGCAGTAGTCCAGGGCCCTTCTCAATAGAAAAAGTAGGAGGGTCCATAAATGCAGCAGGCTTGGCTTTCACATATTGAAGTAAATATGAGGTGCAGTTTCTTACTTTAAAAGAGCTTTGAACTGGAACTAGCTTCTTTCTGTGTGAGTCTATTTACCACTGAAAGTTATACATACACACATACACAGCTTTCAGCACTAATGGTGTATCTACACTGTAGAATTACACAGTTCAATGCCGTGTAATCTGAGGAATTATAGTGTGGTATCGGTAGTCTTTGGCTGAGAAGACCTTGGAAAACTATAAGACCTCAGAGATGCATGGAAAAGAAATGTAAACTTGTATGAACCTCTGGAGCTTGAACCTGTGACAGAGGAGAGTTTTCCCCTTTAAATTGGATTAGCACCATTATAAAGCTTTTATGAACTTGAGGAGTTCACAAACACCTAGTTGGCGAAGGACCAATTTGTCTGCTTCACACTAGATTGAAAATAACCTTATTCTAACTTGCATATTTGTTTATTCGTTTAATATGCTGAGTTTCCCAATATGGGAACCAAAGTCCAAATTAACTCCATTCCATCTTGCCTCTCTGAGTTAGTATTATTTGTGAGTTGTACATCACAATCCTATCTATACATGGTTTGAAGATATGTTGCAGTGAACTACATCTCCAGTGTGCAGAGACTTGCAGCCTTAGAGGACCTATGGTGGTAGTCTTAGTACACAGTTTAAAAGTATTAAAACCTTGGCTACAGGCTTAGAACTGGAAAGTATTTTACAGTGGGCCACTGTCTCTGTGGAATTCAGATCTGTGATTTTCAGCAATTGTAGATCATTGCACCATATATTAGCAAATAGTGATGGCATGAATACAGATACATTGGTGTGTGGATGTTTGTGCCACCACCATGTAAAGATATGGGGAGTGATCATCTGCATTTTTATATCATGAATTTACAATGCCCCATGGATATGGCAGGGATGTTGTTAAATTCAATGGGTTGTTGGATGCTTCCAAATGTTGTGATTTCAGCTAGGACCGCAGTTTGAGAGGTCCGGTGAGCATTCACTAAATCAGATCTGCGAGGACATAGAAACAAGCTCTCCAGGTTGAAGCCAAGCCACAGAGGTTTATTACATTTCAGCTGATTAAGGTGCAAGTACAGGCAAATTGCTTCCAAAAGTACAAACATAAAATACAGAGAAATGCAGAACATCTTATACAGTTCTGGCAGCTGTTCTGACTTTCTGCTCCCTCCCCTGATTGGCGGGAAAGGAGGAAGGCTAGATCCGCACTGGGATTGGCTGAAGTTTCCCTTGGTGACACAGACAGGTGGGGTTCCTGTGGTGGGAGCAGCTGGGGAATGGTATGTTCAAGGAACCAATCCATTACAGTGAGCCCCTTCTGGGGGGAGTACAGTCCATGAGGAAACATTGGTGTAGATATGCTCATGAGTTTCTGATTAACCCGATTTCCATGGGAGACAAAGATTCAAGACCCAAAAGACAAAGGTGTTGTTTCCAGACAATCAAGGGTTTGACTGCCGAAACTGACAAGTAAATCTGTCTGCATTTATTAAGCTTCCTCTTCCACTGGAGCAGCAGAATCTCAACTTCAAGCTGAATGAACAAACATCCTGAGCTTATTTTGTTGCCAAAGTGAGTCATCTACCTGCATATATAAATGTTCTGCTAACTATCTGGCTTGCGAAATGACTGGAGGAATCCTGGCCACAGTCTACTTTGCCAAGATGTTATGCAAACAGGGGGCATGGAGAGACGGTCGCCTTCAAATTACAGTTTGATACATATATTAGAACCAGTTTATACACTTCATCTAGTAGGAAATGACACCGTACAAGTTAAAGATACAAGTTATACAAAAAGGAATCATCATATTGATACCTTTAATAAAAAGCTTATAATTGATAGTGTGTGTAGGATACAGCTGCGGCTAGTTCCAGTTCGAAGCCTCTAGCATTTTATAATTTCACAACTCTGGACCTCCAAAAAAGCTGCTTCAGTTTTTTATGTCTTCAAGTTTGAACTTTTACATCTCCAGGTCAGAGCCAGAGCCTTAACAAGTGGCCTAAACTTTGGCCACTTGGGCAGGGGTTGGTGCTCCATTTTCTGAACTCCTGACTTTAATTAGATAATCTGCCATTTTTGCAGTAATGTGTTTATAGAGTCAATTAACAATATATTTTCCACTGATAAAATAATCCTGACAACCAAACACTGTCTGTCTGTCTATCATTTTCTCTATTTCAGATGTATAGAGATAAGTATCATTACAGGTGCAACCCCAAAAGCCACACTATTGTAGCACAGCACAAACGTATACACTCAATGTTGTGGAATCATGGGAAGTGTAGTTTGATGAGGCATTGACACTCTTTGGCAGATAAGGCATTGAACGTGGAAGAGCTAGTGTTAAAACTAATACGGCAATATTAATTCCAAAATTAATTCATTAACTTCAATGCTTGCAGTGAATATTGTGAAATTAATTTAACATTTATCATTCATAATGCTTTGGTATTGTGTTATTTTTACCTTTTCCATTGAAATAGCTGAAAATTACCACCCTCTAAAATGGCCCTCAATGAATCAAAGTAATGTGGAATGTCATTCCTTACTCACATCATTAGCTTTGTTGATGTTAAAATGATTAAAATGATGATTTACAAAGCCATTGTTCAAATTATAGGTAGCAAATTAATTTAATACAAATTATATTGGATACAATATATAACTGTTTAAGAATAGCCCTAACTATTCTTATCCCCTGTTTAATGACATCCAACACTGTGGTCATCAACCTGCTTTCAGTATTATTACACAATTGGTTCCAAGTTCTGGCATTGCGAGCAAGACGCCTCATCCATTTTCTCAATAATTTATACATCCCATCATAATTTTATGCACCTTGGCTACATCCTTTCTCTTCTTCAATTTTTTTCTTAATTAAGAGACCATAGACATGGGGCCTTATTACACAAAGGAGGAAAACCCACTTTGAAGTAAGACCAATCACTTTGAAGTAAGACCAATTCACTTCTGCTGTCAATCTGGCTGACTACCTGTCTTCTGCTATGGAAGACTAAATCCATTAATAGTGGTCAGTCCCACAATGTTCTCATCACCTATGTTGTGTGGTAGAGCTGTTCCACTTCTGCACTGGCATGCCGACACTGAAGTAACATTGAGGTGGGATTCACCTCTTCTCCCTCTCTTTCCCATTCCCCTAGTTATTCCAGTTCCATTGCTGGAATTGCATAATTACTTTAAAAATAATTTTAAAAATTACAGAGCAGTGGAAGTGTGGGAAAGCAGAGTTATGAAGGTATGTGGAAGTATGACTATGGAACCACAGATCAGCGTATCGGCACTATTGCATGAACGGAGAGAACTGTGACGACAAGGGTGCATATGCTGTATGTATCTGCTATTGTTCATGAAATAGCTTTGTGTAATGAAGTCTATAGTAGCCTTCCCTCACACAGTAATGAAACCTGTATAGTGTTACTAGAACCTGTGCCTGAATAAGGACTGTTTTCTTTACTGCCCTAAAGCCACACTGGGTGGGACCATGCTGAGCTGTCCTATTTTCCTTTTGCATCTGTACTCATTGGCAGCATTGGTACAAATGACTGCCCTTTGGCTTTTCCCCATTTCCTTGCAATCAGTATAAATGACAGCCGTAAACTGGGTTGCTGAAACCACTCAGTCTGGAGCACACAGGTGGGAGTACTCCAATGTAAGTAGTTTTAGGACTGTAGCCACAATGATTATTTATTGGCATTGCTGCAGAACATGGTGGCCTAAGTCCTCCCTATGCCAGCAATCATGTGGATACCTCATCTGCTCATGCCAAAAACAGTCATCCAAGGAGTCTACAGAAATACTGCATCTTATCTCTCAGTTGCTGTATCAATTAGTAACTGCTGTGTTTACCTTTCAGGTCTTGCAGATTCATTTACAACAATTAAACAGCAATGGCTAGAGGTTTTCACAAAAAGCCCGAGAAGCTGGCTGGTGCACAAATCTACCTGTTGTAGCATCGGAAATTTCCTGGTGAACTTGCATTGTTTGGGGATGGGGAGGAATTTCATTTGCACAACTTCATTCATATTTAAGATATAGGCTTGTTTGATCAAGGAAAAAAATTGTTCAAAACTCGTTGTGGATGTAGGGAGCGCTGGTGGTTCGAATCTAAATGACTTTCGAAATTTGACAAAAATGGTGCCTGTGTGCATAGGGAAGAATTTAGATTCTATTAGATTCTATTTTTATGAATACACTGAAATTAGTATTTATTTTAATATTTGGGATTGAAAAAACCTGTGGTTTCTAAAATGTGAATTCAGGAAAATAATTTTTTTTCTGTAAATAGAGCTGGATACTGCTAAGCACTTGAAATTGTGTGTTTCTGTATTGGGGGTGGGGAGAGGAATCACTCCCCCTCTCCCTTTCCCTTCTCCAGTTCTCACTATATTACGACCTCTTCACACCTTTCTTTCAGTGGTGTGACAAGTGTGTGTCTATATTGGGGGGGGGGGGGAGGAATCACTCCCCCTCTCCCCTTCCCTCCTCCAGTTCTCAGTATATTAGGACCTCTTCACACTTACCTTTCTTTCAGTGGTGTGACAAGGTTTTTCTTCTTTAGCCATGGAGCCAATGGCTCCCATCACACCCTGGAGAACTATTTCTGGGTTGACTCAATGTCTGAACTTCTTCCACTGCTGAAAAAATGGTGTCTGGACAACAGCAGACTCCCTGTCTTTCCATTAGGAAATATGGGTTGAGCTGCTATAAACAGACTTCCTCCCATTTGATGAGGCAAGGGGAAAGCCACAATGGAGCAGGGTGCAGAGTGAAAGGTTCCCACGTCCCCTGCATGAGTCCCAGTGGGACATGGCAATACAGCATCATTCCAACATAGAATCTTTGAGTTAGAAATCAACATCTAGTCCAATCCCTTGCCATAGACTGAAACACGACTAAATTAGTCTTAAAACATAGCCATCCAACCCCTGTTTGAAGGCCTCAAAAATGAGCCCTTTTTTCTGCCCATTGCAGTTCATTTGAATTTCAAACAGCTCATACAATCCAAATGTTTTTTCTGAATGTTTATATGGAATCTCTTTTCTTATAATCTGAACCTACTGGTTTATGTTCTAGTCTCTGGAACATCTGAAAACAAGCTTGCCTAATCTATGTGTCATCCCTTCGGATATTTAAATATAGTTGTCAATATCTTCATCTCCAAGCTGAACACCTAGTTTCTTCAATTGTTCTCATAGGCTTAGTTTCTAGATCTTGGTTTTCTTGGTTGCTCTTCTCGGGACACATTCCAGCTTATCATTACAGTGCTATAATCTGTGGTCCTTACACATTCCGCTTCTTCTGGGATTTCACATGCAATTCCCAATTTGCAGTGAAACATCTGGATTTGTAACCTATATAGGTATGAGTGTGTATTTATCTGACTCTTATAGGATAGTGGTAGGAAACATGAAGAGGTAAATAGAAACCATGATGTCATAATTTCTTCTTCTTTAAAAATGGATTTCCTTCTAGTGCATTGTCAGAAAAAAGTCACAATTCAAGAATGTCAGAAGCAGGTAGGTAGTCAAAGATAAATGAAATCAAGAGATCCAAGGCAGCTTTAATAAAGATATTTAATTTGCATGTTACACTGAAGCATGTATATCAAATGTTTTATAGGTGGAGAGGAAGAAAAGCGGCATATCTATTAAAATACTTTTTAAAAAGTTATTTATTCCAATGAAAAAGACATGCATGATGTTAAAATTATAGGGATTTTTATGTCATCATGACCTGAGTGATTCAGCTCTGTGGCTCACCTGTATTTTTACTGTCTGAATATTTCATTTTTCTTTAGGTGCCATATAGAAATGAGTAATGGGAGAAAAAACATAAAGGCAGGAAGAGAATGGGGAAAAAGAACATCAAGTAGGGAGGGTAATAAAGGTAGCTATATCCTCTGTAGTTTAAAAGGCCATTGCTCTCGGGATACAGCTTCCATTTAAGTCTTAAGGTTTCCTAGTCAATGAAAGGTTAATGAGTCCAGAGGGAAAAATCAGATATGCTTTAAAGCAGATTATGTCACTGAGGTACATACTTGCTTTGCCTTTTCCTCTCAGTATATATGGCATTGACTTTATTTAATCTAGGATCTGAATCCTAATTGAAACCATAGTTTCAGGACCTGGTTAACAGGAACCCTAGTTAGCATTAAATGCAATTATGTTTGTTGGCAATATTTCCCTTTTTTTATAAGGCATCCAGAGAGAGAGAGAGAGAGAGAGAGAGAGAGAGGAAGAGAGGAGAGAAGGAAGGCATGCATATTCTTCTCTTGATCTCTATCTACATTTGGCACTAACTCTGAGGTGCATCGACTTTTCCCTCCTTTGAGCAATGGATTTTCCATTTGTAAATGTGGGCCATGTATCATTGCGGCTAATGCTGGTAAATAGTAGGGCTGGCCTGAGTTTTAGACAAAGTAGAGTGGCTAGGGGAAGTAAGAATGCATCTATGCTTTAAATGATGCAGTGTGACACCATTTTAACTGCCATAACTCAATGCTATGGAATCATGGAAGATGTAGTTCAGTGAGGCACCAACACTTTTTGGCAGAAAAAAGCTAAATAAGTTGTAAAACTAAAATTTGCATACAATTCAGCCATAACAGTTAAAATGGCATTAAACGGCATTAAATCTATCTGTAAAGGTAGTGGAACAGAGCTCTTCCCTCCCACATACCATTGATACACCTGCCTTCTAGTATCTTTTCTAGATATGTAGGGCCATCCACCATGTTGTTGAGCACTTCTAAAGCGAACCTGCTGCTGTGACAACTACAGTATAGGATGCCTTCCTATCAGCAGTATTGAAGAATGCTTCAGCAGCCAACCTAATTAGCTTCATGGTCAAAGGACAAGCTGGATTAGGATAATTTGTTCTTTGACCTAGTCTGGTACTAAAATGTTTTGAGGCAGACTTCCACAAATCTCAAAATTCCTCCTGCCCATAATGAGTTATCTGAGCCTTCTCATTTTTATAACTTCCAAACTACTCTTTTGGAATATTTAAATCTAAACAAACTAGATGAGTTTTCAAAGTGCTTTAAAATGTTTTTATAAGCTTGAGGAATTATTCCTGGAAATATTACTGACTTTTCAGCTAGTTCTCAAATTTATTAGCTTGGACAATTCATTTGTCACTCTTATATAGTTATTTAAAGCTGCTCAGTAGCTGAGTTAATTTGTCACATATACATGGTTATTTAATGCTGCTTGCTGGCACAGTTAATGTGCTACCTGCATGTGAATATTTAATGCTCAAGGGTGGTAGGTGTTGTATAATTTTAAATTAAGTTAATTGGTGTGGAAATATGGCATGGAAGTTTCAGAGAAATATCACCTTTTCTGTTTCCAGTTTTAAAATTTGATATCAGTGTTGTTGGCTTTTCTTCATTTTATTTATTTATTTATTTATTTTGAGATTTATTAATCACCCATCCCAGATGGCTCTGGGTGATTTACATTAGAACACACAACTAAATACCTAAAACATCTAAACAATTTAAACAATCTAAAACAGTTTCTCAGCTGAATGCCCTCTCAAACAGCCACATTTTACAAGCTGTGCAAAAATCTTTTAAATCATGGGTAGCTCTGACGTTGGGAGGGAGGGCGTTCCAGAGTAATGGAGCGATCACTGAAAAAGCTCTATGCCGGGTTGATGTCAGATGGGCTTCCTTGGAGCCAGAGATCTGTAATAAATTCAGATGGCCTAAGTGCGGTGATCTCCAGGGTTGACAAGAAGAAAGGCATTCCCATAGGTACGCTGGCCCCTGGCCATGCAAGGCCTTGAAGGTTAATATCAGCACCTTGTGAGTAATATGGAACTTGACCAGAAGCCAGTGCAATTGGTATAGAGCAGATGTTATATTGTTCCTCACGGGGGTTCCTGTGAGGAGTCTGGCTGCGCATTCTGCACCAGTCGAAGTCTCCAGGTCACCGATAAGTGAAGGCCAACATAAAGGGTAACTTCAGTCAATAACTGAAGTTACCATGGCATGAACCACTGTGGCCAGGTCATCCCTTGACAGGTAAGGCGCCAGCCGTCTAGATGGGTCTCCATTGTCAATTGTCATTGTCATTGTCTCCATTGTCCATCTTGCCTCCTTGTATTAAATGCAATATTGCTAACAATATTGCGATATGTTGTAATGTTAATTGTTGTTTTTTCAGTTTGTTGTAAGCCGCTCCGGCAATATTGTTATATGTGTACACTGTAAGCCACTCTGGCAATATTGTTGTTTGCTGTAAGCCACTCTGAGTCCCCTTCGGGGTTGAGAAGGGTGGCATATAAAAATAGTAAATAAATAAATAATAACGAGTCAAAAATGACACCAAGGCTTTTGGCGGTGATAGCTGGAGAAAGAGGTTCACCATCTAAGGTGGGCAATCAAACATCATCCAACCCAGGGCGACCCAGCCACAAGATATCCGTCTTTGCCGGATTCACCCTCAGTCTACAGGAATGCAGCCATCCAGTTATAGCCTCAAGGCAGGGTGTGAAATTTTCGGGAACCGAGTCTGGTCAGCCGTCCATCTGCAGAAGGAGCTGGGTGTCATCAGCGTACTAGTAACACTCCAGCCCATAACTTTGAACCAGCTGGGTGAGTGGTCGCATATAGGTAGGCGCAGGCCGAATGCTAGCCCAACTGCGAGAACCGGACCGAGTCAAAGACGGACTCGACCCGGTTCTGACCTGCGTCCTATCCCCAGACACGCTGTTGATAGACATCCAGCTTTCCCCCCTTCCACTCTGGTGCTGGTTAACGCCCGGTCTATCCGGAACAAGACTGCCATCGTCAGGGAATTCTGTGAAGATCTTAAAGCGGACTGTTCCGTTGACTGGATGACCCTTATAGTGAAACGTTGTACTAAAGAAATTCAGGAGCTAAGAACGGACATTGATTCCATTCGAACCAATGCCCAGGAGTCTCTCACGGAGGCGGACCTAGCAGAGGTCAAGAAACAATGTGATTTACTGTATGCTGACCTAAAAGCTTATAAGATCAAGAAATTTCGCGCGACCAAATTGATTATCAAGCCAACAGGGTATATAAGTGGATTTATAATCCCAATAATACTAAGTCCCCCCAAAGGTCGGTCCGCTTCCCAGAAGGCTCCCTCCCCTCAGCCTCCTCAGGAGAGGAATTATCTGCAGAACCCTCGACCTCAGGGTCTGCCCTCCAACTCCAATAAGAATAGGACTAGGCAACCCACCCAGAGCAGACAGCGTTATTTTCGCAAGGCCAAGGGACGAAAAAACCAGACCTAGTGGTTAACCTTTCCTCCTATACTTTCAGTAATCATGAATTGTGTCTTTTGAATAAGGGCCTGTCCTTTGTGTATACGCCTCCATGTACTGATTATGTTATTAGAAAAGATCTAGCGCATTTGTTCAGGACGTTAAGATTGAGGGAATTTTTTGATGATTGTAACGCAGATACTTCTATGGCGAGTACTAATAGGTTTCATGTAAAGAGTACGTTTACCCCCTATGATGTGTCCTATCACCTTCGTACATTTGAGGATAAAGTGCTTAAAGAAGTCAATAAATTGAATCATTCGCATGATTTGGCGCATTCTAATTTATCCAGTGAGGACCTCCGGACTATCCGTAATCTAGGTTCTAGGACCGATATAGTCTTTAAACCAGCAGATAAAGGGGGCGGGCTCGTGGTTCTCAACACATCTGATTATGAATTGAAGTGTTTAGACAGTTGGACGATACTACGTTTTATCGCCCTCTTTCCCATGACCCCACTACACGTTTCCAGCATATCATTAAAGGAGTCGTACAGGATGCCGCTGAGATGGGGTACATAGATGATAAGACTAGCCTTTTCCTCATTAATAATCACCCGCGCATTTCCCAATTCTACATTCTCCCGAAGACGCATAAACCTGGTTTCCCCAAAGGGCAGGCCCATCCTCTCGGCCTCGGGCAGTCTTCTCGAACCTTTGGCCATCTACATAGATAGTTTTTTGCAACCATTTGTGCAAAAGACTCCCTCATATATCAGGGATACTTCAGACTTTATAGGCCATATCGAGAAATTGAACATAGATACCCGTGACATTTTGGCCACTGCCGATGTGGTATCTTTGTACACGCATATACCACTCCAGGATGCCAGAACTGTTTTGGAGGAGGTGCTAGATACACGAACCAATAGGATGTACCCGCCTACCCATTTTTTGTTAGATCTCATTGACTGTATTTTTGATTATAATTATTTTCAGTACGGTGGCAAATTTTTCATTCAAGTCAATGGGGTCTCCATGGGACAAAGTTGCGCGCCCTCAGTGGCCAACTTGTATGTTGCATCCCTTGAGAAACGCTTCATGCGGCCTGATGACCCTTTTTTCAATATATTAAGTACTACATTAGATACATAGACGACTGCTTCCTCCTCCTGCGCCAAGACACTCCACTCCATGAATTTCATCAGTGGCTTAACACGTGGGACCCCCATATACAATTCACATTCAGCTCCAGTAATACAGAGGTTCAATTTCTGGATACCACGGTCTACAAGCGCAATCACAGCCTTGGGGTGCGCAACTACATCAAACCCACTAGCAAGAACTCCACACTACATTACAGTAGTTACCACTCTTTCCCCTTAAAAACAGTCTCCCTATAGCCAATTCCTACGCATGAAGCGCAATTCTACCACCACAGAGGATTATGTTGCCTCTGCCAAGAGACTCACCAATGATTTTCTCCAGGGCTACCCGGCCCATATAATACACAGGGGCGGAGCATAGAGCAGCTTCCCAACCCAGGGCACCATTATTAATACCCAGAAAGAAGGTCAATAGTGATAGGATCATCTGGCCTATCACTCTTACTCCCCACACTAAACACATTGTGGACATAGTAAAACAACATTGGAATATACTTCCTGACATGGAGCCCTTCAAAAGTTTCCGTTGGTAGCTAATAAACGCACCCGTAGTCTCAAAGATGAGCTGGTGCACTCCACCCTCCGCCCCCTTCCCCCGGAGCATATTGAGCCCAGGGTGCAAGCCCTGTGGACATTGTATCTGTTGCCCACAGGTTTATAGGGCCAGAACTCTAACCACCCCAGGCAGATCCAAACCCTATGATATAAGGGTCCATTCCACATGCGCCACTGAAAATTGCGTGTATGCACTAGTGTGCGACCCATGTGGCAAGGTGTACCTTGGCCAGACTTCTAGAGCATTAAAATTGAGATTGGCTGAACATCGGTCTAGAATTAAGGCCAGGGCTGATAATTCTATACTGTACAAACACTTCCTTGAAGTGACACATAATGCTGGTTCCTTTAAGTTCACAGTGTTGGAAAAAGTGGAGCAGCATCCCCATGGCAACAATCACAACAACTTGATTAGGGCTGAAAGCAGACTAATTGCCTCACTCAAAACAGAATTTCCAAATGGGTTAAACGACTCCCTCAGTCTTAACTCATTACTAATTTGATGTTAACTGTGATCTGCCTCCTCCCTGCAACTACTTAAGCCTTCTATGCTGTGCTGTCATTTACCTTTGGGTCCATGGAATTTCCTATGATGGGGCCATGTTATCGCACGGTATGCTTTTACTTTGTGGATAGTGTTCTCCTTGTCTGTATTTTACTGCATCTTTGTAGACCATTATTATTATACTTATGTTGTTACAGATTATATTATTTCCATGAAACGCCTTCTTATATAGCACCTGGCCGCTTGATAAAGCCGTTTATCGGCGAAACGGACGGGCCCACTGCAGCTGAAGCCGTTGCGGCGTGCCCGGCGTTTCTCTGGCACTGGGGACTGCTGCTTGTATATCTCTCCAGCGGAGCCCCTCCCAGGACGACGTGAGGGGCTCGGGTTACCAGTCGCAGCGCATCGTGCGCTTTGCTCCAGGCAAACAGCCTTCGTGAGCAGGATTTCTAGGCATTTGCCTTGGCCGCTAATTACAGGCTTGGATCACGCCGGGAATATTCCACCCGTTTACCTCATTGCTGTGATTCCCATCCCCGCGAACTGTGTTTCCCCATTGAGCCGCTTCACCTCAGCTCCTGGAACTCCGCCCGGTGACTACACTGCGCTCCATTCATTGGTATTTTCACCCTCTATATCGTTACTGCGAGCGCTGAGACCTGGCTCCAGGAGAGCGACGCCACCTGCCTCCGGGAGGTAGTCCCCCCTGATTACGTTGCCACGCACCAGAAGAGGAAGGAAGGACGGGGGGGCAATACTCTCCCGTGATGGATTACACCTTGGAGCGCCCCCTGCGCTTGTCACCTCGGTCTGGAGAGTGTCGGCCTGGTGTGGGAGTCCCCGGAGAGCCTGGCGATTCTGCTGGTGTACCGTGCGCCCTAGCGCACCGGCAGAGAGCCTGGCGCGGTTGCTGGAGACTGTGTCGGAGTGGGCATTGAGGTTTCCCAGACTTATTGTTCTGGGTGACTTCAATGTCCACGCCGACGCAGCCTCCGTTCCATCTGCAGCCGCGGACCTAATCTCGACCATGGCGACATTGGGCCTCTCCCTTTGTAGTCGGGACCCACACTCGGCCGGGCACACCCTCGACCTGGTGTTCAGCGCGCAGGGGTTCAAGTGGACCTTGCCTCCGTAATAGAGGTTCCAGGGGCGGACCACTGTGCTCTTAGTATGCGGGTTGAGCACCCGCCTCCCCCATGCAAGGGCGCCGAAGAGATTTTAGTTCGCCCAAAGAGACTTATGGAACCCGACAGGTTCCTGAATGCTCTGAGGGATCTGGAGTCTATCAGCGTCTCAGTCGATGAGCTGGTTCAGGTTTGGAATACCTCACTAGCTAAAGCTCTTGATGAGATTGCCCCTAGGCACCCTCGCCGACCCCGCAACCATCGGTCCCCCTGGTATACAGGGGACCTCAGGGCCATGAAGCGGGAGAGGAGACGGCTAGAGCGCGAGTGGAGGAAACTCCGTGACGGAGCCTCAATATCAGCTTATAAGCTAATTAAAGAGACTTATGAGCATGCTGTCAAGGCAGCCAAAATGAATACTTCTCTGCCTTGATAGCGTCTGCTAGCTTACGCCCGGCTCAATTGTTTAAGGTAATTCGATCCCTGACGACGGTCCCTACCGTCCCAAAAAATAGTGACCAGGCCCTCACCGCCGGTGCTTTTCAGAGCTTTTTCACAGACAAGATACTGAGCCTCCGCCAGGACCTTCCGGCCACAGTTGATACAGTAGGAGAGCTAGAGACTCCGTGGCCCTCCGCCGGGCCCACCCTTGACCGGTTTCGGCCCCAGGACGCCGATGCTGTTGATAAGATAGTGGCTGCAGCTCGCCCTACCACCTGCTCCCTCGACCCGTGCCCCTCCTGGCTTGTTAGATCTTGCCTGGAGGGGTTACGTGGGCCTCTGTTGAATATCATAAACAGCTCCCTTGAGCAAGGAGTCTTTCCAGAGTGCTTAAAAGAGGCGGTGGTAGCTCCATTACTGAAGAAACCATCATTGGACCCCGCGGTTCCCTCCAACTACCGCCCTGTGTCGAATCTCCCGTACCTGGGCAAGGTGGTTGAGAGGGCAGTAATGGAGCAGCTGCAGTCCTTCTTAGATGATGCAACATGGTTAGACCCCTTCCAGTCCGGCTTCCGTTCGGGGAACGGGACGGAGACGGTCCTGGTCTCCATCACAGACCAACTCCGCTGCCAGCTCGACCAAGGCGGGTCTGCGCTGCTCGTGTTATTGGACCTCACGGCAGCGTTTGACACGGTCAACCACAATCTTTTGATCCACCACCTGGCCATGGCTGGAGTGAGGGGGACTGTCCTTAAGTGGCTGACCTCCTTTCTCCACCAGCGGTCTCAGCGTGTGAGGAGGGGCGGGGTGGTCTCTGAGGGCTCCCCATTAGCGTGTGGAGTTCCACAGGGGGCCATCCTCTCCCCTCTGTTATTTAACATCTACATGCAGCCGCTTGCACAGCTGGTGCGGAGTTATGGGCTGGTCTACCACCAGTACGCTGATGACACCCAGCTCATTCTGAAGATGGGGGGCAGGCCGGAGTCCGTCCCCGATAATTTCCAGCATTGCCTCGAAGCCGTTACTGGATGGCTGCGAGCCAGTAGGTTGAGGGTGAATCCGGCGAAGACGGAGATCTTGTGGCTGGGCCGCCCGGGCGGGGTGGGTGCCCGGCTTCCGACCCTGGACGGGGGCGGCGCTGCACCCAGCGCCATCTCTGAAGAGCCTGGGTGTCCATCTGGACTCCCAGCTGTCCATGGAGGCCCAGGTCTCTGCGGCCAGCAAGGCTGCTTTTTTCCACCTCCGTCAGGCAAGGAGGCTGGCCCCCTACCTCTCCCGGAGCGACCTAGCCACGGTGATCCAAGCCACGGTCATCTCGAGGCTAGATTACTGTAACGCGCTCTATGTTGGCCTTCCTATGTCGTCGATCCGGAAGCTCAGGCTGGTGCAGAACACTGCCGCCCGGCTCCTGTCTGGGGCTCCAGCAGGCTGCCGTATAACACCAATCTTGCAGGACCTGCACTGGCTGCCTATTGAGCACCGGATCGCATTCAAAGTGTTGGTTCTGACCTTTAAGGCCTTATACGGCCTGGGGCCAGCGTATCTGAGGGACCGTCTTACTCCATATTGCCCATCGAGATCACTACGGTCTGAGGATGCCAACCTCTTGGAGGTACCATCTATAAAGTCGGCGTATTTGACATCTACCCGCCGGAGGGCGTTCTCTGTTATAGCCCCCACGCTATGGAACGCCCTCCCGGCCGAAACCAGGGCCTTGAGGGACCTACTCCCGTTTAGACGGGCCTGCAAAACCTACCTGTTTAGGCAGGCCTTCGGTGAGTAGCCCGTGCACCCCCCTGCTTCATGTTGCTGCATCTGCTGCTGTGTGGTTTTAATGTTATGGTTGTAATGCTGCTGTTTTAATGCTATTGTTGCTGTTTTTTAATCTGTTTCGTTTTTAACCCTTTGTTGTATGTATTGGCTCTTGTGAGCCGCCGCGAGCCCCTGGGAGTCGGCGGCATAAAAGCCCCAATAATAAAATAAAATAAATA
Source organism: Anolis apletophallus (assembly GCA_030556195.1). Taxonomy (NCBI): domain Eukaryota; kingdom Metazoa; phylum Chordata; class Lepidosauria; order Squamata; family Anolidae; genus Anolis; species Anolis apletophallus. Next base: position 70,323,024 of record JARBWK010000003.1, read on the forward strand.
ATAAATAAATAACAATGGAGATAAAATGGCCCCCTGAGGGACCCCACACATAAGTGGTGATTATCCAGACGCCTTCCCATTCCATTCCACTCATTGCCAATGGTTGCAGAGAAAGGAGTCCACCCAGTTAAGGGCAGAAACTTGGGCCCCCGAAGCAGCAAGGCGGTGGGTGAAAAAATCGTAATCAACTATGTGAAAGGCAGCTGTAGGGTCTAACAATACAAACAGTGCCGATCTGCCTCGATCAAGCTGGTGTCGGAGTTGATCCGAGATGACAACCAGCCCAGTCTCGGTTCCATGTCCCGAACAGAAGCCGGACTGGTAGGGGTCCAGCCAGGCTGTGTCATCTAAGAATTTCTGGAGCTGGTCTGCTACTGCCATCTCAATTACCTTGCCCAGGAACGAAAAATTCAAAACAGGGCAGTAATTGGAGGTAACTGAAGGATCTAAACTCGGCTTTTTCATAAACTATTTGCCACAACTAATCTCAAAATGGAATACGGGGATCCTGCTATGGTTTCTGTGTGGTGTCTTTATCATAACTCGCTCAATCTACCTGAACGTATTGGCCAACATACGTTCCCTTGCAATGTGTACAGAGACTTTTGCATTGTCAGATCTCAGCAGGGTCATGTCCTAGGACTTGAGGACTTGGCTTCCCACCCATGTACTTCAGATATGCTTAGGTTCTGAGTTGCAGAGCAATGAATAAGAAATCAAGGGGCAGGTGTACATGCTTCTTTGTCCTTTTTAACTTGGACATTTCTTGTAAAATCAGTGTAAAACTAATGGGTGAGAGAGGGAGAAATGTCTTCTCTATGCTTATGCAAACACCACATTCTCAGAAACTGCTCCAGAGGATTGGAGGCCATCTGAAGAAAATGATCTCAAGACACAATGGTACAGACAACTGCTATAGAAGGAAGAGAGGAGGAGGAGGCGAAAAACCAGTCTTGTGACATATGTAGATTTCCTCTTGTGGAAATATTTGCTTGTGCAATAATGGACTTTGCCACAAAGAAGAACACAAATCCCTACAGAAAATCTGAGATGCCTTCCTGCAATCTTATTTCTGCCACCACTTTTACAAGAACAACAGAGTGTTTATAATGTAGGAGGCTACCAGAGTTCTTATTGAAGTCCTTGTTCAATATAACAAAAATTAAACAGTTGACCTGAGAGCTCGTAGAAAAGAATGCTGTGATTATTAAAATACAGAAAACTTTCATTCTAGTATAAAGGGATCTTGTAGTATCTTAGAGACTAACATGCTATAAGATCCCTTTGCATATTGATATTTTAGGTTGATGTGGATATATCTCTAAAGTCATGCTACACTGATCTATCCACCCTTTAAAAAAAGAGTGAATGCAGTAGATTGGAAGATGCTATGGATATAGTGTTTATTTCAATAAGATTTGACAAGATACCACACAAAGTTATTGCAAATAAGTTATTAAAATATGTGATAGATGGTGTTATAGTTAAATGGATATGTAGTTGGTTTCTAGAGCAAATCTAAAGAGTGCTCACCAATGTTTTCTTGTCCTCTTGATGAGAACTGATGAGTGAAATGCATCTGTATTCTTTCTTGCCCTAAATCTTGTTCAGCAACATGGTTTGGATGAAGTGATAATGGTCACATTTATCAAATTTCCTATTGACAACCAAATTGGGATGGATAGCTATAAATCAGAAGATAGAATCAAGATGACCACAGCAGCTTCAAGTACTATGCCAAATTGCATTTCAACAGAAATAAATATAACGTTCTATAGTAAGGCAGGACAAAACAGGTGTGTGAATACAGAATGAATGGTGTTTATTTGCCTTGATTGTAGTATACATAAAAATAATGTAGAGGTATTTGTGGATCACAAACTAAACAGGAATCCATTGTATGGATAGTAATAAAAAATAAAGTAATTGTTATTTTAGGCTGCATCAATCCAAATGTAATTGTTAGATATCAACTGGAATCCTTGACCATTTCAGAACCACAATTTTAAAAGAATATTGACAAAATGGAACCCATTGTCTTATTTCGGGGGTGGCCAGGCAAATGGTATTCTGAGTGCTGGTGTGTATGAGAGAGAATAAGACAGAAGCTGCTATGTGTTGACAACATCTAAGAGTTCGCATTTCTGCACTGTACACTTCCTTCATAGCATTTTTGGTAGGGTACATGTTTGAGTAGAGAGGTTTTCAAAATTAAGAGATCCTGTCTAAGAACCTCTCCTCACAGATGCTGGCTTTATGACACCTTATCACACCAAGAAGGAGGTATCACAAGTCTTGAGTCCAAACAGTAAAAGTCTGCATTTAAGATCTCTCACACAAGCATTGCTCCAGTTCTTGGATAGCTAATTTGGAAAATCTGGCCATGGGGATAGAAAATTAACAGAAAGGGCCACCTGACCATTTCTTGTATTGCATACATGACACCTTGCCTGTGAAATGTCCCTTCCATCCTGTCTTTCAGGCAAAAAGAGAGATCAAGCATTATGGGATCAAGCATTTGAGCAGTAACTATAGCAGTTCAGTACTTGAGATCTCTTAAAGTGACGGACTGATCCTGGATTACGATTTTGAACTTGTGTGATTTTAATTGCTGTTTTATCCATTTATGTAATTGTCATTTTTTGGAATCCATTTGTTTGTTGGGCATCAAATTATTGCTGGTTGTGAGGCCAACCTGAGTATCCTCCAGGGTGAAAAGGGCGGGATACAAATATGGGTAATAAACAAATTGATTTATAATTTGTACCAGATTAAAATCCTTTCGTTTTATCAGTAACATTAACTCATAATATTTCCCAGTGTTTTTGCAAGCTCACAATGTACCGATAGTGTTCATGTTTACAAGCCTTTTGCATCCATAGATTTAGTTATTTCTTAGTCTCTTCAGTCACTGTGGTCCTCATGTGTGGATCTCCTCTGGGTTTATCATCATTCTGAGATGCAACAGGGTTGTGCATCCAGCAGAAATCCAGGGATAGAGACCTCTGTAACTGGATAGAGTGTTGTATTGATAAGGGATCTAGGAAATAACTATGGTTTTCAAAACCCTACAGTGTTATGTCATGTTATACCAATTAAAAACCACTTCAGTTATATGTGCAATTGTAGCTGATTGTTGACATTATTACAATCTTGCCACAATTGTTCTGCAATAGCATGATTTGCAGTTTTTTTCATCCGAAATACTCATAGTTTCATTGCCATATTCGTCCTCCATTGTATTTTTTATTGGTTAGCTTTGATTAAAAAGAACTGTAATAACAATATTACTGCACAATATCATTATGGAACACCGATCACTGCTTACTCCCTCACCATGAGAGATGGCATAGGACGAGAAGCAGATACCCCTCCCATTTTTGATATCTTCTCCTGTGAAAAAGAAAAGTGCTTATTATGTTTCCAGCTGTCCTGTTCAAAAGAGCTTCAATCATACTCATTAATCCGTAATAATAGCACTATTACAGTACAACATCATTAAAGTGTACCTATCACTACCCAGATCTCTCAATGTGAGAGGTGACACAAGAAAACCACACCATCGCCTGACATTTTTTATATCTTTCTTTTGTGAAAAAGAAAAAAAAAGATGTTTACCATGCTAGTCAATTATTTCAGGTTGTCCTATTTCATTTGTAGTCATTCAGCCATAATACATTTATTATAACATAATGCCATAGTATTATTACAATATTATATTAAAATTAAGTAACATTTGAAAAGCAACACTGTGGTGAGTGGTACTAGGAGAAAGAGTAGAGAAATCTTTGGAAACCATCCTCATGTTGTAAAGACATCCGAATAATTACTTTAAATGTTTAACAGGTCAGGATACCAGCCTTATTGCAATACGATAGCAAACCATTTAAATATTTGAAAATTTGAAATTAATTTTAAGAGTCTAAATTACAGAAAACACAGCCGTTCTCTTTGGAAATTTTGTCCTCACCCCCCAAGCACTGAGAATAGTCTGAGGTTTCATTAGGAATTTCAAAGAGATGGATAACCAGACTACTCTACATCTACTTGTTGATTGTTCTTGCAATGAAGTGGAATGAGACCTCTAGCTACTGAATCTTAGTGGGAAAGGGGGTCATTTATAGATTATTTTCAACGTGAAAAATCAGGTTCCCAATGACTGTACATCACAACAGCACTGGGGTTGTGTGATAAGGTGGAGAAAAAATTAGAACCAAACCACTACTATGATGATATAATAGCATGGTGTGACCTTTGACTAGAGAATGCTTTTTTGAGAGAGGCTGCCTTAACTTACTTTTGGAATATTTTATTTGGGGATGTTCAGTGAGTGCCCATGGGCATAACATTTTGTAACTACATAAAGTCTTTCTTATTGTCCCAGGCCTCCTAGATGAATTAGCATTTCCCTTTGTTGAGGTTAAGGGTCAGACCGTATGTTGTGTTAAACCAGTGGTTCTCAACCTGTGGTCCATGGACCACCAGTGGTCCAGAAGAACAAAAATATGGTCCGCGGCTTCACCATTACTGCACTGTTGCCTCGAAACCATGTGGCAATGAGAGCAACTGGTCTCACGAAACCCTCTTCTAATGCCAAGGCAACAGGGATATTGGGAGGGGAGAGGCTGACTACCCATGACTACTACCACATCAGCTCTAAATTATTAAATATGGTTTTCTGTGGGCCAGCAGATGGCGACTACTGGATGGCATATGTTCTGTATTAGAAACTAGAGCTAATGTGGTCTATCCAATGCAATTTTCTGAATCAACACCCCAAATAACCAAACTAAATCTAAAGTTGACCAAAAACTGATTTGTAACCCTTTTGGTACTAACGTTGGAGAAGGATCCCTGCTCAAAGTGGTCCCTGATCAAAAAAAGATTGGGAACCACTGTGTTAAACACATAGCATGCAGCTAAAAATCATTTTTAGAAAGTCAAAAGTTAAATGTGGTTGAAAACTTGACTGGAGCCAGCACACAAGGAAGCACGCATTAAAAGTACCACTATCTGGGTTTTTTTTATTGCCTTCTTCTCATAAAGGAGTTCAAAATTGGGTGGCGGGGGATGACTCTAGATGTCACTCTGAAAACCCCTTGTGTGATTTTTTCAACAAAAGCCAAACCATAGAAAATTTAATTATCCTCTATTTGTGCATGCTATCCTAATCCTTACTTTTGAATGAGTGCATTCTTTTTAATTTAAGAAATGGGAGCTGCACATCCCAGCATAATCAATGGTGACGAATGCTGAGAAGTGCATCTGGAGATCCTTTGTTTTAGTTGTGTACTACATATAATATAATGTAGCTTGTAGATGAATTTAAGACACTGTATTTTTTTAAAAAAATATTTTATTGGTTCTGCTTTACTTATTGTAGTTTGACATTTTATTGAAAATTATTGACTGTCTGCTTTTGAAGTGGCCTTCTGTCTACAGAAGCTTATGTCAAATAAAAAATGTTAGTCTGTAACACTTCTTGCTGTTTCTTTCTTTCTTTTTTTGCTGCAAAGGGCTAATATACCTCTTCCCATGGGTTGTATATTGCTTTTATATGTTTAGTTGGCTGCCTTTAGACCTCTTTGTCCTGCAGGGGTGGCGTATGGTATATATATCAAAACAAAATAGCCAATGAAAGGAGATGAGCTGTTTTCTATTGCTTTTATTGGTTGTATTCTGCTTTTTATTGGATTTTGTTGTTTTTGTTTAAGCCACCCTGACAATATTTACACTGCAGCAACAGAAAAATTAAACAAATAAACATTCTGCACTGCCGTCAACTGAACTTTCCTCATTTTCAAAGAGCTATCTCTCTGATCTGTGCTTCAACAAACCAATTGTCTGCCCTATTGAAAAGGCAAATGAAGTTTCAGAGATAAGCAAAACAGTTATGAAGAATCACAAAGAACTTGTTCACACAACAGCATGCACATCATTTGATTTCTTATCACTTGGGTTCTTTGGCACTTGGAGACTCCCAGCTAAATGTATGCGAACTTGACTCTATTGAAAAACACCACATTGAATGCAAAATTGGAGTGCCTTGAACACAGAGATGAAATCATTAGATTTAACTTGGAAGGATGCGGTGGGCATATATGTATGGAATCGTATTTCCAGTTCGAAGACAACCAGGCTTTTAAGCAATATAATACGTTTTGGATTATGTGTTATGGTCAGCATGGTCATTCTGAATTTTCTTTGTTTCTGTCTTTTGTACATGGACATTGCACAGATACCCACTTCATTTAGTAAACAGGAGTGGAAAACATGGCCATCCACATGGTTTGGACTTAAATTCCTAGAAGCCGAGACCTACATCGCCAATGGTATACAATGTGGGAATTTGGCATAAAATGTATTGAGAGCCAAATATTTGCTCAGTCCCAGATTAAAGAAAGTTTAAGCAGTGTTTGCTGTAGCTGTTAATCAGTGTGAGGATTTTAGACCACAAATTATGTCTATCCCATGAACTGCCCAGGAAATGTAGACTGCAAGTGCATCTGCACCAGGCCTACACAACCTATGGCTCTCCAAGTATCCAGGATTACAACTTCCAGAAGTCCTAGCCAGCTTGTCCAATGGGCCAGGAATTATGGGGTGTGGGGTGCAGTCTCAACACTGGGAGGGCGACATGTTGTACAGACCTGATCTACACTGTAGAATTAATGCAGGTTGACACAAATTTAACTGCCATGGAATCTTGGCAGTTGTAGATTTCCAAGCTCTCTAGCCTTCTCTACTAAAGGGTACTGGTGCCTCATCAAACTACAGCTTCCATTATTCCATAACATTGAATCACAACAGATAATGTGGTCTCAGTCTGCATCAATTCTACAATATAGATGCATCCTGAGACAAGCTCATTGAACTTCAGATCGACAGTCAATTCATTTCTTATCTATATCCTCAGATTACTCTTTTCTAGAAAACACATTTTACATTCTTGTGGAATCCTAGTAAATTCAACTTCAAACATCACCACTGTAAGGTTAAGAAAGGCAATCCATTCCAACATAACTTTGCCACATGAATAGATTGTAGGATGATTGACAAAATAAGATGCATAACCATGAAATGAGACATCAGAATGATTCCTAAGAATTGTTTTACTTTCTTTCTGTTTACAAAAAAACCCATGAAGTGTATGTGAGAGAGAAAGGGGGGGGGGGGGGAGAGAATTATCTGGGCAATAATAATTCATCTGTCAAAAATACTGAGCAGATGGTTGGTTCATTTAAGCAATCTAAAATGGTTGCCACTCAGGTAAAATGCTAGTGCTTGAACACGAAACAGAGTTTTTCTTCTTTCAAGATTGAAATTTGCTTAACGGCATGACACTGAGGACTTCCAATGTCATAGGCAAAGTCTCTGTGCCGCCTCCACTCCCAACTAGGTAAGATCTGAAATTTAATTTTCAACTTGCAATGATTGTAGATTTAGGCCAGCATGCTATAGGAATTTGATCCTGGTTTTCTAGAAGAGATACATTCTTGTATAATTGCTTTCAGAAAGGGGTCAGACTAATTGCTCCCTAGTACACAAGAATAAACTAGTGCTGTAATTTTGCCACTTTGGGTTTGATCAAAAGATAAAATATAATAATAGTAGTGGCGGTGCTCATAATTTTCACTGCTTCAGGAGAAAATAAATATTTTGGTAACATTTTCTCCTTGAACACTATGACAAAATTATTCTATGCAGAGGTGTGCATAGGTTTTTTTCTGCCTTTGATATATTATTGTGAAAAAAATGTTGTTTGCATTGGAAAGTGATTTCTGTGTCAGATAAATGTCTTAATCCTGAGGGGTTTTGTATATCTTAAAACTTAGGGTGCACCTACATTGTAGAATAAATGCAGTTTGACACCACTTATTTATCTATTTATTTATGGTATTTCTAGCCTGCCTTTCTCAGCCCTAAGGCGACTCAAAGTGGGTTACAGATTGGCAACAATTTGATGCCACACATTCATAAAAAATACAATTAAAAACATTTTGCATAACAATATAAAAACCATATAAAATCCATTAAAACATATAAACACTAATGTCGTTCTGTTAAGCTCCTTTTCCACTTCAACTACCATGACACAATGACATGGAACCATGGGAGTTCTAGTTTTATAAGGTTTATAGTTTTAGAAGGTCTTCCAAACAATGCTGGTTCTTCACCAGACTGCAAATCCCAGAATTCTATAGCATTGAGCCATGGGAGTTAATGAAGTCTCAAACTTCATTAATTCTATAATGTAGATGCACCCACAGAATAATTACCTGGAAGACTACTGAGAGAACAATTCTTGCCACTGTATTCTTCTTTTTGCTTACTAGGTTGTGCCATGTTTTGTTAGCCGCCTTGTGTCCCTATGGGTAAAAAGACATGATAAAAATATAATAAACTAATAAAATACCTTTTAGTCTGCTGGAGAATGAAATATTGTGAGCAATTGTCCTTACTTTCAGATGTGGATTACTTAATGCTACCAATCTAAAGGCATTGTGCTCCAATTTCATGTCCATTCTTTATAGCGCAATCCTGCCTTGCACTCCAGAGCACTCTGACATCTGGGTCATCTGAGGTATTCAAAGCCATGATAACATGTGCTTACAACAGATTGGAAGACAGGAAGCATTTTTGCTTTTTATTTGTTTGCAGGACTGACTGGTGTATCTGTTGCTGTGTGACAGCAAACTAATCTCTATCAGTATATCCTGTTGCTGAATATCTGTTGGGAACAGACTACAGCTCCTGGTTGACTCCATTGGATAACTAGTATGTGTAGGCATTTGTGTGCGCAACAGTGTTATGACCTTCCCCTAGTTCGCACTCATCAGACGTAAGGCTCATGGGCCAAATGTGGCTCACCATGTTCTTTTATGTGGCTGGCAAGGCTTTCAGTGCCAGGGCCACATAGTTACATTAATGCAGCCATAAGACTGATGTGGCAATAAACAAGTGGGGACCGTGTCTACCTAGACTGAAAAACACACTGGAACAGTATGACATTAATCATAATAAGTGATTATTGCAAAAGTGTTGGCTATATCACATACATATCATAATATCGAAAATACAATATACACAAATGTCTTCGTGGAGACAAGCAACAACACAAAAGGCGCACTATCAAAGAGGAAGGGTTCCTACCCATGGGGTGCGAGGTCCAGACCCAAAGTCTCAAAATAATAGTGGAGAGGTTCTCACACAGAGCCCAATATGAAGCAATGTTCAATGGGAACTGGAACACATAGCAAAATAAGTCATGGAATATTCCACACAGGGTGAGGACCCGAGTTTATAGATCCACAATGGGAGATAGTGGCTGAAAAGCTGCTACAGAGAAGAGACTTTTAAACAAAGGATTATCATTTGTTATGACCCTTTTATGTAAAGATATAGACATAAGAAAAGACCTTGCATCATTATTTTGGGTCATACGCCTTAAGGATTTCTTTGCTCCTTCTAACTCTAATTTGAATGCGACTAATTGTAATACTGTCTGTCCTGCTCCTCAGTGTTCCAAACTATATCTTAAAAGCAATTTCACTCCCTCTAGCACCAATAATTGTATTAAGACATTTGAAGAAATTGTGCTGCGGGAAATAAACAAAATTGACCATCACAAAGATAAGCGTCATTCCAATTTATCCATGGAAGAACTTAACACACTCACCAAGCTTGACAACAACCCTGAATTATTGATTAAACCAGCTGATAAAGGAGGGGGCATCGTGATTATGAATAAAAAAGACTACATGTTGGAAGCTATGAGACAACTGTCTAATCATAATTACTACAAAAAACTCCCAGGAGACCCCACTAATAAATATAAGCGGATTGTACACGGCATCATAAATGATGGAGAGATAATGGGGTATATAGATAATCGTTTAGCCAAATTTATGACCAACCATTATCCTCGTGTACCGGTCTTCTACCACTTGCCGAAGATTCATAAATCTGTCAGGCCCATTCCAGGAAGACCAATCGTCTCAGGCAGCAACAGTCTATTGCAAAATGTGGCCACATATTTGGATTCACTCCTGCAACCCCTGGTACAATCTAGATTGACTTATATACAAGACACCAGAGACTTCATCAGGAAAATCGAGGGCCTTATCCTGGAAGAGGGTGACCTACTCATCACGGCGGATGTCAATTCATTATATACAAACATACCGACGGAGGAAGCCAGACAAGTACTTATGGACTCTTTTGACAGCATCTTCACCATGCACAGACCGCCTACATCTTTTTTGATGGACCTATTAGACTCAGTGTTGGAATATAACTATTTTGTGTTTGACCATGAATATTATTTGCAGATTGGGGGTGTGGCAATGGGCAGCCCCATTGCCCCCTCGGTGGCCAATCTGTATATGGACTCTCTGGAAAGATCTCACGTATTTGGCACACCAAAACACCCTCTGGCACAGAAAATCAAAATTTTCCTCCGATTCATTGATGATGTCTATGTAGTGGTAAGGAGTGGGACCAATCCCAGTCTATTCCAAAAGTGGCTGAACTCATGGACAGAATCCATTAAATTTACCATGACTTACGATAAAAATAGCGTGGACTTCTTGGATGTTACCACCTTTCATCAGAACAACAAGCTCCTGGTAAAATGTTTCCATAAGAAGATGGACAAGAATGCATTATTGCAATACAGCAGCTTCCACAGCCACGTGCTAAAAAAGAACGTACCTTTTCCCCAGATTCTTAGATTAAAAAGAATTTCGTCCCAGACATCCCATTACCATGAAGAACTCAACTACTTTTCGACCAAACTGTCTCAGCGGGGATATCCAGATCATGTTATTAATACAGCAATCAGGAGGGCTGACTCCATCCCCAGAGAGTCTCTACTTGTCAACAAACCAAAACCTCATCTTGACAGAACTGTGTGGCCAGTCACACTTAACAAACATTCTGGTGCCATCATTAATATTGTTCACAAATATTGGCCGCTGGTTCAAGATATTCCTGGCTTGTCCCACCCCCCGATGGTGGCTTACAAACGTGCCAAAAACCTCCGTGATCTCCTTGTACACACGGACATCAGGGCACCCTCGAAGAGAAGTTCACTGACAGCTAAAACCCATCCGTGCGGGCATTGTGCACAATGTGGATCTGTATACCCTAGCAAGGAAATTTACAGCCCGGGACGAGGATGTACCTTTAAATTTAAAGAATTCTTCTCTTGCTGTTCTGAGTCCCTTGTGTATGGGATTCGGTGTCATTGTGGCCTTATTTGCATAGGCGAAAGTAGTAGAATGCTAAAAACCTGCTTTACTGAACATAAATCTCGGGTTCGCCATTTATCTGAAGATTCTCCTTTGTACATTCACTGTAAGACATTCTCTCATAGCCCCGAGTCATTGCAGTTCTTTGGTATAGACAAGGTTTCTACCCCCCCCCCCCCACGGAGACCTTCATACAGCTTTAATCCGGGCTGAAACCCGCCTCATAATCAATTACCGCACTGAAACTCCTTTCGGCCTGAACGAGAAATTAGGGGTTGCAGCTTTGCTAACGTGAACCGCATTAAGGGATCCACCTCCACCTTTATAATTAGGTTGCTCAGGTTGCAAAACGCCATGCGCCTTCATTATTGAGCTTTTGTATCCAGGTAATTATGTTTACTCTGTAACTTATTCATGATTGATTTGTTTACATTTACCGTGTATTAGGAATTGTGTGTATCACTTCCTTATTTGTATTTTACAGAAATTGTATGCCAGCTGCCTTCATGTGTATGTAGCACGCTATTTGTTTATTACCACTTGGCCTTGAAAAAGACCGCCAGGTCGAAACGAGACGCAGGATTCCAGGGTAAATACTCCCTCGACGGCCCGTGTATAGTGGTGGTGTCTCTTCAGCTGCGACTGTCTCCGCCTGGATTTCCCGGAGCAGCTCGCCACTTGGCAGCGGCTTTTCGCCCCAGCAGCCGCAACCATCTCCATTTGCATTTCACGGAGCGGTTTGATGCTCTGTAGCGGCTTTCCGGCCTCTATCTCCCATTGTGGATCTATAAACTCGGGTCCTCACCCTGTGTGGAATATTCCATGACTTATTTTGCTATGTGTTCCAGTTCCCATTGAACATTGCTTCATATTGGACTCTGTGTGAGAGCCTCTCCACTATTATTTTGAGACTTTGGGTCTGGACCTCGCACCACACGGGTAGGAACCCTTCCTCTTTGATAGTGCGCCTTTTGTGTTGTTGCTTGTATCCACGAAGACATTTGTGTATATTGTATTTTCGATATTATGATATGTATGTGATATAGCCAACACTTTTGCAATAATCACTTATGATTAATGTCATACTGTTCCAGTGTGTTTAATAAGACTGATGTGGCCCTCAATGCAAATTTATTTATTTATCACATTTTTATCCCGTCCTTCTCAACCGCTGAAGGGGGACTCAGGGCAGCTTACATTGAGCCCCATTTAGAGGCTATTTCAACAGTTACAACTAAAAATCACGGCATATACATACTAAAACATCATAATTAAAATCAGATACAAACATCAATTAAAAACATAAACCAGCCTCGTCAGTCTTAATGTCAATCCAGTTCATCCCTTTAAGGTGCTGCTTAATCTATTGACCGAATGCCTGGTCCCAAAGCCATGTCTTTACTTTCTTCTGGAAAGTTAGGAGATTATAGATCAATCTTATGTCAGTTGGGAGTGTGTTCCATAGGCGGGGAGCCACCGCCGAGAAGGCCCTGTCCCTCATCCCCACCAGGTGCATTTGAGCTGTTCACAGGAGAGAGAGCAGGGCCTCCCTGGATGATCTTAGTTTTTGAGGTGGAACATAGGGGTGGATGCATTCGGACAAGTAAACTGGGCCAGAACCATTTAGAGCTTTATAGGTAAAAACCAGCACTTTGAATTGGGCTCGGAGATGGACCGGCAGCCAGTGGAGCTGGCATAACAGGGGGGTGGTATGCTCCCTGTATGTTGCCCCAGTTAGTAGTCTGAGGTATCAAATTTGTTTGATACCTCTGTCCTAGTTGAACCAAATGGAGGGAGTTGAACTTAATTAAGTCTTATAAAAATAAATTTTATCGATTAGCTCTTAGGCCATATGACAACACCGAACCAAACAACAAGGTTGTAGATTCCACCCCTACAATTTACGCCATCAGCCCCACATATGTGGTTCTCAAATATTTTGTCTGCTTAAAAACAGAGCTGTTTTTATGTTATTTTTGGGTCTTGACCACTCATTAAATATGTTGTTCTGATGTGATATTCTCAATAAATTGTTCGTTTGATATATGAACCAAGATACAAGTCTCTCACTTTCTGATACAATTTACAATCAAATAATATGTGTGCTATATCCTCAGTTTCAGGTGCTCTGCAGATACAAATCTGTTTATTAAAAGGTAAGCATCTAATCTCCCACATACAATATCTGACCATTGTATCAAGCTAATCATGAACAAGAGGAAAAGATGCTGAGGACCAAGCAAGGGATTGGTCCAGCATAAGACTCTGGAAGACAATCATATTCAGTCATTTGTGACTGCCCATGATGAAGATTCTCTGCCCTAATACTCTTCCTTTCTGAGCTCTTCAAATATCAGAATGCTGTATTTTCCTCTGAAAAGTCTGATTAAATTGTGTTTTCAATTGTTCCTGTTTTCAGGTTTATTTCTACTTCTCACTCAAAAGTATTGTGAACCACATTAAGTCTAATTTAAGGACAAATTATGTTAAATACTGTATATCTGAATAAATGAATGAAATGGTGCCTTGGAAACCCTCTATGGGACTACAGACTTTCTCAGCTGTCAGAAGAAGTAATACACAGAACTATTACAAACATGATTACATTACTGTCTGGACCCACCAAAAATTCAATGAACAAGCTAATGAAATTTCACATATCCACTTCCCTCCCCGCTCTCCCACAAAGCAAAGTCTAGTCTGAATGCAACACAATTCTTCAACAAGGCAACAAAACAGATAGGCTTGGAAATTGTGTTGGGCATACCAAGATGGATTTCTTTAAGCTACATCTGATAGAACTTTGTGCAGATTTTATCTATGCCTTGATACTTGTACAGAATTCTATAGGCACTGTGCATGTACTCAGATGTAGCTTGTGGTACAAAGCACATTTAAACCATCTTTTGCTGTTTTCTTCACTGTGACTGTCATTCTGTTATGATGGTGTAATACTTCAGGTCTTCAGCCTCTTACTGAACTCCATTGACCTCTCCTGATTCTCCGGAAATTTCCAAAGTGGATTATTGAGATTTCAGACATGTTCCTCAGGGACATTTTCATGGTGTTACAAGCTTCTTGTTTTTCAGCAGCATATCTACCAAACTAAAAAAGAATGACATGTTAAGTATAAAAAATGTAGCCCCAAAGATAAACAAGCATCCTAAAGCAGTGACAGCGTATGACTCATACTCCCAAGGGGTTATGTTCACTTCAGGAACATTGTAGACCTCTAGGCCAGTACACTGAGAGGATAATCAGAGTTTCCTTTCTTTTTCTTCCTCTTTTAGTACTGTAGTAGTCCCTCATTTGTATAAGAATAGGGGATAGTAGGTGTAAAACAAGGAGAAAAATGTCACCACTGGTACAAAAAGGATCATTTCATCTAGCCCACTTGCAATGAAATGTTTAAATAGCAACAATTTTAAATTCCCTTGTTGGTTTTAAATTTCACCATGTAGCATACTAAATTAACATACATTGTTAGAACTGAATGGCAGCATACTTTTGCAACTAGAATCAGAGAATGATTGAATTTTATAAGAAATTTAGTTTAGCTCACTGCTTGACTTGGCACTGGAAAATTCCTGATGGATCACTACCTGTATAATGCTGAAAGACCCCAGAAATAATAATAATAAAACCCCTTCTAACACTGCAATTGGTATTACTCCTGCCACTAAGATGTTGCTCCAAATGTTCAAAACCCGTATCAACCCTTCTGCAATTTAAGCTTAATTGATGTAGCTGTGTTCCACTGGATGATAAGAGACCGGGTTCTTATCATCTTCCGTAGAATAGATACTCAGATATTTGAAGAGTGCTTTCATGCACAATTCTCTAATCAGGTAAAGTGTTCCAAGTTTCCTTTCCTCACAGTCTTCCATGTCCTTGGCCCCATGAATACATTTCAGTTTATTCACATTCTCTATAGAGTGTGCCATACAGAACTAGGCCCAGTACTTCAAACCAGATGAATTCTGATTACTGCAGAAAGAAGGGGAACTATTGCTTCTTTTGACTTGCAAAATAGTTCCATTAGAGTAGCAGAAAATAATTCTTGTCCTTTTTGACAGTCGCATAACACTGCTGAAAAGAAACATTTTGCACGAAACAGAATACTTGTCTCACAGGTCTTGAACAATCGTCAGGGTAAGGATGCTTACAAAGTTTTGCCTTTGAACTTAATACCAACTCATGGGAAATGTTTTGAAATGTTGCTTCACAATGTCACACTGCGCTAAAAAGCAGCCACTTCACCCACATAAATAGGACATAATATTTCCCATGTATGAATCACCCCCAATTTACATATTATTTTAGACAAATAATAATATCATAAATGAGTCAAAAGGCAATGTATGGAAGAATTGAATGAATTTGGAACTGTAGAGTAGCATCGGAATCTAGCCTTTGCAAACTGAAGAGCACTTCAGAATTTCTTTATGGCCAACAGACAACTATAGAATGACCTGTTAGGTATCTCTTGAGGCTTGTTTTCAGTTTTTGTATTTAATGTGCTGAATTATAGAATGTAAGCAGCAGCTTTGGGGAGTGGTAGATCTGATAATGTAGATATAAGGAGGCATAAACACCCTGACATTTTGTTTTGTTTCTGTGTAAAGCACTTCTTCAGAATCTGCTTATCCACAACTTCTGTTAGTGCCAATGGATAATTACCAAACAAAATAGTCAGATTAGACATGTTCCTTAGGATTTTCTCGAGAAAGTGCTAGATCTTTTTTCCACCATACCTCAATCCCAGTGATGATGAAATCTCCAACTCCAGCCTTTCAATGGCATTTTATTTTATTTTTTAAAAAAACAAAAAACCCCAAATGTTGAAGCAAAGCTATATTCAACTCCTGCTCTATTTTAGTGGAAACTGTAAAGGCTAGAGAAGAACTGGCTGTGTTTCCTGGTCTCATTCCAAGTGTTGGGAAATTGACTAGCGTAAGTGGCAATAATGCTGTGAGGGAAGATTTTTCAAAACTGAAAAGTGATTGTTTAAATCAGAAGTGGGTATCCTTTGATCCACCAAAGCTAGACGGAAGAGAGAGATAGTCCAAAACATTTGGAATGTCACAATATAGGTGTAAAGATTATTCACAGATATTTTTTATCTGTGAAAGGAAATGATATTTAAGACATACGGTCAGAAAAATGAAATGATTCTTTTGGTTTATTTGACTGTCAACATTATTGTTTGGGGAAGGAGCAGTGGCAGCAGCAATAGCAATTTTTTTCTGTGCCGAAACACATTTTGTGCAAGAAATCATTTTGCAGCAACAAAAATTCTACCCACAATTTTCACAAAAAGTTCTGAAATACCATTTTTTTTAAAAAAAGATCAATATTATCATATTCTTGATCAGCAGGAGGAAAATGTGTACATTTTTTCCTTCTCACATGAAGAGCAAAATAAAGTAAGATTTACATCTCTAGGCCAAAGACTCTTTGTGCCTCATTTAAAAGGCTACAAAGGAGGCAGAACACAGAAAAGTTACTGTGTATCATTCACAAGAGTACAAAATAAGAAGAAAAAGAACTTGAAAGTGGGCCCTAATGCTTTATGTATTCATTTGGAAATCAGTTTTATTAAGTGTAACCGAATGTATTTTCAACAAAGCTAAATTTGGATGGGGATCACAGTAATGTTTGACATCAAAAGGGACATTTAAAAGAAAATTCCCACTGCTCCATCTACCTTAGATCAAACTTTGCACAAACAATACAGAATGCTGGTACTTTAGATGATATTTTCTTTTAAAGAACTTGGTTGTAACATCAATACGCTTAGTGTCAGAAGAGTTGATGCAGTTTGTTCTTCAAGCATTAAAGCTTTTTTAAAATTTGGCAGAACCAATAAAATGTAACTTGAGTGAAGAGCAAAGTACAATCACTCTGGTATGTCTCTAAATTGAACTACGATTTGGGAAATGTCATTGTGTTGTTATTATTAGTGTTTTAAATGGAATCGCTTTTCTCTGCACTGAGGCTCCTGCTTTTGAACAAATGACCCATGAAGAGTACAATCTTACACATGTTCACTCAAAAGGAAATCTCATGGAATTCAAAGAGATTTACCTACAGATAAGAGGTAGGAAAGATGTACATCTCTTAGGTAAGTGATAACTATGGTGTACAGTGGAGGCTGATGGCTCAAATGTCAGCAGGGCAGTGATTTCTTTAAGGTTTCAGTGTGAACTTTAAAGAAGCTGTTCAAGTGCTGAGTTTGCTTTGATTAAAAGATTCAGCACTTTGGATAGCCCTTTTAAAATTTAGACTAATCCCCATCATGCACTGTTGACCCACCGTTTAGCCAGCTCCGGGGTCGGGGGGACTGCCCTTAAATGGGTGGCCTCCTTCCTCCGGGACCGGGGACAACGTGTGGAGGGGGGTGGGGAGGTCTCCGGGAGACTCCCACCCACTGTGGGGTCCCCAGGGGCCATCCTCTCCCCTTATTATTCAACGTCTATATGCGCCCCCTGGCCCAGCTGGCCCGCGACTTTGGTCTGGAGTGTTATCAGTACGCTGATGACACCCAGCTTCTGCTGAGAATGGATGGCAGGCCGGACTCCATACCTGATTGTTTCCAACTATGCCTCGAAGCCGTGACTGGTTGGCTGCGTGCCAGCCGGCTGAAGGTGAATCCATCGAAGACAGAGATCCTGTGGCCCGGTCGGCCTGGGCTGGGTGGGTGCCGGTTGCCTACCCTGGATGGCGAGCGGCTTAACCCATCGCCATCGGTTAAGAGCTTGGGGGTTTTGTTGGACTCCTCGCTGACCATGGAGGCTCAGGTCTCCATGGTCAGCAGGACGTCATTCTATCACCTCCGACAGGCTAGGCGACTGGCACCCTACCTGTCCAGGAACGACCTGGCCACAGTAATCCAAGCGACGGTCATCTCGAGACTAGACTACTGTAATGCCCTCTATGTTGGCCTTCCCCTGGCGACAATCCGGAAACTCAAGCTAGTGCAGAATGCCACTGCTCGCCTGCTGGCAGGAGTGCCGGTGAGGGAGCACATCACACCTACGCTCCGGCAGCTGCACTGGCTTCCTATCGAGTACCGAATTGCCTTCAAGGTGTTGGTTTTGACCTTCAAGGCCTTACATGGTCTAGGGCCTGCGTACCTGAGGGACCGCCTTACCCCATACTCTCCCCCGAGATCACTGCGCTCAGATGAACAGAATCTGTTGTTAGTTCCATCAGTCCGCTCCTGCCACCTATCGAAGACCAGACAAAGGACCTTTTCTGTTGCGGCACCGGTGCTCTGGAATGCCCTCCCGGACAGTACCCGAGCCATCTCGGAACTGGCCCCTTTCCGGAGGGCCTGTAAGATGGCCCTCTTTGGCTTAGCCTTCAACTAGGCACACCGGACTAAGAACTATGCCATATGTCCTCCCATTCCGCGTATGACAATGTAACATGTTTTAATGTGGTTTTATGATTTTATGTTTTAATTGTAGGGTCGCATGTCGACATGCTGTGACATGCTGCCCGTGTATCGTTCTGTTATCCGCCCCGAGCCTGCTGGGAGGAGCGGAATACAAAAATGAATAATAAATAAATAAATAACCCCAGTAACTTTGGTTCCACCAGTTTTCATTTGCTCCACCTCCATTAGTGTGGTAAGGGGATAGGAAAAATAAATCCACATTTGATCTGGCGAATAGGAAAAAGCATAGCGTATAATGAGGTCTGGAATCACTAAACTCTATTGGGAATAAACAAATGAATAAAGAGTGATTAAACAACTGACTGCTACTTTATTTTAGAAACTAAAGATATCATTACATAAGTCTTGTAATGTGTGCTTGTTTGGGGCTTATCAGCCACAAATGAAAAAAACTTACCACCACATGGTATTGTCCTAAACTCACTGCAAACCAGTAGTTTTTAGAAATCACAGGGAAGCCATTTGAGGCTGCTATATATGCTTCAAAGTCTTTTAAACCATTCTGTAATCTCACAATGCTTCTGCAGCAACTTTGGGGTCAGTGATGTCTTCATGATGGTTGTGTTGTGGGTGCTCCTTTTGTCCTCTGCACTTCGCTGTTCCCAATTTTCTGCCATTTAAACTTCCACTAAGGAGACAGAGAACACCTCTGGCTGCAGAGACATAACTTCCCCTTTCTTTTGCCTTCCTTAAAAAAACCCCAAGTAACTACACAGCTTCACTTCTGAACTAAGCTTCCCATCTTAATTAAGTATTTCCTTTCTGTTTGAAGTCGGTTTTGCAACCCTTCTTGCTCATGTACTCTTGCAAGAATGTGCACTGCTAAATAAGGTTTGCAAGTCAAAACCACACCTCCCCATTGCAAAGTACACAACTATTGAAAGAGCTTCTGTAAATCTAAAATGTGGAAGTACAGAAGTATATAGCTGCAAACCCCTCAAAGAGCAGAAGCTCAGTCTTATGGAGTTGTAAACTCTCAGAATTGTGCAATACTTCCAAAAACAACAACAACAACAAACAAACAAAACAAAAAATGGGGTAATGGACCAAGAGGGGAATCCATGGGTTGGGAGACATTATGTGGTAAGATAACATGTAACATGCATTGGGCTTTCTCAAAGCTTTTGTTCAATAAGACAAGAGGAAGCCAGGCGTCCTCTAATCTCAGGCAAGATGGGTTTGCAACCCATTTGAGGAGTTTGTGTGCTAATGTTCCAAATGAAATTTTTAGGCTCTCTCAATACAATGCTATGGCAGCTTCCTGTTTCTATATTTACAACTCCACAAATGAAAACAGATCATCATTCCATTCTGAATTAATCTATGTTAATTCAGGAAAGGAGATTCCACCTGAACATGAGAAGAAACGTTCTAACTGTGAGAGCTGTTCGGCAGTGTAACTCTCTGCCCCAGACTGTGGTGAAGGCTCCTTCTTTGGAAGCTTTTAAACAGAGGCTGGTTGGCCATCTGTTCGGGGTGCTTTGAATGAGATTTTCCTGCTTCTTTGCAGGGGTCTGGCCTGGATGGCCCACAAGGTCTCTTCCAACTTTATGATTCTCTGATATTCGAAAATTTGCAGTCTTTATACTTTGGCATAAATCTTATTGAATATACTGACTTGTCTCTCCCACTTCTAACGTTTCTATTCCACCATTATGTTTTTATTCAGTTAGTTTACAAAAAAAATACATGCACGCCTAAGTCACAGTTACAGGAAAATCACACAATGGAACAGCAGCTTTAAAGACCAGCAGTAGTAAAGACATACAACACTGGAGAGACTTAAAATTCCTGGATAAACAAATACAAGAATATATCAGATTGTGCTTAAAGCATGTGATCCTATGAATGTGTTAAAACCACCACAGTATAGAGAAGAGAAACTTCTGGAGATGAAACATTAAGGTACAGCAGCAGAGGGAGTCTGGTAGCTACATGGCTTTCTTTACACATCCAAGAAGCCTGCACTTTTAGATGTCTGTTATTCTAGACAATGAAAGAAGGTGGGGGAAATGGAAGCAAAGGTTCTTCATGTACAACTCCTTTGGACTGTCATCATATCACTGCAGTAGGTAGCTGTTTTGGAGTTGCTCATGCAGAAAAATCAGAGTTTTAAAAGTGTAGTTTGCTGGAGGAAATAACACAGTATCAGTAAAATGCATGGCAACTTCAAACACCCGGTCTTACACTTTGCACAGAAGTCTTCAATAAATGTCAATAAATGCCCTTGGTTTTTCCATAGTCCAAAATAATCTAGCATTTTTAGAGATAGGGCTTGCTCATCTCTTCCATTTGGAGATAGAGCTGGCAAGCCTCTGCTGGACAATTCTTGCTAAGAAAATCCCTTGACAGGTTGGCTTTAAGTCTCCATAAGTAGGAAACAAGTTGAATGCACACAACAATAACTGCTAACACAATCTCTGAAGTGCTTCTAATGCAATGCAGAGGATGTGAACGAATAGTGATAGACACCCTGAGCATAAAAAGATAACATGGAAGTAAATTCCACTTCCATCCTATCTTTTTTAAATTCCTGTGTGTTTAGTCTCTGGGGTAAGTGCTGCATTTCTAATTATACGCATGTACATACACGTTCCACCTAATAAATCTTACTTCCAGCAAGTATACCGAGGTATGTGTATACTGAGAGCATTCCACAAGACTGCACACAATTTAGTTACAGGTTAATTACTACACTATTACTGCTGTCTCCTACATGGTGTCCTGCCACCATCATAATAAGCATAATTAGAATTAGCATGCTATACCTTTTAAAACCTTCATCCAATGCTCACCCTAAAGCTACATATTACTGATACTGCATGGTGTTAGCCCTAACACTGCAACCATATATTGCTTCACTCTTCCCTTATGACCTTGTCACATAGTTGCAGAAAATGTCCCGCATCTCTCCGCTTCGCTGGGGAGTGTGAGGAAGCCGCCAACCAACACTCTACATTGCCCGGATCCCCTGAGAACTGATCTCATGGGGGGAAGCGTGAAGTACACGGCTTCCCCCATTGAAGTTGACATCAATGTGTGAAGCTATTCATGTTGCCACACTGGCAGCATGCACTGGCTCCACCCTCCTTCATCCATGTAGCCAGTGTGGCATTGTTTGATGGGAGCTGACTGGATCCATCGGTGACGAGCTAAACTGGTGAATACCACCAGATTTAGCCATGTATGAAGAGTTTTTGGGTGAACATTAGTGGATAAAGCTCAGTCTCAGTTCTCTATTTCATAGTGACCACCAGCTGAGGAGCAAACAGTAACCTGAATAGAACAGCTACAGCTAGGTTACAGATGGAGAGCCAGTATTTGTCTTTCAACAGATACAATAGACTCTCTCTGCTTCTCTCCTCTTCCTCTGCTGTGCTGCTTACTGGAATGGCTACACAAAAACAGCAACGGAGGGGTGGCAGAGGTAGCTGGTTTGTCAGCAAAGGTGATGGAAGAGCCTTTTTGGTTCTGCCACTTGATTGAATGGTTGCCTTAGGAACTTTCTACATGCAAAACAGGGCTCTGCTGGCTTGGTATAGTCCCTCCACACAGGTGAAAAGTGTGCTAAAGGGTAATGAAGCTCTTTTATTTGTTTCATCTGTATGCTGCTCTGAGTGAAAAGATCTCAGAGCAGCTCACCTGTTGTTCCCAAGCTGCTTCCCTGTGTTTTGAACTGCAGAACTTGTTTTGAACTGCAGAAGAACTGCATGCTAGACAATCTCATAAATATGCTTTCCTGTTCCTAATAAGAATCTGAGGTATGTTCATAAAGCAAGGATTGCAAGTTGATATGATGTGGCTTTCCCCATTTCTGTCTTCAAAACTCATTAGCTAAGCTTGGGATGCTTTGCCAAAGCTCTTGGTAGTCTTACTACACTGATGACAGTGTCACCAAATTGTTCATTTTTAATCAAATGGCAAGCAGTGATCAACCCTCCTGTTTAGAGACTTCCCCCTGGAGATTTATGTGCTCTGGTGGGAGGTTAAGGTTTGCTGAGAGAGTGATGTGCAAGCTGTTTAGTCATTTAACCTCTCTCCCAATGGTTTCATGGGGAATTATGATAATCTTTCTGCTGCCAACAGTGATAAGTTAGTTCTTGGTGGCTTGGCCCCTCTGAATTGTTTCTGGATGATTTGTGGATAAAGGAACTGCTCAGGAAGTCATTTTCAGTGGCACAAGACCATTTTGACCTGGAAAACATTAACAAGAACGTTGTTTTTTTTTTTACCCTGCAGTGAATTTGATTCAAAAATTTATTTTTATTCAGGCATGCCTAATAACAAAAAGGAAAGAATGTCTCTCCTTCACACCCGAGCAAGATTTATATGTTCCATTACACACAGACAGAAGCAGGGGATCACTATATCTAAATGCCAATGTTGAATCAGTGCTTACTTTGTAACAGAGATTCAAATCTTTCCAAGATAGAGCTGACATCATTTAACTGTCATATTAAGTAAATATTTCCCTTCCCTCCTCCAGTTCTCTCTTTTTAGGCCCTGCCCTATCATTATACAAAACCAAGCAATGTCTAGAGGTGACTCTTGTGGGGATTGAGAGAGGCTATGTATTTCTTCTGAGCCCTTTGGTTATGGCCCTCTTTTTGAGGATAAAGCTGTTCACACGCTACAAGCGGTCCTAAAAACGTCCCTGTTGTCATAATGTGGAATAGAGGGCACTTATCTCATTGCCAATGTTTCAGAATAAAAAAAAATCCTATGCCATTCTGGTTTGTTTCTCTGTATGTAATAGGGAAGGATTGCATCTTTTTCTTTGAGCAACAAAAGGTTTTTGAGCTATCCCTTTATCTTGAAGAATTGTTTGAAGGCAAATAAATTCTGCCAAAAAGTGGAAGTATATCAAATCATAAAGCAAAATAGCACTGACATTTTTCACATCCTTGGAACTACCATCCATAG
Organism: Anolis apletophallus; assembly: GCA_030556195.1. Lineage (NCBI taxonomy): Eukaryota > Metazoa > Chordata > Lepidosauria > Squamata > Anolidae > Anolis > Anolis apletophallus. Next base: position 70,346,661 of record JARBWK010000003.1, read on the forward strand.
ATGTTGGGGAAGTTATATTTTGGGGAGTGCTACACCCAGAATCACCCAGCTAACATGTCCTAAACAAGTGAGAATTGGCTGTGGATGATATTTTTGCCCATGGACACTATGGGTGTGTGTGTGTATGTATGGGGGAGGGGGAGTACAAGATAACATAAAATTGTCTTGTATGGGAAACTGAGGTCCTAATACAGAACAATAGCAAAGGGTTATAAGCCTGGCACCCCAGTGGCTACCTGAGGAGGACATGTATTGATGCCAACCCTGTACAGAAAAAAAGCTAATGAGCTGTTATATGACAAAGAAATAGTAAAAAAGGAGTTTTTCTTTATACCAAAATCCAAAGTTATTTCAGCGAATGTTAGAGTGCAATTTCGGTTATATTAAATGATCAAGCATGATGTCATCCTGTGGAAATAAAGACTTGGTTTTATTCAGATGTGTGTGCAAAGGCCTATAATGAATACAGGCAGAATAGAAAAGCTATCCTTTGAGGATGAGAGGTCAGAATATCCAGACTGGCTTGCATGTGTTAAAATATAATTAAGGGGATGCTGGGGCTCTCACAGAGCAAGTCTCTCTCTCTCATCCCTCCCACTTTCATTAAATTGTTGCATATATGGAACTTCTCTCTCTCTCTCTCTCTCTCTCTCTCTCTCTCTCTTTCTCTCCACCCACCCACCCATCCATCCAATATAGGACAGTCATTTAAGGCAGTGTTTCCCAACCAGTGTGCCATGGCACACTAGTGTGCCTTGAGCGATCATCAGGTGTGCCGTGGGAAATTGGAACCTCCACTACCCTTTCTTCCCCCTCCTACCGAACACTTTTTCTTCTCCACTCGGGCTCCCTTCTTCCCAGCCTCGCTCTGCTTGCTTTGCCCATGCTACTTCGCAGACTTGCACCACGTCTTCCTCCCCTCTCCCCTCCTGAACACGCTCACGCTGCCCCCTCTGATCAAAATGGCGGCAGAAGCGGCAAGAAAAAGTAAGTGTTCGGCAGGAGGGGGAAGAAAGGGCGTGAAGGGGGAGCAAGAGGTCTCTGTCGAAAGCTGGCATGGGCAAACTTGGACATTCTAGGTGGTTTGGACTTCAACTCCCACCATTCCTAGCAGCTTCAGGCCCTTTCTCTCCCCCCCCCCCAGCCACTTAAACAGGAAAGGGCCTCAGGCTGTTAGGACTGGTGGGAGTTGAAGTCCAAAGCACCCAGAGGGCCGAAGTTTTCCCATGCCTGTTTTAGGGACGTTAGAGTGGTGAGCCTCCCTCCAACATTGTGATTCTGGATAGAAAAAAACAACAACATAACATAACATTGTTTGAGTCCACAATGCTCTGGGTGTAGGTGAACTACAACTTCCAAACACAAAGTCAATTCCCAAGCAAACCCTTTCAGTACTTTCTGTTGGTAATGAAAGTTCAATGTGCCAAGTTTGGTTCAATTCCATTGTTGCAAGAATTCAGGATGCTCTTTGATTGTGGGTGAACTATAAATCCCAGCAACTACAACTCCCAAATGTCAAGGTCTATTTTCCCCACACTCCATCTGTGTTCACATTTGGGTATATGGAGTATTCATGCCAAGTTTGGTCCTGATCCAACACTGTTTGAGTCCACAGTGCTCTCTGGATATAGGTGAACTACAACTCCAAAACTCAAGGTCAATGCCCTCCAAACCCTTCCAGTATTTTCTCTTGGTTATGGGAGTTTTGTGTGGGAAGTTTGATTCCATTCCATCATTGGTGGAGTTCAGAATGCTCTTTGATTGTGGGTGAACTACAACTCCCATCGAAACAGGACCAGGTTTCACACTGAGTGTATAAATACATTTAAAAAACATATTAACTATATGTATTACTGTGTTAAGAGTGTCATTTTGTGTCATTTTGGTTGGTGGTGTGCTCCAGGATTTTGTAAATGTAAAAAATGTGCCGCGGCTCAAAAAAGGTTGGGAAACACTGGTTTAAGGCATAGACCTTGTCTCACATAAACCTTTATCTAAAGTTTATTCAGTCTGGCCTTGTTCAGAAAGCTCTCTTCTTAGTAGTTGTATGCATAGGATTTGACTCTAGGGAGGGACAAACAACAAGGGAAAATGGCTTAGATCCCTGCCTCTTTTTATTATCAGGCAAAATACCAGAGTTTTTGTGTGAACAAAAGACAGAACGGAAAGCCAACTGTCTATTTAAAAAGTACTAATACTCTGTTCTGCTTTGGTTAGACAAACCTGGAATACTGTATCCAATTCTGGATAAGACAGTTTAAGAAGGATGTTGAACATGTCCAGAGGAGGGTGGCCAAAATGCTAACAGGTCTGTAAAACCTGTCCTATGAGGAGTGGCTTAGAAAGCTGGGTCTGTTTAGCCTGGAAAACAGAAGGTTAAAAAGGTGATATGCTAGCCATGTTTAAATATTTGAAAAGGTGTCATATTGAAGACAGAGTCAGTTTGTTTTCCACTGCTCCAGAAACTAGGAGCTCATCTGCACCAAGGCAAACTTATTCTGAGTTGACAGATGTGGGTCAGGATCGTGCCTTAAATTTGAGGCAGCTTTCTAAATAAAAGATGTCATCCAAGAACGACACTGTTTGTCCTGACTTCTTTGACTCCTGCTGCTGCTTCTTGTGCACATGCAATGTTGTGCGGTTAGTTCTGTTTTTCACCTCATTTGCAAACAATTATTAAAAATCCAGGAAAATGATAGAGTGTTCCTTTAATACCTGGACTGACAAGAGAAGATAGGAGGTGGCAATCCTTTCTCATAAATCACTCTTTTTGGACATTAGGGAAAAAGAAAAGTCTCCTCATTGTCATTAACTTTTTTTTTTAAAAAAGGAATCAATTATAAATACTAACTCTCAATTACTGTTTTGAAAGAACAGAGAATAAGAGACTGGGTCAGAAAATGGGTTATCAATACAGCACAGAAAGGAATAATAAAAAGCTCACTGGAAATATGTACATGACCTCCGCAGCAGATTAGTGGCCAGTGTAATATGTTAGTAAAATGCCATGTATTGTGTTCTGCACATAAGCTTCTTCCCTATTAAAATGACAAAGACACTGATGTAATACAAAGTATTCACTCTAAACTATATTATCAGTATTTCTGTGGTCTGGTGGTAAGCTAATGTCTTGCTTCATTAGAAGGATAAACAACAGTATCTGGGGAAAAAGGAGTGAACATTTTCTCCTAATTCTTCTGTTACCATCATTTCTTTATTTATATCCAACTTTTCCAATATGGGCTCAATTCTGGGGTTTACAGAAAGTAAATAACAGATAAAAGTCCCTACATAGATACAAGGACAAGCATGTTAACATTTATCATTGAAATGCAATCAAACTATCCAATAGATTATAAACAATTTAAAAGTCATTAATGCAACATCTAAGAGGGGTGGTTTGGGAAATTGTCTGTACCTTACAAACCCTGTGTGCAACACTTTCTGTGGATATGTGAAACTATGGATAATATATTGAAATGTAGCATCTCTGGCCTAAGGATACCATAGATTTGTGCAAGAAAGATCTAGACAATGCCTAAGGAGGACACATTTTATTAGATATTGATAAATGAAGCTATAGATACCAGTCTCATGGTATCATAGGTAGTTTTCAACAGCTACCTCTCCTTTATATTTCCTCTTTAAAAAAACAACCAAAATTTTATTGTTAACATATACAGTGTACAATAACATATATAGGTATTTTATCCTACATACATGTAACAAAGACATTTAATTACAAATACACAATTAGGGTTAAATAGTGGCAGTGGGGGAGGGGGGGTAGACATTTGCATTAGACACCATGGGGACAAAAACAATGTTTAAAAACATTTAGACTTCACCCAGTGCTATCCTTTAGATTTCCATGGTAGATGAAACAGAGCAATTGGACATAGCAACACCATGGTGCATTTCATTCTACTGGTACATAATTGGATCTTTGCCACTGTTGAGGGTATCACTGAGCACCTTCCTTGGCACAAGAGCCCTTGAAATCATTTCCTAAAAAATTGTCAGTACAGAAAGTTCTTATTTTCAGACAAGGAAATTGTTCTACACTGGTTCCAGCCCACTTTGGAGGAAAGAAGGTGGTGTTAGGAATTCCTTCCTATGCTTAACATGTGGGGTTCCTTGGGGCTCAGTTTTATTTTACCTATGCTATTTAACATGTACATGAAACCACAAGTAGAGGTCATCCACATATTTGGAACAAAGTGTAACTGGTATACTCATAATACTCAATAATATCCTTTTTTTTCATTTAACTACAAGGAAGTTGTTTCAGTGCTAAACCACTGTATGCTGTCATTAATGGACTGGATAAGGGCAAAATAAATTAGCTTAACTCAGATGATACAGGCATTCCTGTTCATTTGAAAGGCAATCAGAGATTAGGGATTCAGCTAGATCAGTGATTTTCAACCTGTGGGTCCCCAGGTTTTGGCCTTCAACTCCGAGAAATCCTAACAGCTGATAAACTGGCTGGGATTTCTGGGAGTTGTAGGCCAAGAACACCTGGGGATCCACAGGTTGGGAATCGCTGAGCTAGATGGAGTTATACTCCTTCTGAAATGTCAAGTCAAAAGTTTGGGATACTCTTGGATTTGGATCTAAGCCTGGATGCCCAAATTTCAACTAAGGACAGAAGTTCATTTACACAGTTAAAACTACTGTGCTAGCTGCACTCATTATTTGATAAGCCAGATCTGCCATGATAACATATGCCTTGATTACATCGAGATTGACTTACTCTAATATACTCTGCATGGAGCAGCTTTTGGAAACTGTATAGCAGCTTCAGATGACCCAAAATTCTGTGGCCAGGGTGTTGAGTGGGGCTGGTTGCAGGGTATATATACCACATAATTAAAATAGCTTGACCGGCTACAAGTCTGGGCACAATTCAAAGTACTGGTTATGACATGGTTTGAGTTCACACTATATGAATCTGACCTATTTTAAAATATTCAGGAGAAGATTTTTTTTCTTGGTCCCACCACCATCATAGACACAATTAATTGCTGGAGACCCAGGATCAAACCTTTTCAAAGTCTGCCCCCAGATTGTGAGATTCTTCCCATGGAAGGTTCAGTTGACCCTCTCTCCCTTTTCCATTTGCTAGCAGGCATTGACTTTTTTTATTCAAACAGATTTTGGGGTGTCAATCTATGTGCCAGTAATTTTTTTGCTTATTATATTTTTAATCTTGTTTTAATTGTATTGGTAATTCTTTATAAATTGTTGTGTAATATAAAAATGAAGTGGGACATAGATATACTGATCATAGAGGTTTGCCAGTGCATAATAGGTGATATTGATCCAATGTGTTGTAAGCTCTTGAAGGTCTCAGTACAGGTTTTTCATACAGCTACCTCCCCGAGTTATACAGCTCTGCCAATTTTTTTTCTTGGTGTCTTGTTTTTTAGGCCTGAGCTTGGGGTTATTTGGGGCACTGATTCAGAAAATGGCAACCACAACAGTTCTAGCTTCTTATTGTGGTTTTCTATGGGCGAGCAGATGGAGACTGGTAGAGTTGATAGAGAAAAACTGGTGCCATTTTTGGAATCAGCATGCCAAATGTATCCAGAAACAAGACTAACGTTTGAGGCACCAAAATGTGTGTTGGTAAGATATAATTGGAGATGTTAAAGCTGTAGCCCATGGGTAGGGAGGAAGTGATACATCAGAAAAAGATGAACTATCTACTTCATCACACTAGATTAAAAATCCACTTAAAATCCAATTTCTGCCTCTGCAGAATTGTGGGGTTTTTAGTTTATTAAGGCTGTTAAAGGCTCCTCCCTAAACTACAAACCCCAAAATCATGCAGGAGGCAGAAACCAGATTTTAAGTGTGTGTGTGGGGGGGGGGGGGGGTGTTCCTCTATAACTCCTCAATCTCTACCTGTTGGTCAAACTCTTTGGGGATGGGATGATGTGAATCAAAGCCTGACAATTTCTGGATGACCACCAGTTCCCTCCCTTTGCTATTGCTCTTGCCTGTTTCCTATATTTCAAGCCAATTCTGAATGAATGAATTAAGAAAACACTTGGATAACTTAGCACAAGCCATTAATTCTTCACAAAGTGATTTTTTTAAAAACAAAGGTCTGCAGTCTCTAGGCTGACATCAGCTTCTGACAAGCTCCATGATTTTGTGGAAATGCTGCTGTTCTGGAAGGGTGGTACTTACATCCTCACAGGAGCCAGTAAAACGTTTTGTTGGCATAGATGTGCTGTTGGCAGAAAAGGTTGCTGGCATAGATGTGCTCCCATGTCTATAGGAGGGCACAAAAGGAAGCTTCAGGGGTGAATTGAGGATACTTTGCTTGTCATAGATACAAAACCCTTTCATTCCTTTGACATGCCTCCAGAAAAGCAAAATTGTGAAACTGTGGAACTAGAATTTCTTCTCTCATTACCATTAGATTGTTCTTTGATGTAAAGTTGGACAAGGATACAGCCAGCCCCCAATTTACAAACATCCGACTTACAAATGACATAGTTAAGAAGGGGGAGGAGCGAGACAGCAGAAAGTGAGAGAAAACTACCCCTTGGAAGGGAAATTCACTCTTGAAAGAGTTATCATGGGGGAAAGGAGTCTCCAGAAGCTTTCTCACCAATCCTTGTTTCCACAACAAGCCATTTTTTCTCCAAAATCCAATTATCACAGGGACAGAAAGTCAGATGAAATCTTTTGAACAGGGGCATAGACAGAAAAAAACAAATGCCTCAGGGGGGTCTGGATATATATAATATATGTTTGTATATGTGTATGTGCATGTGTGTGTATCTGGAGTTACATTTAAAAATGTACCTGATCTGACTTGCATACAAATTCAACTTAAGAACAAACCTACATAACCTATCTTGTTTGTAACTTGGGAACTGCCTGTATAAGAAAAGGAAAATCTATCCCTCCAGTAGCTGTGGCTAGCATGAAGTGGGAGAGCTTTGAAGGTAGTGGTATCCCTGCCATAGTGTGTACCCCATATTATTTTAGGATTGCTGTGTCTGGCTTATTTTGGGTACTGTGAAAAAAATTAATTTCCCAGCAGTATCTGGCAATTTTTGCAGGTGTCAAACCAGGGCAACAAAAATAATTTCCTGGTTCTTTAGAGCTCCTACTGATGCTGGGGCAAAGCTTAGAAACAGTAAGAAGAATATCTTCATTAAAGTGATGAGAAATTAGCTCCCCCACCCCACCCCATTGTCAGAATAGACTACTGCAATACTCTCTATGTGCTGCTGCCTTTGAAAACTTCTCGGAAGCTTCAATTAGTCCAACGTTTGGCAGCCAGGTTGTTAACTGGAGCGGCATACAGGGAGCGTACTACTCCTTTGTTGTGCCAGCTCCACTGGATTCCGATTGGGTTCCAGGCACAATTCATAGTGCTGGTTTTAACCTTTAAAGCCCTAAACGGTTCTGGCCCAGATTACTTGTCCCAATGTATCTCCTACTATGAACCATCACAAGCTTAAGATTGTCAGGAGAAGCCCTACTCTCAATCCTACCACTCTCGCAAATGCGATTGGTGGGGATGAGAGACAGGACCTTCTTGGCAGTGCCCCCCCCCCCCCGGGTCTGTGGAACTCCCTCCCTAAGGACATCAGGTTGGCTACCTCCCTCCTGTCCTTTAGAAGACAACTGAAGACCTGGCTCTGTGGCCAGGTGTTTGATTTGATGAAGTCACAATAGGAAAGAAATTTGGATTTTCGACACTGGATTTCCAAGCTTGATTTTTGGTCTTACTGGCACTCTAATATTATTGTTAAATGAATTTATTGGCTGATTTGTATGATGTTTTAAAGATGTTTTTACTGTTTTAATTGCATTTTATGATGTATACATTGCAAGCATCGTTGATGCCTATGTGAGGCTGCCCTGAGTCCCCCTTGTGAGGAGAAGGGTGGGATAGAATAATATGAAATAAATAAAGTAGGTAACACATTCACATTCATTCTCTATAAGAAGAATAAAAAGTAATTACTTATTCTCTGTCTCAACACACTGACAACCTATTGAAAGTTTGGCAATGCCTGTGATATTTCTAACTTTCAACACAAGAATGAGAGAATGACTTTTTAAAAAGAGGAGTGCCGCTTCCGAAAGGGGGTCAGTCCTCCTTGGGTGGGCCTGCACTTGCTTGGGGAGCTTCTCTCCTCTCTTCGGGCATAGTGTTCCCAAGAACGCTGCCTGTTTCTGTCTTGAGAGAGAATTTGGCCTAATGGAAAAGAGTGTCGGAGGCTGTACATGAGAACAGAACAAAGAAGTGCCCCGTCAGTTCTGTCAGTTCCCCTTCAAATATCATCTGGTGGAAGAGGAGGGAAGTTCTTCATCCAGTTTGGAGCAGCCCAGAAGCTCAGAACCAAGATGGAAGAGACATCTGCCACCCAGTTAGAAGTATTTTCTGCTGTAGAAGCAAAGAGCAGAAGAGCACTCTGGGATGACCCTTGGAGGAAAGACCAGGAGAGCAATCTGCTCCACTCAGACCTTCAGTGCCAGTGCTTCCGGTATTTCTGCTATGAGGAGACTTTGGGGCCCCAAGAGGCATGCAGCCACCTCCACTCTCTCTGCCACCTGTGGCTGAAACCCGAGCGACACTCCAAGGTGGAGATGTTGGACCTGGTGATCCTGGGGCAGTTCCTGGCCGTCCTTCCTGTGGAGATGTAGTGCTGGGTGAGGGAATGTGGGGCAGAGACCAGTTCCCAGGCCGTGGCCTTGGCTAAAGGCTTTCTTCTGAGTTGGACCCAAGAGGAGGGGAAGCAGCAGAAGCCTCAGGACTCTGTTGCAGATGAGACCAGTCAGGTGGAGGAGTCTCCTTCAGACGTCATGTGTGTTGTCCAAACTGGAAATGGAGAATATATCCTAGTTGCCAGTGAAACATGGCCAAGAGACAGTAACACACCTTTTCCTGATTATTTCCTAAGAAGAGATTCTGTGGGACCAGATACGATGACTTTTGAAGATGTGTCTGTGGATTTCTGAGAGGAGGAGTGGGCCCTCTTGGATCCAGCCATAAGGCGTTGCACCAGCAAATCATGGAGGAGAATTTAGGGATCGTGTCATCTCTGGGCTTTGCCAGTCCTTCCCATTTGAGTGTTGTCTGAAAGAATAGGTGGACACATCTTTATCCAGAGTTAAAAAGGGAGCAGAGAAGACTGTTCCACCTTGTCTCCTGCAACATCAGAGCCCTTCCCCCACCACTAAGGGCCGCTCTGGGGCCACAGTGAAGAAGGGAGCAGAGAAGACAGTTCCATCTTGTCTCTTGCAACATCAGAGCTCCTCCCCCACCAACAATATAATATAATATAATACTAATATTATGAATGATGTATTAGCATTATGCTAATAAAATAGTATGTTTTTATGTAGAAATGACTTGTAAGCTGCTCTGAGTCCCCTTCGGGGTAAGAAGGGCAGCATATAAATGTCGTAAATGACTATTTTTTCTCCATCAAGATTTCTCCAATTTGTGTAAAAACGTTTGTGCAAGATGTTTAATTTTAATACGGGGCATCCTGAAGCCCCATGACAATACAGTGCCCCCCCCCTTTCTATCTGCATGATGTCCATAGAGATAATCCTGCACATTATGTTAAAATTCAGCGGAGTTCCTTTGTAAATATACTTTAGATTGTAGCATATACAGGAAAGAATGAAGTAAATGTATAACTTAGGGTATTCACAGACCACTGAGTATTACTGGATTCCATCAGCAACTTACCACCTGAGGATGAGAATAATGCTTCCTTAATATCTGGAGTTTACCCAGTGATCCAATGTGGTGGAATGTTGAACTAGGACTCTGGGAAGCCTGAGTTTGAATCCCTGCTTTGCTATGGAAGCCCACTGGATAACCTGGGGTATGTCAGGCCAGCTTGACAACCTCCCTCTGAATAAATCTTACCAAGAAAACCTCATTTGCTATATGAAAATTACTTGAAGGCACACAATAACAGGCGAAACAGCATTGCATCACATTTTAGAGATGACAGTGATATAATATGTCTTTAAGAAGGGACATGGGATTTATCAGTCATACACAGTTTCTTTTCAAAAACTAAATGGCACCTAATTTCTGATACAGTTTTCTGAAGGGTACCGAAAAATAGTCACTTTTGAAAGCTGCTAGCCTTTCCACAGTCATTATCATGCCATCTTCTCATCTCTGAGAAATTTCTCTCCTGGAACTTGCTTCCTGATTTCTGTCTTTAAAGGTACAATATGCAATCAGCTAGCTTGTTAAGTAGTTTAACAAGGTGAAAAATATTCAATTACTTCCATGTGTTTATCATGCTGTTGAAACGCAGGAAAGTAACAACATGGTGTCTGTCATCATCGCTTCTGCTGATCAGATTTAATATAGTCTATACTGAGGCAAATTTGGCTGATAGAAAGATATTTCCCTGGCTCTGGATTCATTTTTCAGGCCACAGATTTCTCTTTAAAAGATGTGCTATTTATTTCCATAACAGATTTCCTTTTCGCTGAATAAAGAGAGTGAAACGCTGCAGTTTTTTCACAATATCTTACTTGATTTCTATTTTGTTGAAGCCTGCAGTAAATCTGGGACCTGAAGGTTGCTGTTATTGACTTTGTTTATATCATACCTTTCCCGTATAATCCATGGAATATTACATAAATCAGGATTCTTAGCATCTAAGGCAGGGCTTCTTAAACTTTTCCACTTGTGATTCCTTTCCATTTGAATGTTTTTTTTATATGACCCCAGGTATATAGGTACTGTATATAAAATAGAAAAACTAATCAAAAATTTACTGATAGTATATTAGCATTTGCAAAGCTTGCTATCCAAGCTGATTTTTCTTTTTTGTGGACTACAGCTGAGGCATTTTCTGCAGAGTCCACTGTAAATGTTGCACATTGTTGCTAACAGATTTGTAAAAAATGGATGGTATTCAGAAACTAGGCTTGTGTAATTTGGCCAAAAGCATGCTGTTTAGGGGCCTATTGTTGGCTGGCTCCTCATTCTGGTTACCAGGAAGTTACTTGAAAGGGGAGGGGGGTGTTTCTATTTTCATTCGGCAAAGATTTGGCCCATTGGCTACAATGGAAAAACTTAAAATGCTCAGTCCTCAGTCATTTTAAGGTCTATCTGCATGAAACCTACCTCGGTTTTAGACCCCATTTACAACTGCAGGCCTACCAAGTTTCAAAACAATTCACAAATCTACTAATTTTTTAGAATAATTTTAAGTTTTAACCATAACATTTTTAAAATAAGTCGAAATCCAAGAGAGGATTCTGGGAATTTTAGTTGTTGGTTGTGTCCATTCTCAACCAATCAGAGCATGGACACAACCAGACTTTTTAATTGGCTGAGAAACAGAGAGAGAAAAAACTTCAACTCCCATCATGCTCTCAGAGGAACTTTTCAATGCCTGCTCTATGCAATTTCTGCTGGGAAAGCAAGGACCTCTCTGAAGGAGGAGTTTAGGAAAATCCCCCCCCCCCCAAAGGAAGGAAGGACACTGCTGCTGCCGGGGAGGGAGAAAAAGTCGCTGTCCTGCAATAATACCATCTTCTCCAAGAGCCCTACCAGCCCCTGTCTTGGGTATATTGCACTTAACTCTATCCTCTGCAGTAGTCGATAAAATCTGGTTCTCTCAAACTATTTTGCCGAGCTTTTTGGTTCCCTCCTACCCAGTCTGTTTTCAGAGATTATATTAAACGGATCACTGAATACTACAAATCTTTTTTGTTCAAACAGATTCAGGCTCAAGTCTATCAGAAACCTTTTGCTGTTGTGAATTTTTTGTGACCCCTAACATGGAGGACTCCATTTGGGGTTGAGACCCACAACTAAGAAGCAGTGATCTAAGAGGTGCTTTTAGGTTCTTTACTTTATCCTCTTCATGTTGCCACAAACTAATATGGCTATCTCTTTGAACATTTCTCTATTAACATGACACAAGATAACGTACAAGTAAAACCAATGGGGTACAGTTAAAATATACAAAAAATCAACAATGAAGTATAATATGCGGTCAGTAAAGAGGAGTCAAGCATATTAACTGTGATCATTGTACTTTTGCATATGGCTCTGTTAATTGATATGGCTAGTAAAAGCTTTGCATAATGTATAATAATTGTTCCTAGATATTTATTTAGAACATTTATACCTGATCCTTCTGCCAAAAAGTCCTCAGATTGGCTTGTGTGTATATGTTGCATCAAGTCCCCCATTGATTTTAGGTGATCTCAGGAATTTCATCGGGTATTCTTCTGCAATAAATATTTAGAGATGGTTTTAGCAGCAGTTAGGTTACTCACATTTTAGAAATCCCACGCTGTTTTCTGTTTTCCTTTGGTAATGTACAGTCTAATGCAATACATAACAATAATGCTACATATGTTTTCCACCTCCTAATGTCAGTTGTCAGTGAAGTGAAGATAGCACACGTTAGCATGAAGAGAGGACAAAGAGGCTTGATACTATGAGGATATGGCTTGATACAATGAGGATCATCATCAATTTAATATTTGTTAATCGCCCTTCATCCAGGATGTTCTGGGCGATTTACATAAAAGCAAAGTTAAAACAGGATAAAATATTACATAGACCAAATATAAAAATTAAAATTACAAATCAAACGCTCTACTGAATAGCCAGGTCTTAAGTGCTTGGGTAAAAGGCCGCAGGTCGCGCATAGCTCTCATGTACGGTGGTAATAACTTCCATAAGGCTGGGACAGAGATAGAAAAACTGAAAGCCATCTCTAGCTGACATCTTTCTCCCACTCCTCCTCCTCTCATGCATTCATAATCATTCATACTCCCTTGGATTTTGGTCAACCATCACTTGCCATTTCCTCAACTGGTTGATAAGGTTCTGTTCTTGGTTGTACAAACTGTAAAAACAAAAAAAGGGCAAAAGGAAAACACTGATGGGTCAAGAGAATTTTTTTTATATCACATTGTTTTTGCAGGGCCAACTAGATAAACCCAAGGAAAGGTAAGACACAGGTTGGTAGTGCATGAGTTTGTCTAATCCCCTATAAAAAGTTGGCAGTCAATATTATACCTTGGAGTAAAAAATGCCAGAGTTTAACAGGGCACAGCATGATGAACGGCTTCCTTTTGTTGATCCTCAATCTCTCATCATTCAGATTCATTGAACAACTCATGTGCTGATATTTGGAGTGTGAAAAAAATCTTTTCTTCATCCACTTTCTCCATACCACATATAATTTTATGCATTTTTGTCATACCTTCTCTATTACTCATCTTTTCACTGAGCTATAAAGCCCCACACAGTATAATCTTTCCACATAGGTTTCCAGCCCTTTGATCCTTTTTCTTGCCTTTTTCTACACCTTCTCCAGCTTTCAACCAGCATTGCAAATCTGAATCTTGAATGCATGAGTTAAAATGGGGAATAAAATAGGAGTAGAACTATAAGTGCCTTCCAGCTTTGTTTTTGATGTTGAATAATTCAACTCAAGCTATTTAATGTAAGGACATTTTGAGAGGTGGCTGAGAAGGTAGAGAGAGGATTGAAATCCTCTTCATACTTTAATGACATGAGTGTGATATTATTGGTCCTATTCTCAGCCCTATTAAAAGTTATCGGAAGAATAATAAAGCATAAAGTTGGAAGAGACAATAAGAACAATCCAATCTGCCACTATGCAGGAATATATAACAAAAGCATTCCTGACAGATGACCATCCAGGCTCTGTTTAAAAATCTCCAGAGAAGGAGACCATAACCACACTCAAGGCAGCATATCCCACTGTTGAACAGTTATTACGAACATAAATTTTCCTAATGTTTGGGTGCAATCTCTTTCCCTGTCATTTGAATCTATTCCTCCATGTCTTACGACCTCATCACATTGAGAGGGAAAAGCATGGGTGACCATCCTTTTAGCATAGAGAATCACACCTCTTATATGTCAACAGCAGTCCTGTTTCATTTTCCACTCACACATGGAAATTTGAGAGTTGGCAAAACATTCATCACAAGTTCAGTATTACTTATTTATTTTTAATTAGGAGAAACAATATCCAAAAACCAAAAGACCCCTTGCCCTGCCCAAAGCCCATTACATTAAAAGAGACTGGCATAATAGGGGATCCAATAAGACTGTAGACAAGGAGGAAGCAGGTACTAATTTAGAGCCTATGGTGCCTTTATATGTACTATTCAAATAGATGACAATGACCCCTTAAAGAAAATATATTATCTGAGAAATTAATATGGAACATGAATAGCTAGAAAATATTGCACCGTACGCAACAAAACCCAAATCTATGTCTATTTCAATAAATAAATAAATAAATAAATAAATAAATAAATAAATAAATGTATCATTGCTTTCCATGGGGTCCTATGGTTTTGCATTGAACCCCATAGGATACAAGAGACTGCTGACGGTTGGGCAATGAAACAGGATGGGAAATTTACATCTTTGCAACTGTTTTTCAGTTGTAAAGATATGCGTAAAGTGTGGCAAGAGGTAGGAACTCTCAACCTGATTGCTGGCCCATGTTCAGAGTTCTCTTCTTTCAGGATATTTCCTCTTCTTTTCAACCTGTAACATGTGCTGAGCTCCTTGCCTCTCCATGTTAGAAAAAAGGCTGAACTGTCCTGCAAGGGGAAAATTTCTCAATGTAATGAAGTTGATTGCTGAAGTTCTCTCCTTTCAGGACACTTCTGCCTCTTTTCAACTATGGAGGGCCATGCATAACAGCCAGAAGTAGTTTAACTCATTTGATGAGCGGCTGTTTGAATAGAGGCTGAAGGGTTCTACAACTAGGAAATTTCTCAATGTGATAAGATCTCAATGTGATAAGTCTCCAGAGCAGCAGAAAACCAGTTTCTCCCCAATCCTTTCATGTTCCCTCTCAGCCTTCTTTTCTCCATGTTAAACATACCCACCCAGCTTCTAAGCTACACCTCATAGGGCTTGGCTTACAGACCTTTTACCATTTTGGTGGTTGTTTCTTGAGCTCTTATCAGTATTGTTCATGACTTGTGATGCCCAGAACATAATATTGCAGGTGAAGTCTGACCGAAGCAGGATACACTGGTACTATTACTGCTCTCAGTCTAGACTGATGGTTCTCAACCTGTGGGTCCCCAGGTGTTTTGCCCTACAACTCCCAGAAATCTCAGCCAGTTTATCAGCTGTTAGGATTTCTGGCAGTTGAAGGTGAAAACATCTGAAGATTCATAGGTTGAGAACCACTGATCTAGACCCTATGTTCTTATCAATTCAGTTTAGAATTACATTGACGTTTTTAGCTACCAGATCACACTGTTAACTCTTGTTCAGCTTGTGATTTAAGGCCCCTTGTACACTGCCATATAATCCAGATTTTCAAAGACGATAGTCCACATTATCTGGTTTGAACCGTATTATATGAGTTTACACTGCCATATAATCCAATTCTTAGCAGGTAATCTGGATTTTATGGCAGTGTACAAGGGGGGCTAAGACTCCTAGATCCATTTCACATGTACGGTTTTCAAAGCAGATGCCCTCAATCCTATATCTGTGCATTTCATTTTCATCGCCAAAGAGTAGTACCTTAGATTTCTCCCTTGTTGAAATTCATTTTGTTAGTTTTGACCCAGATCTCTAATCTGTTAAGGACATTATGAATTCTGAGCCCATATCTTCTAATTTGGTGAAATTTGCTAATTTGATACACCTATTCCATCATCCAAGTAATTCGCAAAGGATACCACTGGGTCTTTAAAAATGTTCTATGTCCCCTTGAATCCTATATTTGGAGAAATGTGGGACATAAATTCAATAAATAAACAAACAAATAAACAATAAGGAATGAGCAATTTTTCAAGGTTTGAGTAAAACATTTCATCAGAGTGTACGCCTACTTTTGGGAGTCCTGTTCCTCCTTTGAATTCATTCTCTCCCCAAAAATTATTACTAAATTATATGATGGAGGAACACCTGGTTTTTATGTGCAGATAAAACCTGCATGGGATGCAAGCCCTCCATCCAACACTTATTTGTCAAAGCACTCTATTTTCTCATTTCCACTCTCTTCTCAATGAAAAGGTATAGGAAGAAAAACAAGTACCTGGTGTTGTGTTCTTAAAAATATGTCTTCTGACCTCAAAATAATCATGTGTCATCTGGAGTCTCTGAAATGTTATCAGTGTGATAAAGAATGAAAGGGCTCATGCAAGTCATCTCTTCTATTTAAGTACAGCCCCTCATGAGTGTAGCAAGGAGAGTGTGTGCCACAGTATTCCTGTTATGGACTATAGGTGGATTTTCAATTGTAGTTCTCCAGCATAAAATACATTTTGTAAAAGTTATAGGTATTCATTTCTCAACCTTGCAAAAGAAAAGAAAAGAAAAACCAAAATCTATCTCCCTTTCCTTGAAAGTCTTTTTGAAATAGATGTCTTATGTTCTGTCTCTAGCTTTCGTCATCAATCCCTTCACACTGTCTCTGAACATTATCTGGTGTACACTTAATGAACAGATGTTCACCACCACTGCCTGCATAAAAGCGGGGGAGAAAAAGATGGGACTCAATAGTAAATCATCCAGGGATTAGACTAACCTGAAATGATACACTTAGTATGGATGCCATTAAGGGGAAATTTGATTTTTGTCTTCATATATACAGGGTTCATTAACTTCCTTTCTGGGACAACTAATGATCTGATCAAAATTTGTGGTTCATTAAGATAGCCTCTGCCCATTTCTCTGATGGTCAATTGAACAGGGAAAAAGTAAAATTGGAAGGTTATATTAAAGTAAGAGTAGGACTGAGACAAAGTACTTTCTCAATTATGCTTACTTGCTTCAAAGACCGAGGAGGTGAAAAGGCTGAGGTGAAAGTTGACAGGGTGATTTTCTTCAATCTATCAGTTTCTATCTTGGCCATTAAGTACTTGAAAGTGTTGCACTAGGCACTAAGCCTCGCATAGATGAAACACTCTTCAATTTAGGCAGAGAAGAGCTGAGAAGAAACTTGAATCAAATAAATGATTGTTTGCAATTCCTTTTTTCCTATAGATAAAATATAATGATATTACATAGTGACCACATTGAAACAATTTTCTTCTTTACAAGTATGAGTGTAGCTTCACCTCTTTAGTTAATTTTGTAGTTATGGAGGTGTGGCATGACTAAATGGTGGAGGAAGCAATTCTTGTGGCTCAAAATACTAGCTTGTGCCATTGTCTCATGCTCTTTTGAAGATGTTGAGTTACAACAGGATGGTCAGGAGGGCCATTTTGTACTGTAAGTCAATGGCTTGTAGCATTCAGAAATTTTCTTGAAAAGTCACTTTTGAGAACTTAGGGAGTTACTTTACAGCTGTAACTTTGAAAATAACAAAATAAGGAGAGGTTATATCTGCGTATAATTTCACTTACTTTTAGAAGATAATTCCCCAAGTTCCATGAAAGAGAAACAAAAACTGTATTGAGCTTGTTGTTTAGGGTAGCTGTAGACACCACATCTTTACATATAAGCCTAAGCATGTGCCTTTCATGCTTCTACCATGTAAAGGATGTGTGAGATTATAAAGACTTTGTGTGTGTGAGAGGGCTGGTATGGTGCTGCGGTTCAGAGATGAGTTCCATATCATATCATGGAGTTTCTAATTCAAATGTTGTTTCTGTTTTCAAAGCTTATCTTTAGCAACAAATAACTACACACGAGTAGTACAGATACATTTGTTCAGTACCCTGGCCTCTGTCCCTCATGGAAGATATGGGTATGACTCATTTTATGGAGCTGTTGCAATGGTACCAGCTGGAACATGACTGTGAAGAATTTGGGACACTTGAAAGCACCATAACAGACTGTACAAAAATAAATTGGCCAGGACACTTATTCCCTTCCTCAATCCTGATTGGCTGGGTGATGTTCTAGAGCAGGGCTGTCCAACTGGTGGCCCGGGGGCCGTATACGGCCCCCACCCCCTTCCCTCCGCCCCCAAAGCTTTTAAATAAAAAATAAAAATAGAAAAATAAAATAAATAATATTTTTTTTAAAAAAAACTACCTACTTCCGGGTTTGGAGCAAGTATCGTGAGAATACGCAATCCACATGGGATTTCGCTGTCAACGCGAGATCACTCCGGCGTTGACAGCGAAATCCCGTGTGGATTGCGTATTCTCGCAATACTCTTTGGCTACTCTACTACTGGATTGCTGAGGCCCACAGACGCGATTAGGACCTTCTTCGACTCAGTCGGTAGTCCCCTCTCTCGTCGTCCGGGTACTCCTGAATCCTGCGCGTTTGGAAAAGGTAGGCCGAAGCAGGGGGCTCCTCATTCCCTCCCCCCATCTCCCCTCATGTATTAAATATAAAATTAAATATATTTAAAGATGAAATAAGGGGAGATGGGATACATTAAGGGGGAGGGGAGGATGGAATTAAATACATTTAATATTAAATTAAAATAAGGGGAGAGGGGAGGATGGAATTAAATATATTTAATATTAAATTAAAATAATGTAATATCTTATCCCTGCATTTTATCTCAGTAAAAGATTATATTTGACTGTATGAATGCCCCTTTTGAATGCCCACCCTGCATTTAATGTTAGTAAAAGATTATATTTGACTGTATTGATGCCCCTTTCGAATGCCCACCCTGCATTTTATCTCAGTAAAAGATTATATTTGACTGTATGCATGCAGGGGCGGGGGTGGAGCTGGCAGAGAGGGCGGAGCCAGGGGTGGGGGCAGAGGCGGGGGCAGACCCTACGGCCCCCCAGGTCATCAGTGACCGGAATTCAGGCCCCTGGGCCGGTAGAAGTTGGACAGCCCTGTTCTAGAGCACACATCCAAAGCTTCACCTTCTTCCTTGACATGATCCATGTCCACCTACTCTCAAGTCATTCCACTATTTCCATTCAGAGAGAGGCATATAGATCTGAAATCAGAGCTAGCAATGGGGTTTGTCCCATATCCTGCTTCCATTCCTTACAGGTATCAGAAAATACAAAACCCCCAATTATTTGAAGTAGAGTAGGATTGAAGTTTTCATTTGAGACATCGGAGATTACAAAGAGAACAGCACCTACAGATTCCCACCACTGGCAGCATGCCTTCCCAAATGGAAGAGAAGATATGGATATGTGTGTGTTTTGGAGAAATTTAGAGTTTTCTTAGAGTACAACCTTGGGAAGGAGGTAGAGCATCTCCCAGTCACTTTTGGACTCTTCTGGGCCAGAATAGGTCCATGAATGCAAAGGCAATCACATCATTTTTAAGCCATGTCTCAAATATGTGAGGCTACAATACACGGTTGGATGGATGTTAATACATCCATCCATCCATCCATACGTATTTTAATGATGCAGCCATCAAGTTTTGACTGGTTCAGAATGGCTCCTGATGAAGTTGCCACTCTTGATATACAGCCTCATCACACCAGAGCATGGATCCACTTTAAATCCAATTTCAGCCTTCAGCAGAATTCTGGGATTTGTAGTTTAGTGAGGCCCAGGACCTCTGGCTGAGCAGTTTAAAAACCCCTCCCTAAACTACAAGCCCCAGAATTCTGCAGGAGGCAGAAACTGGATTTAAAGTGGATCCATGCTCTAGTGTGTTGTGGTTTTTATACAAATAGAATCCACTCAAAGGGTTTTATAACTATATGGTGGTTTGTGAAAGTAACCTCTACAGTGTTGCCTCTGTTTTTTTCCTCCTTTTGAAACTAAGCAACTACCCAGAAATATGCATATCTCACTGGGAACAAAAGGAAAGTTAAAAGAGCCCTACAGATTTCAGCTAGAACAAAGCCATCTGTAGCTCTGAGCTGGGAAATTATCGTGGCTGGGCTTGGCCTGGAAGATCTAGAGCTCTTACTTAGGTCCTGGCCATGGTTATGTTTCCAATTGCCTGCATTTTGAAGCTGCCCTTTTCTCTCCCTCCCAAAAGATCAAAAAGGATTTGGGTCATGTTTTGTTTGTTGTAATAAAGAATGACCCACCAGCCTCCTCCTACTGTGCACTACCAAGGGGAACAGGTAACAGGTCAAGCAAACCCATTCCTCTTCACATTTCCATTGTTAGAACACAACAGCAGCTCTTTGGAAAAGGAAGGCAACTGTGTTGTGCAACATTAGGTTACATACGGAAAGAATAGCTCCCCAACTGCTGGAATTTTCAAAGCTATTTATTAGTTTAACTGCTTGGTTGTAGCTGATTTACAATATCATAATGAAGTGAAAAGCCCTCCTGTCTTTCATCTCAAGCATTTCCTCTTAAAAGGCAGCCATGTGGTTTGCCAAGCATTGGAAATGAATGTTATCAAGCAGAGCGTATGAATTAGAAGTAGATAGCCAGTGAATTGCCTGTCACTATGGATCATTTTAACTCTCCTCCCTCTTTTTTTGTGAGAAACGTGTTTCAAAATACGAGTACATTCTAAATATTTTAAAAGGAATTATTCTAATCAGAAATAAAATAGAAATACTTGAAATAAATGATATTTGCAGTTGACTGGCTATTGAAATGTCAAACCTCCACATGCATCTGGAACTAATGCCTCAAATAAACCAGCTCATGAACAAATGAATGTGATAATGCAAGGGCAGGCCCTAGCAGATATCTGCTAACTCATAAAAGGGACATGTTATTGTGTGATATACTGAAATGTATATCAGTGGGACAATGAATGTACCCGAAATTGTAATCTGAAGTCTAAAGCAGTCTTTCCCAACCAGTGTGCCGTGAGCGATCATCAGGTGTGCCGTGGGAAATTGGAACCTCCAGGAAAGGGGGGGGGAAGAGTCTAGTGTGTTGAAGTATAAAAACCCTAAGAAACCTACCTCGGTAAAGGCACAACATTACAAACACCTCCCCTCCCCACCCGTTGCAGCATCCACCGTCATGGAGGAAATAGATTGTTTTAACCCCCCCCCCCCAACTGCAATGCACATGTGTAGACCGCCAGAGCAGTTGTTCCTTAATTGGTTTTTCCATGTGATTGAATCTGAACATTCCTAGGTATGAAACATTAGGCACAGCCTTTTTATGATTGGGTATGGGCACAGGTTTTGATAAAATCTCAGTGAACTAGAAGTATGCTGGAGCTTTATTGGAATCCTGATTTCATGTGATTTCTAAATTAGAAAGTCGCCTTTGTATGTGAATGCTTTGTATATGAAATGTTTAGGAATTCTATGCTCAAAGCTCCCATTTTGCCAGTTATCTGCCTAACAATGTGAGAGTCAGAAATATATTTACCCCAAAAGCTGATCCACCCATATGCCTATATCTAAATTATGGAGTGGCAGTGGACCTTTTCCCTTTAGAGTTCAGCAGATGGTTCTGCTTAGAAGAAGATAATGTGATCTTGTCATTCTTTTCAATCTATGGAGAACTTTTCCTGGATAATACCCTAATGGGAGGTCTGCCGTGAGCCTCGTGCAAACTGCTTATTTATGAAAAAGAATGTGCATATAATTAATATTGTTGTGCCCCACGGGGCTTGTTTTTTTTTATCTGCACTGTGTACCTGTTTGCCCTTTACTTGCATGGGCCTTTGTTCTATTGTTCAGCCATGTGGACTGTGATGGGAGGAGCTGTGTTTGGTGCCAACCTGGCATCACCACCCTGAACTCCTCCCCTTTCCTGAGTTTACCTGGGAGGCTGGACTTCCTCTCTGGCATCATTCCAGGAGAGCACACGGAAGAAGCAGGCAGAAATCTGGAGCCAATGCTCAGACAAAGCACCTTCGTTCACATATAGCCAACCAACGCTTTTAAACCAAGGAATTCAGTAATAGGAAGGACCAGCCCTTCAACAGAGACTGTATTTCTTTGGGGACTCGAGGACTTCGTGAGCCAGAGGACCATTTGAGGAGCAACAAAGGAACCTGGAACCTAAGAGAGGCACCTTCACTCTGCAAAAGGCAATTGGACGTTATCCCCTTTTCTCAAAGGACCCTTTCTAGCAACCAACCTCAAGCCTTTTGGGCCACCAGCATTTTTACTGGTTGTTATTCAATAAACCTTGTTTGAGTTCACCCTTTTGGAGTCCTGAACTCATTGCTCAAAGACTTTGCAGGTTTTCTTTTATGGGAAGGCTAGAATGCGACCCCCAGGGCCTATAGAATTCCTCCATCCTTTTAAAGCCCCCTTTTTTGGCCCTGGCAGGATGCCACAAATATTCAATATTATTGTCTTTATTCAGAGTCCCAAAATTGTAGAGTTGCAAGAAACCAGGGGAAGTCATCTGATCTAATTGGCAGATGCAAACATCCACAACCAAAGTATCCCAGACAGATGGTCTCAATTCTGCTTAAAAGCTACCACTGAAACAGTCTACCATATTCCAAGGGTAGACTATTCCAAGTTAAGCAGTTCTTATCTTCAAACAGATCTTCTTAATGGTTGTCTAAATGTCTTTCCTTCCTTCAACGAAAAGCCTTTCTTTTCATCTTAGTAAATCAATAGTTTTGTTTCTATATAGATTGAACATATCTATCCAAAATGCATGGGACTAGAAGTACTTCGTATTTTTAAAAAGTCTAATACTTGCATATACATAATGTGATATCTTGGAGATGAGGCCCAAGTCTAAAAACAACATTCATGAAAGTCTCTTATACTCCTTAGCTACAGCCAAAAGTTATTTTATACCTAATATTTTTTAAAAATAAATGAAACAAAGGTTCACTATCTTGGCCACCAGAGAATTTTTGGATTTTGGAATACTCAACAAGCATTATTTTCTCGAAAGTTCAGTTTTTCTTGACTTCTAACAAAAACAACTGGTGTAGTAGTAGTAGTACTAATAATAATAACAACAACATCAGCATTATTTCTTACCTGCCTCTCCTCATGGCTTGAGGCGGGTTACAAAACAATTTAAATACATAAACACAGCAAAAACACTACAAATACACAGCATAGCTGTACCACTGCATTAAGTACACACATTTTGAATGCTAAAGCCTCATGAAGCATTCTTTTTGCCGGGGACAGATGGGGCAGTCTGTTTCCAGATCACAATTTTCCTTTAACCTGATATGCCTACAGTTTTTTAAAACCTGAAATTCTTAAAAGCTGCACAACAATGTGCATTTCATTAAAACCATTTTTTCTCTCTTCTACCATATGCCTTTTGGGTTCATTTTACTTCAAGTCATATATTTTAATATGCATTTAGGTATGTTTTTGAGCTCCAAACCATATTGCAAAATTTAGGGAAGTGAAAAAAAATGCAGGGTAGCTGTGCTCTGATCTGTGTAATAGCTGAAGTGAGAATCAGGCTGGTTTATTTTGAACGTACCTATTTCACACACTGTGGCTGTTGAATGTCCCTATTTCATGCACTATGGCTACAAAATCTTGTGAACAGTGAGCTTCACAGCCCAGTGGGGATTTGAACTGAGCTGTGGCCTAACATTGTAACCATTGCATCAGTTAACCAGCTCTGTCACCTGCTTCACATTTGAAAACAGTACAGGGAAGTTACACTGTAAATGCAATTTGAAATAGTAACTTTTTAGACTGCTATTCCCAGAATCCCAATCCATGTTGGCTGGGGAATGCTGGGTCAGGTGGTCCTCAAAAATAATGTTTTTACACTCTGACTGTAGCTTGAAAGACAAAAACCTGATCAATGTGTGGCAAGAATAGCTCAGTCATATTATGCACATGCCCATTTATGTCCATACCATTCTGATATTGCAGATAGTTTTTTTTACAAAAACCATTTAAATATGTATGTTTAAAGATATTTTCTCTGTTATAAAATGCAAAATACCTTTTTCTTCAACTAGTAATAGCACCACTTGAAGAAGTAAAAAATCAATTGAATTGGGGTTTTTTGACATTTGTCTCAAAAGTTTGATTTATGCTGAAATCTGCAAATAAAGAGTCCTAATTAGCAGTGAGAGCAGGGGAAAACTTAGAATAACTAATGGTTTGAGCAGGCATGTAGCCGGGGGGGGGGCTTGAGGGGCTTCAGCCACCCCCTCCGAAATTCTCATGGTGGTCCACAAGAAGGCCTTACTGGTACATTATTTAAAGTGTTATGTTTATTCATATCATGATCTGATCACCATGCTCAATATATCCAATATTTGTGGGGGTATTGGAATAATGATATAAAAATTTTGCTAGTGTAAACCCTCTCTCACTCAGACTCAGCCCTCCCCCCCAAGACTCAGCTCCCCCAAATCAAAATCCTGGCTATGAACTGTTGCAGTTTATCAGTCTATGTGGAAGCTTATCAGCAGTCTTCCCAGTTCCAGCCCTCTGTCAATTCACACAGAGACAGAGTAAATGGAAAAACAAACTTTTACTCTTAAGTAAGCAGAGATAAATTTTCAGCTTTACCAAACAACCAGCCTTGAAAATAAACTTCGTCAATTGCAGATAATAACTCACACAAAGTCCAATGCATTACAACCATGCATTATCTGCTTCTTCAATGATGCAAGGAATCTTGTATTAAATGGTCCAGAACTTCAGCAAGTCCTGTAGTAAGTCCATGGTAGGATTGCCATCAGTCTTCATAATCTCCTTCCTCACACACCACATCAAGGAAACACTCCTCATGATATCCTCCATGCAGGGAGTGGCTCAAGCTTAATTGCTTAATTATCCAGGTGTTCTTCCTCAACACACATCTAAACAGAAGATGATCCTTGCAAATACTTCTAAACAGAAGATGATTCTTGCAAGTCCATATCCATATCCTGTGTTTGATGATAGTTAAATCCCAAGTATATCCTTATTCTTAACCATTCAATGATATCTGGTTAATGAAGATCATCATGAAGATAATGAATGGAAGACATAGAGGGCCATTGTGAAAAAAATTGTGATTGGCCAAACTCTAAGGCAGTGTTTCCCAACCAGTGTGCTGGGGCACACTAGTGTGCCGTGAGCGATCATCAGGTGTGCCGTGGGAAATTGGAACCTGGGGGGGGGGGGGGAGTCTAGTGTGTTGAAGTATAAAAACCCTAAGAAACCTACCTCAATAAAGGCACAAAATTACAAACACCCCCCCTACCCACCCGTTGTCTACTTGGTCTCTCCCTCTCCATGCATCGGGAAGGCCCGCCTCCCTTTCCCCAAGTAGAGACCTCCTCTTGCCTCCTGGGGGTTCTGTGTGGGAAGTTTGGCCCAGTTCTATCATCGGTGGGGTTCAGAATGCTCTTTGATTGTAGGGGAACTATAAATCCCAGCAACTACAACTCCCAAATGTCAAGGTCTATTTCCCCTGAACTCCATCTGCATTCATATTTGGGCATATTGAGTACTCATGCCAAGTTTAGTCCTGATCCAACATTGTTTGAGTCCACAGTGCTCTCTGGATATAGGTGAACTACAACTCCAAAACTCAAGGTCAATGAGGTAGGCTATAAATAAAGTGTTGTTGTTGCTATTGATGATTGAGAACAAATCTACATCAGATAGATAACCTGTTGTAAATATGCTCACATTTTTCCTGCTGGGCTGTGTTGAGGTATCTGAGCTCCTGGCTGTCTTGGGCATCTCTGCTGATGTCAGAATGGATTGTTCACATTAAAAGCAGGGGGCAAAGTCATAGTATAGCCTAGAAAGCTGGGATATTCACCAGAAGTCACTGTGTCTAAGAATGCTAGTGGTCCATTCATGGTGAATATGGGTTTTTGGGCCAATGTAGACAAGCTATTTGTACAATGAGGGGGGGGGGAGTATTTAGTTAGATACCAATTGTACAAGTTCTCCCACTTAAAAAGATGAGAGAGGGCTGTAATTGACACCATAAGTAGACCTCAACTATGAGAGACAACATGAGAAAACACATCCAGAAAATCACATTGTCTGATTTTTAATGAATTTATTTGCAAATTATGGTGGAAAATAAGTATTTGTTCACCTACAAACAAGCAAGATTTCTGGGTCTCACAGACCTGTAACTTCTTCTTGAAGAGGCTCCTCTGTCCTCATTTATTTGAACTTGTTATCAGTATAAAAGACCCCTGTTCACAACTTCAAGTAGTCACACTCCAAACTCCACTATGGTGAGGGCCAAAGAGCTGTCGAAGGACACCAAAAACAAAATTGTCACCCTGCACCAGACTGGGAAGACCAAATATGCAATAGGCAAGGAGCTTGGTGTGAAGAAATCAACTGTGGGAGCAATAATTAGAAAATGGAAGAGATATAAGACCACTGATGATCTCCCTTTATCTGGGGCTCCATGTAAGATCTCACCCTGTGGGGTCAAAATGATCACAAGAACAGTGAGCAAAAATCCCAGAACGACATGGGGGAACCTACTGAATGACCTGCAGAGAGCTGGAACGAAGGTAACAAAGCTACCATCAGTAACACAGTACACCACCAGGGACTCAGATCATGCTGTGCCAGACATGTCCCCCTGCTTAAGCCAGTACATGTCCGGGGCTGACTGAAGTTTGCTAGATAGCATTTGGATGATCCAGAAGAGTATTGGAAGAATGTCATATGGTTAGATGAAACCAAAGTAGAACTGTTTGGCAGAAACACAACTTGTCGTGTTTGGAGAAGAAAGAATGCTGAGTTGCATCCAAAGAATACCATACCTACTTTGAAGCATGGGGGTGGCAACATCATGCTTTGGGGTGGTTTCTCTGCAAAGGGACCAGGGCGACTGATCCATAATTTGCAAATAAGTTTGTTAAAACTCAGACAATGTGATTTTCTGGATGTGTTTTTTCATGTTGTCTCTCATAGTTGAAGTCTACCTAGGATATCAGTTACAGGCCTCTCTCATCTTTTAAGTGGGAGAACTTGTACAATTGGTATCTGACTAAATACTTCCCCCCACACTGTATTCTCAGTTGACTATAGACAAATTGGAATATTTTGTATTAATTGCTCTATATACGCATATATAAATCTCAAAATTTTAGTTTAAAAATCAACTGAAAAAATCTGGGCTGACGTATTCACAGGTCAATGTGAGTACTGTACTGTAACTCTTACCAAAAAAAAAAAGAGGAATAATCTTGTATCTTAGTAGAGTGGCAAAAGCAAGAGCTTAGTCTGCCCTGGGAGAACATAAAAGAAGCATCCTCAACTCCCCACTGTTATGCCACTTCTGGCTCTGTTAAATACTTGGTGCTTTTCCCTCTCTTGAATATCCCCAACATATCAATTCTGCCCTCGATTTATACATGAGGTTGACTTATACATGAGTGTACATGGTAGGTAAGGAAAAATAAAGCTAGAGAAAGGGAACGTGTAAGAAGAAAATGAATTTATGTACTCTACTCCCTTACAGTTCATAATATTCTGAAAAAGCATAGCTGGCTAGAATTATGATGAGAAGCTAGTTTGTTAGTGGATAGATACATATTACATACCACAATATATTTTTGTTCCTGGTTCTTCTCAGATAGTATATTTAGTTTTGGCCACAATTTAATGCATAAGGAAAAAATGGACCTTAATATTCCCTTCACTTCTGTCTGTTGATATAATTTAATTTCTGGTGGCATTCCAATGATGAGCACCATTGCATTTGCTTACATTTGTCTTGTTATCTGCATTCAGAATGCAGCAGCCATTTTGATAGCTGGTACATGCAACACATTGGTAGCAGACAGTCCAGGAGGCAAAAGCAGAGTAGAGTGTACCAGGATAGGATTGTATGGCAAAGGAGCACATTTTACTACTATTCTTATTATTTCATTATGTGCAGGTGCCAAAATAGGCATCCCCACATAATGAAGCAGTGCCTCGTCATTTTAGTTCTCCTATATTTTTATGTTGGCAAAAATAATGTCATCACTGTTCTCAGGGCTTTGAAATAATCTCCCTTATTTGGTCCTATTTTTTCTATCCATGAAGGAGCCTGAGTTCATTTCCCTTGCTTGTGCAAGATAGTCCCCTAAAGCACAGTGCCTTGTCCAGTGTAGCTTTCTAATGCTGAAGGTAATGGAGCATTGCTAATTCCTGTTGGGAAAAGTATGCCACAGTCTAATAGCTTTCACTGTAGAGAACAGCTTCCTAATATTTAACATCCTTTTCCTTTACTTTTGAATTTTTCATCATGGTTGATACAATGCTTCACTTGTTAAAAAAAATCTGTGCTGTGGCACAAGCGCACTTGGAATGCAGTCCTCGGGCATGGGAAGTATGCATCGGTAAGAGAAGAACTCTGTCTTAAATTAACCCTATTTAAACAGTGGTGCTTTGACAATTATAATTTAAAACATTTAGCAATGTTTACCCCCTTTTAAAAATGCAGCAAGACTCATGAGCAGAATTGTTTGTCTTTGTTCAGTTAAAACAGTATGTTATGCTTCAACATATGAATTGAAGTAAAGCTTGAGCTGGCATGCTTCCTCTCCCCCAACATTGCTGCAAGCAGTTGAAAACATTCTTTTCTCTTTTTGATTAGCAATAGCTAGGTCTTTCTGTGATGTGCAAATGTGATAATCTTTGGTTAATCTTAAATATGGACCTTATCACATCAAGTGACCGATTCGCTATGCATCATGGCACATCTGGGAGGGGCATGGAGAAGCCATTGTGCCACATTGCCCAACTTACTGCTGGCCCCATCCACTGCCTGGCTTCCCCCCATTGTAACAAAGGCAACATAGGAAGCCTCCTGTGTTGCCGCGGTGGCAGCATACGCCACTTCCTCTCCCCTTGCACAGCCGAAAGTAGATGTGCTTTGTGTAATGGGCTCTTTGGTGAAAGGGGCAAGGAAGCCACATTTGACGGGTAAATCAGCCCATATGATGAAGTTGTATGGCTTGCTGAAATAAACTCAAACCACTAGTAATGAAGCTCTTTCAATAAAAGTGTGGATCAGCATGCTGGGTTAGGGTGTGGTTTTAATGGGGTTTATTTCTAGAAAGGATGCACAAGCTTTATATTTCCACCTGGGGACCCACAGGTTGAGAACCACTGCAATAGAGCCTGACATACACATTTCTAATAACATGATGGGTTGGTATGCATCACTAAGATCAGGAGATTGGCCCAATTATTTTCCTAGATATGAAGCCAAGGGATTTCCAGGCTTAGACGCCCCCGATATTTATTATTTATTTACTCATCCCAAAGGTTACTCAAGGCGGCTCACAACAAAGGCACAATTCGATGCCATGAATACATATATAGGATAAAACAACATATATTTTAAAATCACATAAGTAAAACATATCAAACTTAAAACAATTACTTAAAATCGTACAATCCAAATTGTGTGACAATTTCTTTCCAATAAATCAATGTTTCCAGATTTAGAATACCAGGTGATATAGTTTGTGATTACATTTGTCATTGTTTTATGCAGCCAAACCCAAAGTTGCACTTGAGTTCTAGTTTGCATTTCAGTAGCATACGGCTTTTTAAAAGCGTGGCACATAATACTTCTTCTCATATTAAACCATGGCAAATATCAGAACCCACTCTGGTTTAGTATTAGATCACACATAGGAGTTATCAAGATTGGTATATTTTTAGTTTTTAAAAATAACTTAGAAGTAAGACGTTAAGTCTTTAGAATATCTAGGGAAAGTTCCCTCCCCCCACAATTTCTATATGTTTCAACTACACATTCCTGGCTAGCCATTTTTCAAGCAGGAAGGATGAAATATCCTGCATCTCAGTCCCTTTGGATTCCAACCCTACTGTCAGGGTGACACAGCAAAGCATTAATGTGGTCCCATCTAGAACAGGAGCTCCTTTTCCTTATTGGATCAATGTGGCAGAAGTTGAGCAGTGGCAAGGTTGTCTCCTTGAGGATGTTTGACCTGCTCCCTTTCACCTATCTGGTCCCTAAAAAAAGTGGCTGGGTAAATGAAAGAAAGAAGTTGACACTCAAGGTGTGGTGGTAGGGATTCCCACTAATGTTCAATAGCCATCTAAGGTTTGTTTTAATTTAAAAAATGAAAACATTATAAAAATTATAAGGAGGGGCAGCTCTAAGGAAATGCATCAAGGAGTGGGTGAAAATCTTCTCAGATCATATTATCAGCATAGCCATAAACCAAAAATACCCAGTGCTGGTCTGTTTTGGGTAAAAGACAATAAAAGCCCTTGATTGTGCTATGGCCCTGGCATGTACATTGTAATGTTGGGAGGTGGGATTATCTGTCTCTCCTTCTTTCCCCTACTCCTTCTGCCAGTGAAAAAAGGTGTAGTTTCCTGGCAGTTACATCTGCCTTCCTTACCAATTAGATTACACATTTGGCCATTCTTGTTGGCCCTATCTTGATTTTTGAGATTTCTACTAGACTGGAGCCTCCTTTAGTATCAACTCTGGATTCTGTTTAGGTTCTCCACTAGAGAACTAACATTTAGAAAAGCTAGTAGTGGGGAACCATAAAGCAAGAAAATTTACTTGCTTTATGGTTTTCTAGTAAATAGCTTTGGGGAACAGTAGATAAATTTGCTTGCGCATTGCAGCGAAGAGTGTAGGAATGGAGCCAAAAACACCATCAGTTGTCATGCATACATATGTCAAATTACTTAAACTGAGCAAAGGAATCTAAGTGGTTTAATTTGCCAGCACTGTCACTGGCAGGAGTTGATCTATGAACTATAATTGGCAGCATTAATATTTGCATACATTGAAGTTCTTTATGGATGCTGTTATGCAGCATTACTATGGATTATTAGTTAAAAGTCTGATATTTGTCAAAATGTATTTTGTATAATGCTTTTAAAGATGTTATTAGAGTATTACTTGTGGCTCTTCTTCTACTACTGATTAAGGCTGAATCCAAAACTGAAGTACTGGCAGTCCCCAGGTTACAAACATCCAATTTACAAATGACTCACTATTATGAACGGGGGTGAGACAGCAGGAAGCAAGATAAATCTATCCCTAGGAAGGGAAATTCACTCCTGAAAGAGTTTTCATGGGTTCAATGTGTCTTCACTAAAACTTTATCACCAATCCTTGTTTTCTCCACAAGCCAAATCTTTCAAAATCCAGGAAGTGCTGTGAAATCTTCTGAACAGGGGCACAGGCAGCAAAACAAACACCTCAGGGGTGATCTATATCTATATATCTATATCTATCTGAGAGAGAGAATATGAGAGAGAGCTTTGGATAACATAGGGATGGGGATACTGTGTGTATATATGTGTGTGTGTGTGTGTGTGTGTGTGATTGGCATTACATTTAAGAAATGTACCCGTTCCGACTTGCAAACAAATTCAACAAGAACAAACCTACAGAACCTACTTGGAGACTGCCTGTATTCCCCTTTGGAATATCTGGGGCTTTATCTAAAGAGAGATGTTTCATAAACAAATCAGTTTCAATCTGACATATTTCTCTCAAGCTCTCTATAAAGGTAGAAAAGAGGAGGAGGAGGAGGAGAGGAAGGAAGAGGAGGGGGAGAAGTGTAGTTTTGTGATTGATAGTCCTAGTTGCCAACCAGGGAATAAGTTTCGCAAACTATCTTTCTTTCACTTCCAATCCAATGCTTTCAGGAAAAGCATAGAAACATACCTCATTTTAATTATATGTAAAATGTTATTTTTCCTTAAGCTGAAGGAACAAAGATAAAGATAGCATTCTATTTTACATAACTGGTTTTTAATGTGCTGTTATATTTATACTCAATCTGATATGGTTAATTCAGTACTTAAGTGTCAGTTTTCTTGTATGTGCATACACATTTTTGAAAGTGGTTTCTGAATGCTCATGCTATACACAGGGCAGAACTGTGCATTGTAGACATGTGGGAATGCCAAAACCTACAAAACACCACCCTCTTCCTGGAATTTCTTTTTTCTCTTTCCTGAAATATCCATGCAGGAGCACTGTTCCTATGATGTGAAAGAAAGTGGGTAGCGCAAATTATCTGCTTTGAACTGGATTATATGCGTCCACCCACCTCATCAGACGGGGTGATTTTAGCATTCTTTGATGCTTTCTCTCCATTTGGAGGACTGATGGGTCCATCAAACAACACAAGGGAGAATCCTGTGTAAGCCCTACCTCCAACTGCCGGACACTTCCTCGGCAACATGGGAAGTTTCCCATGCTGTGCTAGCTCTAATGGAGCCAACATAGTGCCTCCTCGCAATGGGGATGGGGAAAGCTTCAAGGAGAGGGAGCTGTACGCGGGGCAACAGACTTGCCTGCTGCTCCCTCTTTTCTTTCCAGAAGCCCGGCAAAGTGAAATGCTTCATCAGGGCTTTGTGATGAGGTTGTACATTGCTAGATAATCTGGGATAAGCAGATAATTGGGGATTTAGGCCAGTGTAGATTCACCCCCTTCCTTCCTTCCATCCTTCCGTCCTTCCTTCCTTTCCACTTTCTCTTGTTTAGATTGTAAGTTTGCAGGTAGAGGCTGTCAAATTTTTACTGGTTAGATCTAAAGCATCTTGGAAATCTTTGTGACTGTGGAGAGGAATAACATCTGATAATAGATAGATTATGCAATCATGCCAGCCACATGACCTTGGAGGCGTCTATGGACAACGCCGACTTAAAAATGGAGATGGGCACCAATCCCTAGAGTTGGACATGACTGGACTTCATGTCAGGGGAAAATCTTTACCTATACTAATAGATAGATAGGTAGACAAATGGAGCTAATTGTCTTGTCAATGCAAGCAAATGTCATGTTGTATCCCTCTTATGATCTGTGGAAGGCACTAGGGACCTTGTCTGTCAGGGGATCACCCAACCCTGTTTCTCTTTCTTCTCCTTCTTTTCTGCACTGCGGTACCACAAGAAATCCTACTGTGTATGTCTCTTCACTATTCCTCTCAGTGGGGCCAGCTACTGGCACCCAGCTGGGTTTCAGAATGAAGAATCCAGGAATGTATTTTCAAGGGCTCTTAGAGAGTTTTTTATTTTCTGCAATCTCTTCAACACACTGCTGTGCTTATTTTCCTATCAATTCATTTCCCTCTTTGTTGCTGCATTTACTCTATATTTAGGACATTTTAAGAAAGACCAAATAGATTGTGCGAATACAATATCACACGGCAGGGACTTCGTTGCTGTTCTGTAACAATTATGTGGCATAAACGTAACATTTGCATATTACCATTTTTTTTATTTCCCTCCCCTCCTTTTATGTTTTTCGTCTCCCACTGTCTCAGTGGGGTTCATTGGGTGTTATATGCACTCAGCATCTTGGGAACCCTCTGCCCTCCTCACAACAGACCACTTTCACATAGACGCGAGTTGTAGAAATTAGCTTTAAACACTGAGGTATGAATGTTCAACTTAATTGTTTTATAATTGAAATGTATTATTATTGCTATACTAGGAGGAACTGTTAGTCGGAACAATGCTTAAGTTGCCTAATGCTTTAAATTGTAAAAGATTCCTGCGGCCCTTTTTTCTAAAGCACTTTACCAAAAACTTTTCTTTCCCCCTCCTTTTTCCTTTTGACAATAGAGGTCTTTAAAATGCAGATCACATAAGACCCTTTTGACTGGAACAGTATGTCCGCCTCCATATATTGCAAGAAATGTATAACTATGCTAAAAGAGATATGGATGAAAACAGCCATTTCCTATTCAACAGTATGATGTAATGTGGATACTGTGCAAAAATATCACAACAGAACAGTTAGGTACCTTCCAGAGTACTTAGAAAAACAGGCCCAACCCTAAGCTTACTGTCTGCAAGCCCTAAATTTGTTATAACAGTAAAGATTGGCAATGCATCTATTAAGTCCAGACACAAGAATCAAGAGATAACTAATGGTCCTTGTCAGATGGCTCTTCAGGCTTTTGGGATCTCATCACAATTGTCATCTGAATTGCAACAGATTGTGGAAAATCTGGGTGCACCCAGCAAGGTGTGTGGGGAACCTGTCATCCCACATTGCCTGGCTTCCCCTTACCCCATCCCATGAGGGGAAGTGTCCACTGCCCAGTCTCCCCCATTGATTCTAATGCAAATGGTAAGCCTTCTGTGTTGTCCCTGTGGCAGTGAATACCGGTTCCTCTTCAATTTTGCCATTGAGCTCAGCTAGAAGTAGATCTACATCATGGGATAAGAGCCATCAGATTTCATGTCAAAACTGAAGAGGAACTGACATACGCTGCTGAATATGCCTTGTCTGATGAGGTCATATGACTAATAGCCAATGTTACTGAAGAGTCAACCAGGGATTGAGGTCATTAGTGTGTTTTTATGTGTAAGAGAGAGGAAAGGAGAGGGAGGGACAGAAGACTTTCAATGACAAGAATGTTGGCAATGGAAGATGCATCGGTCTGAATAAGGTAGTCGATTTAGCAGAACACAAAAGATTGCTAATATTTGTCTTGTCTTTCAAGGCCAGGACAGTCTCTACAAGTTTCTGTGTATTCTCATGCTCTACATGGCTGCTATTAACTAAAGAAATACTATACAATACAAATGCACATTTCCAAGTTCTTTTACCCCAAAGAAGCTGATTTCACAAAGGGTTATCCTACCACCTAAGGAAGCAACATATATATAATAAACATTTAAGCTATCTATATGTTTGTGTGCATGTACTTGCATGTTTGTGTATACACATATTTGTATGTGTATCCATACAAATATGCACCGGAAATGTGGCGAATGTGGCGCAGCTGGCTGGGTGTCAGCTATATCAGATCTCTACTGACCAGAAGGTCATGAGTTTGAGGCCTGCCCGGGTCAGGGTGAGCTCTCGACCAATTTGTGTAGCTTGTTGTTGACCTTTGCAACCCGAAAGACAGTTGCATCTGTCAAGTAGGAAATTTAGGTACCACTTTGTGGGGAAGCGAAATTTAACTGATTTCTGGAATGTTAAATTGCCTCTATGTCTGTCTATATATGTTGTATGTCTATGGCATTGAATGTTTGCTTGTATATGTGCATTGTGATCCATCCTGAGTCCCCTGCGGGGTGAGAAGGACGGAATATAAATGACGTAAATAAATAAATAAATAATAAATATGTGTATGTGTATATATATACACACACACACATCTCTGCTATTCTCTAGATTTTCTGGACCCAGTTTCCATATTCATTGACTAGTACCCATATTGAAGCTTATGAGATTTTTAGTTTAATACTTCTAAGAATTCAAGTCTGTCTCCTACATCCTATGCAGTTTGTAATTGTCTTGGTTCTTGTACATAGTGAGAATTGGTTTGGATTACAGAATGGCTCTAGAAAAAGGCAAACAAAGTTATCAAAGGGCTTGAAATCTATGTGAAAAAGATACTGCTTTATATGGAGATTTATAGCTCAGTGAAAAATGAGTAATAGGAAAGGTGTGACAGAAGTGTATAAAATTATACTTGATATGGAGAAAATGGATGAAGAAAGGTGGGGTTTTTTTCATACTCCTAATACCAGTAGTCAAGTTGTCCTATGAGTCAAAATGGTGAGAAATTCAGGATCCAAAGTTTGTCATGCTGTACACTCTTAAATTCTGGAATTTTTAAATCACAAGATACAGTGCAGTCTACCAACTTTCTAAAGGGGTATAGACAAATTCATGGAGGAAAAAGTTCTCAGTGACTGCTAGTCACAACATTCCTTCGGTGTGTCCATGACATCACATGCATCACCTCCTGTATCAGTAAACCACTGGTGGCAGGAAAGGGATAGACACATGGCTGTGAAAATTTTTGTGCCCTTCTGACTTGGCTATGACCTTTTCCTGGGTTTATCTGGTTAGCCACAGTGGAACTAAATTGTATAGAAGTTTTCCATCTGATCCATCAGTGTTCTTCTTTTGGTTCCCCCTTTTAATCTTTACAGAACCAAACACAGACTTTGGTCTTCTAGTTTAAGTAACAGCAACTGATGGTTTGCTGAAATCTGTGTATGAGAAGAAGAAAAAAACAGGGGGGGAGGGAGAAGCGAGTTATAGGCTCTTTTCAAATTTATTCCCATAGCTGCAAACCATATCTTTGCATTAAATCAGAATGGAGCCCATGGCCTCTTTGTTCTCTTTGCTTTTCAATGTGTAGTCTCTTACAAGCCATAACATGAAATTATGTGGCCTTCTCAACCCGCCCCATCAGCTATTGACAGTAGTGTGTAGCATCACTGCTTTGTCTTGTGTTATATAGCTTCAGGACTCAGAGCTATACATTTGCACAAACAATCCATCAGTAGAAATCTTCTGACAGTGAAGCTCACTTAAAAAATATTTTATTCTTCTCCAGTCCCTACCTTTTGCTCCACGTTCTCTGCCACATTATTTATGCAGCTTCACCACTGGGAAAATGGTGAAGGAGGCTGGAGAAACACATTTTTCTGCAGTAAACTATTTAATAAAGGCTGAGCTGGGAATGAATAGGATTTTTCTGTAGTTCATCCTATAGTAGCTATGTTGGACTATCTATCACAGACCAGGGAAACAACAGCTGCTGCTAGAATCAATAAGGACCGAGTATGTGTGAACACCAAAGCTAACAGAAAGGGAGGAGAAGAGAGGAACCTGTCTAAATAGCTATCTTCAACATGTAAAACAAGTATAGACTATATGTCTATAGTTGGGGCTGGTTGAAGTAACATCACCCCTCAATGTTTTCTTGGACAAAGCTTTACGTTCAAAGTATTTTGTGATTTGACCTGTTTCATTTCAGCTTTTTTTTAATGTCAGGAGTGACTTGAGAAACTTGATGAATATGCCATATCATTTATCTAATTATCTATTAGGTGTTCATATTATTCATATTAATGAAAAAGTTGTCTGAAACATGTTGTATTGCTCATTATTTTTCTCCTGTCAGAACCTATCTTTAATATTTCCATGTTATTTCGGCCTCTCAAACCAAATTTTCTATTAAAGAAATAATGCCCTGGGATATTTATTATCTGGCATATATTGAGATATAACTGTTAACTGAGCAAACCTGTAGTCATATATAACATAATGAGTATTGTTTGAAGTATAAGATTATTATAAGTTTATAAGATCTAGATCAATTTACATAATAGGGTGCATAATTACAACAATGACTTATTTTTAAATGAGCATCGTATTTGACACAAGCCAGGCTTTCTAAAGCTATAAGGGCAGCTCTCACAAATTTTGGAAATGAGATTACAGACAGTCCCCACATTACGAACAAGATAGAATCTGTAGGTTTGTTCTTAAGTTGAATTTGTTCGTACAGACACATTTTTAAGTGTACCTCTTGGCAAAAATAAACATTTTAAAGCTTTAGATAGCATAGGGAAGGGTGAACACCCCTGTAGTGTTTGTTTTGCTGGCTGTGCCCTTGTGCAGAAGATTTCACCTCTCTTTCACTGTCAGAATTGGACTTTGATAAATTTGGCTTGTTGTGGAAACATGGATTGGTTTTTTTAAATGTCAGAAGTGACTTAAGAAACTCTCTTTTGGTGCGAGAGAATTAGCCATCTGCAAGGATGTTGCCTAGGGGATGCCCAAACGATTGATGTTTTACCATCCTGTGGGAGGCTCCTCTCATGTCCCCGCATGAGAAGCTAGAGCTCAACAGGTGGGTGCTTATCCTGCTCCTCAAATTTGAATCAGCAACCAGTCCTGCTGGCACTAGGGTTTAACCCATTGCATCACCAGGGGCCCCTACAAGGCTCCTACACGTATTGGTGATCAAGCTTCAGTGGAGGCATCTTTTCCCCATGATAACACTTTCAGGTATGAATTTTCCTTCTGAGTGGTAAATTTCTCTCATTTTCTGTTGTCTCACCCCATTCTTAACCACGATACATTTGTAAGTCAGATGTTTGCAACTCAGGGGCTGCCTGTACAATGTTGGGACATTTTATCACATGTGATGATCTTGTAGAAAAGTCCAGAAATATTTGACTCAAATACATTTGATGCTGGAAGATATTGTCAAGATTAAACATAAAAAGAAATCTGCATTTTATTTGTGGGGTTTGCTGTACAATTATCCAGAAAAAAAATGTGGGGGAATATTACAAAGCATGATAACTGCTTCTCTCTTTCTTCTCTCTCCTCCCTTTTCTTCCACCCCTTTCCCACTATCTCTAATTCACCCACTCTTTTTATATAATAATAAGCACTCTTTATTTTCCTCTTTACCTTGATGTTTTATTGAAAATTTAATAAATATTATTTTAAACGGTATATAGTGTTCCCTCACTTATTGCTGGGGTTAGGTTCCAGGACCGCCCGCAATAAGTGAAAATCCACGATGTAGGGATGCTCTATTTATTTTAACATTTATACATTATTTAATAGTTATACACTATTTTAAGTCTTTATAAACTTAAAATAAAGTGAAGGAAATGAAGGAAAGGCCCTTCAAGGCTGGAGGGAGGACTGAGGAGGGAAAGCGCCTTGGAGAGTGGTGGTGGTGAAACCCCACAAAACAGCAAAAATACCATGAAAAATTAATATTTTTTTGAAATCTGTGAAACAGCGAGTCTGCAATAAGTGAACCGCGGAGTAGTGTGGGAACACTGTATTGAGACAGGAAACTGACCAAGAGTAGGAAATTTTGTAAATTTTAAATGGTTGCTTAGTTGTAATTTAGTTTTAGCGTACAGTATGTATGTAGCTGTGTATTTTGGGTCATATTATATATCTAAAATGTCTGTGTCCTTTCTTTTATCTTTTTCTTGAAAACAAGCCTTTCTTTCAATTTATTTATCTAATAATGTGGCATATTCATGTGTTCCTTGGCAGAGACCAAGAAAGGAAAGAGATTAATCTTACCATTGTTGTTTAACATTCATGTAAATGGAGGCAAGGAGAGGTGATCTTTTTGGTACGTTATGTATTAAATTTCTTCCTCCCAACCCGTGGTGGTATCAAGTGATATTTGAAATTTATTTTCTAACATTAGATGTTTGATAGATTGATGCTGATTTCATTTGAGCGCTCTGTACTTTTTTTTGTTGTTCTTTAACTGTCATTATGTCAAGCTCACAGTGATTAATTAGAGATTTTGTGGTGCTCTCTTATTGTTCCTGTTCAATTAATGCTAAACTGGTATCTTTTTAAGAAAATAATAAACACATCAAAATGTAGATTAAAAATAGATGAAAGAGTAGGTAATTGTTCATGTCCTATGACACGGGTAAATATTTTGCTATATCTGCTGTTAAGCATCCAATAAAAGGGTTACAGTTAGAACCAGTTAGAGTGTTAAGATCTTCTGGGGAGGCCCTGTTTTCGGTCCCACCCCCCTCGCAAGCACAACTGGTGGGGACGAGAGACAGGGGTTTGTCAGTGGAACTCCTTCCCCAGTGACATTAGACTGACGCCCTCCCTCCACATTTTCAGGGGGGGGGGGGAAATCAAGAGCTGGCTATGGAATCAGGGGTTTGGGGAGTAATGCAATATGGAATCAACATAAATGTAGCAGTATGAATGACGACTATGGGACTAGGTACTATGTTTCAACTGTTTTAACTGTATTTATATGTTTTATTTGTTTTTATTGCTTAATGTGTTGTATATGTTTATTTGTATTTGCAATGAGACATTTAATTTTGCCAAAACTGTAAGTCCCCTTGAAGGTGAGATAGAGCAAGGTAGAAATATAGTAAATAAATAAATTACATTCACATTTACAAACTGGCTTTTTCTGGCATTTGATCACAGAAATTTCAAAGATAGAAATTGTATGAAATAGGATGTATTCCCAAGTAAATCTATGTATTGCATTCCTATTTATCTAAAAACCACATCTTTCTCCTATCTAGTATTTTTGTTTTCTCCCCCCCCCCCCCAAGTTGCTCATCCCAGCTTTTTCATATGGCTCAGATTACTTTTATGTTACACAGATACCACTGCTTTCCCCTCCTTCTCTTTTTTTGATTGACAAACCCATTTCCCCCACCTTCTGTTCTTGGAGCTCATTGCTTGTGAGATTATGCAGGAACCAAACTACACACAACATTGATCTTGTAATTACAAGGTGATAGCATGTCTTCCCTCTGGCAATAATATTCCTTCAGATGTTTGTGTTGGACCAGTCAAAGTTGCCAATGAAGCCCATGTTTACCTCCAGATAAACACATGAAGTTTGTTTTTAAAATAGAGAAGTGAGAAAGACTTGTTATAGAACAATGGGAAGTGTCTGGTCACTTTAGAAGTGGTCCTCTTGTCTGATTTGACCCAGAGTTACCCTTACTATTCCCATGTGGAGATTTGTACTTCCAAGTCACTCCTCCAAAGCATTCTTCCCTTATTTGATTGCTTTGGATGCCTACTAGTACTTCTAATGTCTTCTGTGATTGAAACTGATGTTGGAACCTATGCTCAACTTCCCATAGAAACAGAATAAAGCTGTTTACTAAATCTCAAATCAGCTTCTGGTGTTCTAACTAATGCAAATATTCTCACATGAAAAGATACCTGTTTCAGTTCAGCATTTGTTTGAACTTTATGGTCAAAGCCAGTTAGCATTAACATTAACATTTGTATATTGCTTTGAAGGTCTTCTCCTTGCCTTTGAATGAACTAAACAGGGAGATCTGTAGCTCTCATATGACCTGAAAGCAACGTTGGCACCACGGGCAAAGCAACCTCCTCCCTTTCTCTGTTACATCATGAAAAGTCATATATTTGTTTCAAGGATAGCTTTGAAATAAAATATGCTAGTCCTACTGGAGCTTCTTCCTTGGATCCTACAACAAGAAGTAAGTGTATCTACTCAGTATGCTTAAGAGACTTCAAAGCTTTCTACAGCTTTAAAGTTTATCAAAGATGTGACACTGAGGCCTGCTTCATGTGCTTTGTTTAATGCCATTGTCAGTGACACTGTGAGTGCTTTGAAATGGTGATTCGTTTCTTTTTCAATTGGTTATTTCACAATAGGAATGTCATGGAGTGCATCTGGATTTGTTTTTAAGAGTGAGACCTTCAGACTATCCCTGTTAGCCTTATGCTATAAGGTCTTCCAAGAGAGACTTTCCAAGGCGGCATTGGTAGTAGCTAAAAAGTGTTCCAGGTGCTCATTTTTATTTTCTTTACTTGGGAAACTAATAATAATAAATAGAATTGTTTGTTTACTTGGATCATGGAGCTTTACCTAAAATTTGCATGAAGGTTTGTGGGCAGTTTCTCATCCTTGTCTTGACCAGCATCAGTAATTCAGTTGAATCATGTGCATTCAGACCATAAGGCTATAAAGCCCTGAACTCTAAAAGAGATTGCAGATGTTCATAGAATACACATCACCAAAACATGGGAACTTCTCTGTAACTGCACCAACATTCTGGAACCAGCTTTCTAACTAATTTTACTATGCTATATAAATTTAAAGCTCTTTCTGTTCCTTTTTCTGCAGGAAAGCTCAAATCACTGGAATGGTCTGCTGTAGTAGAAATGCCTTTTATAATTCTGTTATTGCAAATGTTTTTGTTGGATCTTTAAACATTTCAACTATTGAATAATTATGTTTTGACAAATACTTTTATTGTTGTAAGTCTCTATTGCTGAAGGGTGTTTCTTAAAAAAATATAAAATTGGAAACACTTTTAGTAATATATAAAAATAATTAATGGCTACCAAAACAATGGTGTAGTAGAAAAAGACTCTTCATCTGAATATTTTCCCCCAAACTAGCTTGTTGGCCCTCTCAGCTAGAAATTAACTTTACTAAGTTTTTTTTATTTTTATAAAGAATTTTATTACTTTAAAAACAACATATCACAAGTACAATTACACCAACATTGACATATAGGTACAAATAGGAAGGGGTCGGGGATTGGGGGGACGGGGACAGTGGGGTCTGGGGTGACGTTCTAGGAAAGGAATCGGGGGTACATATACAATTACAATAACATT
This sequence comes from Anolis apletophallus, assembly GCA_030556195.1. NCBI lineage: Eukaryota > Metazoa > Chordata > Lepidosauria > Squamata > Anolidae > Anolis > Anolis apletophallus. Next base: position 70,388,344 of record JARBWK010000003.1, read on the forward strand.
AACTGACTACAAAGTAAAACTGACTGGTTGACTTCACCCAAAAGTAGCAAATAGTAAACAATATTGGACGATATTGTCACCTTTACTAAGTTTTGTTGGTTTTCATCTAATATATAAATATTTCCTCACACACAGAAACATCAGTGTACGTATTGTAAAAGAAAAACATATTGTCATAATATACAATATGAACATTCATGGGGAGAAAAGACATGAGGATTTCTAAATGGGATGTGTGTGTGTGTGGGGGGGGGGGATAGAAACCAGTTGAAATGAAAGTTTAAATTTTCCTCACATATACACAATGGTTCTAATCTTTATTGAGGTTATGCATGCTTTTGTTAGTTTCATAGAGTTAAGAATCTTTCAACCTCATCACAAAATTAATTTTAATGTTCTGGGGCATTTACATCCCAGTTGAGTGATTGAGCCCTACACTGCCCAACGGAGCCCCCTTCCAGTGGGGCTCCGTTGCTCAACTGGGGTGGTAAGATGGTAGGATGCTGTGCCACCAACACAGGAGCCTCCCTGGGTTCCATTTTGAACAACGGTGCAACTGCAGAGACAAGCTACCCTGCAATGCTTCCCCACATATGATGGAGAAGCATCACTGTCAAGAGGGCAGGGTACGAGATGCCAGGATTGCACCACTGCCACGCCAATTCGCCAGAGGCTAGCAAATTGGCAGGGGGGACTGTATCAATGTGATGAGGTCCTTAAACTAAATCTGTGTATGTCCCTTCCAGTCACTTCTTGACTTATGACAACCCCATGAATTTCATCCCAGGTAACTAATGTCACATACAATATAGCTTTCAGACAGAGATAGTAAAGCATATATATCAATTTAGGGATTCATTTTTATTTCTATGTGGATGTCTTGCCCAGTGATTTTAGCTCTCTGTATTACCAATGAATCACACCTGGTTTTTTGTTTGTTTGATCTGGCATCTAAAATGTGATATTCCTCCTGCTACTGTTGGTCTTTGCAGAACTTGGAAAGTTACTTTTAAAAATAGTTATAGCTATAATTCTGGTGCTCCAAAGAAGTTAGCTTCTGCTCGTATTTACAATTTAAAAAGCAACAATTAGCTTTTCTGTTTCTTTAAAGCCATTATTTACTTTTAAAAACACTGAATGTTTTTCATACAGTAGCATGTAACTCAGCACAAAAACAATGTGATATTCTACCCCCTCACACCCATGTATTAAGGACACAGACTCATATAAACACAACTTTAAATAATACTGTTATAGTGCAGATGACTGATATTATTCCACATTAAATAACAACCTTAGGGTTCACTGACACTGTAGAATATGTAGTTTGACACTACCATGACTCAGGGTTATGGAATCCTGGGATTTGTAGTTTGCTGAGACATGAGCACAGAGAAAGCTGAAGAGCTTGTAAAGCTACTCCCATGGCTCCATAGTACAGAGACATAGCAGTTCAAGTGGTATCGAAATGTATTAATAATTATGTTAATGATAATAATTATAATTATGTTTTATTTGTTACCCACTTCTCCTCACAGCTTGAAGAGGGGTTCTATAGTCCTTTTCTTATTAAGAAAAAGACATAACTTCAAATAACCCGAATTTATAATGAATTCATTGTAATATTTCAAAATCCTGTGTCCCCCCTCCATCCTTGTCCAGTTTGACAGCACTGGGGGTGAGCACTGGGACTTTCTCCATGCAGAAGTGCAGTCAGAGACTGTAGAGATTCAGGCAAATAGTCAAAAATCTAGTAATTTTGTAACAGTTTATTTTCTTGGTACCATGCTATTTGTGTGATGAACTGAGGGTGCTAAATATCTTATCAATATCGACATGTGTAATAGTGACCAGAAGTATGCGTGCATCATTGGTATAGCCTGAATTCTTAGAAAAAAAACCCTGTGTCATTGTACTGGACTAGTGCTTTGGGCTCAAAAATTAACACACAAAGTGAGTATTAGGGCTCAGGGCTGAGACCTAGTAACCCATATTCAATACACAAGCATTCATGTCACATGAATACAAGATGCCATAACAGTCTAGAATTGCTCTCTTCTGGAATATTTTATAATGGGGTAACTTCTTACTATACTATGATTTGCATTTGGAGTTAGCTCGAACTGACTTCTACATCATGGATTTTGGGCTACACCTCCTGTTGGTTAGGGATCCTTGAAATGGTAATAGAAATTGTTCTGAGGGTACCATGCAGGTTAGAAAAAGAACTAAAACGATCCCACTGTACTAGTGGAAGTAAAGTCTTGAAGATAGAGTTACCTTCTGTACCTGTAAACTGCTAAGCATCAAAGGTGTCAACACCTTAGTGTGCCTCCTTCTTCCTCATTATAAACCTCATTAACATCAACATCCTGAATTTTGATTGGAGTGTGTCACAGCCCACTGTATTGTTACTTGCAGATTAAAATATAGTTGCTAAGGAACACTGCCATTTACATGCTGGCAATACAACCTCCTTTGATAATTTAGGCATCAATTGTTCACTTTTGTAATTGGCAAGGGAAACCATTTTGGGAGAAAATGTGCAGGGAAAGACAGACGTGAATGAAAAACAGTGGTCCATTTTCCAAACTGAATCCTGAGGAAGCAGCCTGTCTATTTTCTTGACTTCAGATTCTTCTTGATGAGATATCCTGGTGAAAACTAACATAGTACTGCTCTTGAGGGCACTAGGAAACCTTCAGTGTAGTGTGTAAGAATCCGATCCAATCAGAGGTCCATAGACAGCATAAATTTCCATGTATCACCTGTGATTGGTATAGAATATCTCCTCCAGGCTACCATTAGGCAGCATCAGCTAACCTCCTCATCAGGCAGATGCAGATGGCAAAGGCAAATGTCCCCAAGGCTGTTCTTTTCAAGCCAGAGGACAGAAGTGTGTATTGAATCACATACCTTGTACCAATCCCTTTGAACCCTGAACTATTGCCTCAAGGGCAAGTAAAGGATGCTATCCAATAATCAGTGTCAAAACTAGATTCAATTACCAGTAGAGGAACCAGCTTGTTCTCAGGCTTAGTCCTGTACCACACACTGTGCCAGATATAGTTATTAACATGGCCTTTAAGAACTGACTCTCTGTATCCCCATGAATTGTGTATCCTATCCATTTATTCAACAATCTACAACTTGAAAAGACTTTTTGAAAGTTCCAAAAAGCTAATCTTGATTCCATCATTTTATATAAGGAATATTATTTGACTACACCATTGTATATAATGGAATGTTAGCATCTACACATTTTTGGTATCCATAAGGCAGTGTTTCTCAACCTTCCTAATGCTGTGACCCCTTAATACAGTTCCTCATGTTGTGGTGACCCCTAACCATAACATTATTTTCATTGCTACTTCATAACTGTATTTTTTTTGTTGGGGGGGGGGTTGATTTAGTCATTTGGAAGTTGTAGTTGCTGGGATTTATAGCTCACCTACAATCAAAGAGCATTCTGAACTCACCAAGAATGGAATTGAACCAAACTTGGAACACAAAACTCCCATGACCAACAGAAAATACTGGAAGGGTTTGGTGGGCATTGACCTTGAGTTTGGGAGTTGTAGTTCACCTACATCCAGAGAGCACTATAGACTCAACAATGATGGATCTGGACCACACTTGACACGAATCCTCAATATACCCAAATGTGAACACTGGTAGAGTTTTGGGAAAATAGATCTTGACATTTGGGAGTTGTAATTGCTGGGATTTATAGTTCATCTACAATCAAAGAGCTCCTTGCACCCTACCAATGATAGAATTGGGTCAAACTTCCTACACAGAACCCTCATGCCTTGAAGGAACTAGCTGGCATGAGCCTCCATCCCACCTCACACACTCTCCCTCACCCACACATGCGCATCATGCTGCCATGCGCCAAGCATGCCTGCTCTCCCCTCCCCACTTGGAGTCTCAGAATCAACCCTCCCCTTGGCTGGGAGAGCTTTAGGTGGGAGAATTCGCAATCTGTTTCCAAAAAGAAAGAGAAGGAAAAGCGGAGAGAACTTCAACTTTCTCTGCCAAAGGGCTTCCTAAGACCATCAGAAATACATGTTTTCTGATGGTCTTTGATGACCCCTCTGAAACCCTCTCGCGACCCCCAGGTTGAGAAACACTGCCATAATGAGTCCTACAACCAAATCATATAGGTTACTGATGACCCATAATCCTTGATTGTTGATATGCTGTTCTTTAAGAAAACATGGGACCATATATATACACATATGTAGAGCAATCCTGAAAGGTATGCCTGAACATGAAGGCCATGTTGGGGTGGGTGTGTGGTGTGTGTGTATGAGACAATGAAAATGTCACAGAACAGGAAGGAAACATTCACGTTGTCCAGAACTCTTCTTTAAACAAGATATGGGAAAAGGAAGATGAAGTGGGGAGGAAGGAAACACTGTTTCTATATTGAAATCCCTCAGTTTCTGTTTAATCACAGGCTTCAGAGTGTAGAAGAATGCTTGCGGATGTTACAGAATTTTCACAATATGGTTGATATGGTCAGATAGGCACAGGCATTTGAGTAGCTTTCAGACTAAATACTTGGATATGGGCAATTTGTGGGGAAGCCAATGCTCTCTTGAAACCTGTTTTCTTTGCCTTCACTTCTAAGGTCACTGCCATGGATGGATTTCATTAAACTGTGGCTTGTGCTCAGCCAGGCAGAATCCCTCCCCCTTTGCTCTTAGCCCCCTCTACCATTCCTTGCAAAAGTGCCTACAGCAAAGTAATTAGGAAAACCAATGATGCAAATCCCCCATGGTAATCCCGTCCTATTTAGGATACAACTGCAGGCTGAACTTCAATAACACCTTTGACATAATCAAACATCCTGGAGCCATTTACAAAGCCATAAATTACTCACCTGTAAAATAATGACTGCAGGGAATTCAGGCAGCTTCATTGGGCCCATTGATCAGTGTTGGACTAAATGAGGCAGCAGCAAGGCCTCTGTGTGTAGCCTTCCTTCTCTCCTTTTCTCCACCCCACTCTTAGACATTTCTAAGAAGAAAACTGAGATTTACAAGAAAATGTTGTAGTCCGGAGTGCTCTTGTTTCAAGTTCCAAACTAGCCACAGATATTCTCACACATTCTTACTTTCCTAGTCAACCCTCCCTGAATCCCTGTACAGTGAATTAGCAGTTAGTGGTCACAAAGCATGCTTATTTCTTGTCCAGATTTTGATACTTTAAAATGGGACAATAAAAGTCCCTATCTTGATTGGCCTTCACATGTTGTTACACTACAACTCCAAGCAACCCGTAGTCATTACAGCCAAGGGGGAGGAGTGGCAGGCCAACAACATGTGAATAGTGTCATCTTTGCCACTCACCCTCTAGTTACAATATTGATCTGCAACCTGAGTGATTCTTATTGGGACTGCTGAATTTCATTTGATTATTGAATTTTATTTTAATAAAAATAATTAATAAAACTAAAGCATATGGAATAGGGAGTTTGCTTCTTTCCAGACATTTGGGTCTTGGATGTTGTGTGCCTCCAAGTCATTTCAAACTTATAGTGACCCTATCAGAAAGTTTTCTTGAAAATATTTGTTCAGAGTAGGATGCCTTTGCCCTTCCTCCGAGGCAGAGGCTGGATCTACACGGCCCTATATCTTAGAATCTGATCCCAGATAATCTGTTTTGAACTAGATTCATATGAGTCTTCCTGCTATATAATCTCAGATAATCAGATAATCTGGGATCAGATCCTGAGATATAGGGCACTGTAGAATGGTTCTGAGGGAGGGAAGGAGGGAGAGGATCGCCCAAAATTACCTAGCAGGTATTCATGGTTGAACAGGTATTCAAATCCTGATCTCCAGAGTCATAGTACAACACTCAAAAACCACTATGCCATGCTAGGTCTCTGTTTGGGACTACAACTTTGACTGCCACAATCTCTGACCATCAGGCATGCTCGTTGGCAATGATGGAATATGAAGTCTAAACCATCTGGGTGGCATTAAGTTGTCTCCTCCTGGCCAACTGGCTGATTCTACCCTTCACAATTGTCTTTGCCTTGAGTTTAACATCATATAATAGTCTCTCTTCTGTTCCATTTGGGCCCATCCGTGAGGTATGGGAGAATATTATGGTGAGCAATTATTCTGATATTGAACTATACTTTGTTCCTGTTTTATGTTATTTGCAAGACCATCACAGCCAAGACAGGGATTCTGTTTTCATATAACTTTCCAGCTGAGAGGCCAGTGTGCTCTTAAGCCATGACAGCAATTGTTTTGTAAAATCTAAGTATCAAGTGTTTTTGAAAAAGAGATTCTTGGATTTACAGTATAATGGGAGCTGTTGTATCAACATCTGATACCTTCCCCGTTATTTTTCATTCAGAGCTGCTACAACCTTCATACTGTTTACGCTGGAGTAGTTCCATTATCTGCGGTGGGACTGCCCTGTAGCTATTGGCTGGAAAATCCAATGTGTCAGCTTGATGGGATGCCATTTGGTTGTCACAGAATGACAGCTAATTATTTATTTAATAGAGGGCTCAGTTCTGCATGTCTTACTTGTAAGTGACACAACAGTCAATCCCACTGATATAGCAGGGCTTCATTGGTTTGGCTCTGAAATCCATGTTTTCAAGGAGGCCAGTACATCATGTTTGAAACACAGAAATGATAATTACACACTTTAAAATGGTATTTGGTTTTCCAAGCTGGTCCCATTCAGGTTCTCACATTTATGCATGTAGAGTTCATGTCCATATCAGAAGGTGTACACCGTCCTTTTGTACACCGTCCATGCATTAATTGTATGCAAGTGTGCATTTCTCCCATTGGCTAAGGTGCATTTTCACGCATTTTTTCCAAAATCTACATATTTTAATACATCTTTGTTGTTGCATCAATCATATCATAAACAGAAACAATGTGCAGACTCCAGGCTGTCAATTGTAGTTGACTCTGCATTTGTTTCTAGTGGATGTGAATGGGAAAAGCTGTAGTAAAAAAAAGCAACTGAAAGAAATAGCTCACACATCACAGACATTATCAAGCAGCATGACAATGTTGTTAGCCTAAAACTCCCATAGCCCCTCACCATTGGCTACACTGTGGAAGACTGATGGGAACTATAATCCAAAAGTATCTGAAGGGTTAGACATTCCACATCCCAGTCTGGAGCCTAAATTTTCACTGATCTCCTTATAAGGAAATTATACCCCAGTAAGATAAAGAAGACCTTTTGCCCGATTTAAGATGGTGATCACTAGAGCCTTTAAGGCAGTGTTTCTCCACCTTTCTAATGCCCTGACCCCTTAATACAGTTCCTCATGTTGTGGTGACCCCCAACCATAAAATTATTTTCATTGCTACTTCATAACTATAATTTTGCTACTGTTATGAATCATAATGTAAAGATATCTGATATGCAAGATGTATTTTCATTCACTGGACCAAATTTGGCACAAATACCACATATGCCCAAATTTGAATACTGGTGGGGTTGGGTGGGGGATTTCTTTTTGTCATTTGGGAGTTATAGTCGCTGGGATTTATAGTTAATCTACAATCAAAGAGCATTCTAAACTCTACCTGCAATGCAATTGAACTAATCTTGGCACACAGAACTCCCAAGACCAACAGAAAATACTGGAAGGGTTTGGTGGGCATTGATCTTGATTTTTGGAGTTGTAGTTCACCTATATCCAGAGAATATTGTGGACTTAAACAATGATAGATCTGGACCATACTTGGCACAAATACCCAATATGCCCACATGTGAACACTGGTGTAGTTTGGGGAAAATATACATTGACAATTGGGAATTGTAGTTGCTGGGATTTATAGTTCACCTACAATCAAAGAGCATTCTGAACCCTACCAACTATAGAATTGTGACAAACCTCCCACACAGAATCCCCATGGCCAACAGAAAATACTATGTTTTCTGATGGTCTTTCGTGATTTCTCTGATACCTCCTCATATTCCGCCAGGGGTCCTGACCCCCAGGTTGAGAAACACTGCTTTGAGGGAAAAATCAGGTATAAGCCTAAATAAATAAACTGAACATAATCAAAAAGCTCAGGTTTGATTTTGTAATTCTTCCTCCTGGATCCTAACATGGCTATTGTTTTCAGGCTATATAGGAACAAGATGCTAATACTTCAAAACCCTCCCATAAAAGTTCTGTTTTGGCTGGCTAGACACATGTTCAGTTTTGTAAGGTGAACTCTGCTCTTAAAGAGCCTCTATATCTTCGTAATTTATTGCCTTGGGTATTGAAGAAGAATAAACAGAGAAGGCAAGGGGACTGTGTTCAAGGGTAAAGTGAGCCATGCTGAACCCTGAAGACTTAATTTAAGGATCTGGTAAAAACAAAATTATTTCCCTTAGGAAAAGAGCTTAAATAATAGTGAATTTCTTTCCGTGGATAAATTGTGATATATTTTAGAGAACGTCTCTAGTGGGATGGGGGGAACTTCAACTGGACTTACATCTGGTTGCCATGGGTATCCTTCCTGCACTAAGCAACTCAAGCTTCCTTAGAAAACTGTACAACTTTCCACTTGGGTAACTGGGTTAAGTCTATTGTAGCAGCAACAGCAAAGAGTCTGACTGACTTAAAGTCTAACAAATTATGGTATCACTCAGGAATAGGCAAGCTGGCACTCTCTAGATGTTTTTGATTTTTATTAAAGTCTAAGTATCACCAAGGATATGTGATTATGGGAATTATAGAATTATACATCTTCAGGGCACCTGCTACTGGCATGAGATGTGGACGATCCTTTTATCAGATCCAACTGTAGTAATATTCTCAGTTGACATATGACTAAACAGATTTCTTCCCACTAGTACTTCAGATTTTCGGGCCCTTTATTTCCTCATGGGGCTCTCATGACTGTGGAGCTAAATTAGTTCTGTCTTGCCTCCCTAGCGGCAAGGAAACACTGCAATAGGGTGTCTGTGTAAATTTCTCAACTGCCACCCTATCAATGCCCTCCCTGGAAAGGTTTGGGGTGAATGGGATTATAACAGGCAGGTTATTTGATACTTGAATTTGTGCCTCATCCCATACCAGATCTACTAAGCAGTGTCTGATAAAGTTGTGGTCATTTTCTCCAGTGATTAAGTTATTTTTTACTGCTCTCTCTCTCTCTCTCTCTCTCTCTCTCTCTCTCTCTCTCTCTCTCTCTCTCTCTCTCTCTCTCCCTCCCCTCCCCCAAATCCTCCTGGGTTGGCAATGGCATGCTGCCTCCAGGGCACAAGGCTTTTTATCAAAGTTACAATTTTAATCACATTTAAAAGATTTCCTCTAGAGTTTTCTCACCAGCTCATTATAGTAACAGATATGAAAACATCAAATTTACCTTTGAAAAAAAAACTCACAGAAGGAGATTGTCAAATGTATGGACTCCAGACCTTCCACCAACCATCATTGGCCAACCAAAGGAATAAAGAGACCTGACAAAATATATGGGCTAAACAATTGTTAAATAATTGTTATTTATTTAATGTATGTTGATATACAAAGCTAAAATATGGGAGAAAACTGATTCAGGAGCAGTAGAAGTGGTAGGTCTCACCCAGTCCACACCCTCTCAGCCTTTCTATGGTTCCTGGGAAGAATCCTTGAAACTCAGTATTGTTACCAAAGTGACCAGTAGAGGCTCCCAGTACAACTAGTAGCAGCTACAAAACTGGAAGGCTGACCAAAGTATGCAAACCCTCAAGCCACATGGCCCCTAGTGAGGGAAAAGGCCCAGAGACCAAATTTAATCTCCAACCATTGATCGTAATACTCCAGGGCAGTTCCAAGTTTCCATCCTTTACTAGATGTGTGCCAGAAGGTGTTCACCTACTCCAATCTTCTTCCAAACCAAGCTGGGGAAACCTATTTGAGACAGAACCCTATGCCAATTTACCAAGTTCCCCAAATTAAAATTTTAGGGTAGATGGGAAAAATATCTGCCCCCAGAGCAACCAGTAAAATTTTCACAAGAAAGGAGGCAAAAGGGTGGGCTGATGAATTCCATAGAGGTGGATGAAGAGGCTGAGTTGCCTTAAATAGGCTTCCAAGTTAGCAAAGCAATTTCTTCACTATGCTATGCCGAGTGTAGGCAAATCAAAGAGTTTGCCGTATGCTTTTTAATCAACACATTACTTGTTATGTTATTTGCATATTATTGACCTTTCACATCTTTGCTATCTTTTAAAATGCTTTAAGCTTTTTTTGGAATTTATTATTTGGTTATTGATATGATGCTGATTTGGCAGGCTTAGTGATTGTTCTTTTGGTTTATAACCGTTTGTTTTAAAATGAATTTTGCTTAACTCCTGGATTCCCCCTCCCTCCAAATGTGCCCAGAAAAAAAAACATTCTGGAAGTAAGTGTTGTGTTACACACAAAAATGCTCTGATATTATAGGTCATCTCATCACTGTGTTAAAATTGCATTGTTGTATCTTTTCTATTTCACGTCAAATGGCACCAAATTGTCGTCCCCCCCCAAATAGTGTGTTATGGTATTTCTATTTTAACAAAGTATTTCAAATCTTTGTCATCAGTTGGAAAATGTAGGACATTGTAGAAGGACAAACATCAGCAAGTTTCCACTCCTGCTATAAAATTAATCCCCAATTTGGTTTCCATCTTTTAAATAAACCCACTGTACCATCCAGAAGTAATAGCCACCTTTGCTACAGTAAGAATTATTGTCTTCCTATTTTTTTGCTCTGTACCTCACATAAGACCTGTGTGTTCTAAATTGGTACTTAGTAGGCATGGGAAAAAAGTTATGAAAATGAAATGATTCGTAAGAAATTCGTAAGAAATGCTACTTTTGAGTATTTCCGCACCTGGAACGCCAACCAGGAAGTGGACTTTCTTTATAGAACTGGGGCCAGGATTTTCTTAAGTGTCGTTATTAGGTCGTAAGGGGGCACCTCCTTCTCTCTCACCACCCTCCCGCCTCCCTTGCCAATAAGTATTATGGCAAGGCAAGCCCTAAACTTGCTCCTTCTTTGGCTGGAAGCCGGAAAAATGTAAACAGAGAGATTACTCAGAAGTAAATCTGCAAAGGAGGGCACTTTGGATGAAGTGCCTCCTTGTGGATTTACTTCTGAGTAAACCTCTCTGTTTACATTTCTTCCAGGCTTCCCTGCCTCTCCTGCCTGCCAGGATCTAAAGCATCAAAGAGTATTGGGGTGAGAAACCAACCTAATGTATAATAGAATGAATGCTACTGTAAGTGCCTAATACTATAAGTAATCCAACTGGTCATACCTACATTCCATGCACATGCAATAATACAGCAGTAATAACAATAACAAGAGGTAAAATTCAAACCGAAGTATACTGACTGGTCCCTGCCTCATGCGGTGCAAACGGGCTCTTCTCTATTAGCCCGGAAAAGACAGCGTTTTCTGCTTGGGTGCACACACACATATTCTTGGGGGGGATTTGCTGCAGAATCCGGGCTCATAGAGAAGATTCTGCAGCAAATCCCCCAAAGAATATGTATGTGTGCACCCAAGCAGAAAACGCTGGCTTTCCCGGGCTCACAGAGAAGAGCCCGTTTGCACCGCATGAGGAGGGACCAGTCAGAATACTTCGGTTTGAATTTTTCCTCTTCTTATACCCATTGTTATTACTGCTGTATTATTGCATGTGCATGGAATGTAGGTATATGACCAGCCTGGGCAAACTTGGGCCCTCGCTCCCTCGGGATCGGGGTGAGAGAGAGGCAGCGAGGAGCAAGGGGGCTCCTCCTCCTTTTCTTTGCTGCTTCCAAGAATAGAATACCCGCTCCCCTCCCTCCCTCCTTCCCTCCCTCCTTCCTATTTGGAGAGTCCCATCTAGAATTCAGTGTGATTTATTCAAGTCTTGGCCTACAACTCCCAGAAATCCCAGCTAATTTACCAGCTGTTAGGATTTCTGGGAGTTGTAGGCCAAAACCATCTGGAATGTGCATGCGCTGGCATACGAACTACTAACAAATTTCGTTAGTAATTACGTTACATTTTAGAAATTTATGGAAAATGTTTTGTAAGTCTTTCTTTTACTAATACCCCCCCCCCCCATTTGATTTTAGAATCGCCATTTTTGGGTTCGAAACCATGCCTAGTACTTAGATAGTAGTGACCAGACTAACTCTTGGTTATATTTTGTAAACTACTAATTTGAATTTTTTTTAGAACATTACCAGCCACAAAGTTAAATTCATGTCCAAATGATTTATCTTCACCAGAAGCTGTTCAGTTGCTTTATCCCCGCATGACTTCTTGTAACATGCCACTCTGGCATAAAAGAAGGTTTTCTATATAATGATATCTGCAAAAACACTATTTTCATCTTTGCTAGTTCAATCTACCAGCAGGGGAAAATGCAGGTTAAAAGCACACACTCATCTGTTCTTCCTCTGTTTTTGGAATATGTTGCCCGAGGAAGAGTCCTGTATAACTTAATAGACCACATACGACTCCATTATGAACAATGACAGATGCTAATAAAAGGTAATGTCCTACTGACTTTCAGATGTTATTCTAACTAACAATCATAAACTTTACTTTTTTCAAGAGATTTTACATATTTCTGATTTTTAGAAACATCCTGGTAGAGATTAGGGCAAAATTCATCAAATTTGTATTTTAATGTGAACTCACCTGACTTGCACTTCCCAAATTGATCTATCAACCAGAATAAGATTACCCTTCTCTTGTCACACTTCTCAAAATTTCACAGTGTAGTTCTCAGGATAAAAAACAGTACACGGTGAACCTGCATACAGAAGGCATATGTGAAGGAGAAATGCTTGCAAAATCTGTTCGTTAATACAAAAAAGTGGATACCAGGACAAAATGTATTTTTATTTATTTATTTCCCACATTTCTAACCTGGCCTTTTCAATCCCCGAGGGGGGAGTCAGGCGGCTTACACCAGCAACAATTTGATGCCACAAGATAATACAAATATAAACAAATATAACAACAGCTTAAAACAGTAAATAGAACATTAAGGTAAAAACACATTAAAAACATTGTAATCAATCCATATAGCCAATTCCAGTCCGATTCAAAATCCAAAGTGCTGTCATCTTGCTGTCCAAAGGCCTGGTCCCAGAACCACAATTTAACCTTTCGGAAAGAAAGGAGGGAAGACACCAACCTGATTTCGCTGGGGAGTGAGATCAGGTCTCAAATGTACAACTTTTGATCCATACCAAAAAAGCAGCTAAAAATGTATAGATTTTTTGTGGACTTCAGGTGGGGGTTTTTTTTGCAGGGGGGTTAATGGGAATGAAATTATTTGTAAATATTGTAAATATTATTTTATATTTTAACACATTTATACCCTGCCCTTCTCACCCTGAAGGAGACTCATAGTCAAAATCATAATGCAGAGCCATTCCATTATTTCATTGCACTATTTCATATTCACTTATTGCACTGTTTGAAAGTTACTGACCAAAGGTTTAGTTCCATAGCCATGTTTTTAGTTTTTTCTTGAAGGTCAGGAGGAAGGGAGCTCATGTAATTTCACTGGGGAGGGAGTTCCATAAATAAGGAGCCACCACTGAGAAGGCCCTGTCTCTTGTCCCTACCAACTGCACCAGCAAAGGAGATGAGACTGAGAGCAGGGCCTCCCCAGAAGGTCTTAACCTCTGAAGTGGTTCATAGAGAGAGAGAGGCAAGCCAGCCCAGGACCTTTTAGGTCTTTGTAGACTAATTTGAATTTTGCTCAGTAGCAGACTACCGTGTTTCCCCGATAGTAATACACCCCCGATTGTAAGACGTGTCAGGGGGGTCGGCTAATGTAAGCCGTACCCCGAAAGTAAGCCGTACCCCGAAAGTCCATGCGAAGGGAGGGGGAAAGAAGGAGCAAGAGGCAGGGCGAAGCGGCGTCACGTCAGAGGCCAGGCAAGAGGCGTGCCGCGCAAGAGGCATGCCGCGGTCGGCCCCTGTGGCCGGCTGTGCGGTGGTGGCGGCCGGCGCAGCGGCGCCCCTCACAGGTACCATCACCCCTCACAGGTACCGTCGCCCTACTGGGTGAAGAATTCTTTCGGGGTATGTCCAATATAAGACGTACCCCGAAAGTAAGACGTAGTGGGGCTTTTGGGGGTAAAAAGAATATAAGACATCATCTTACTTTTGGGGAAACACGGTAGCAGCCAGTGGAACTGACGTAACAGGGGGGTTGTATACTCCCTGTATGCTGCTCCAATGAGCAATCTGGCTGCTGCCCATTGGACCACTTGAAACTTCTGAACAGTCTTCAAAGGCAACCCTATGTAGAGCACATTGCAGTAGTCCACTTGGGATGTAACAATAGCTTGGACCACTGTGGCCAAGTCTGGCTTCTCAAGGTACAGGTGCAACTGGCACACAAGTTTTAATTGTGCAAAGGCTCCCCTGGCCATCACTGGGACCTGGAGTTTCAGGTTCAGCAATGAGTCCTAGATCACTCCCGAGCTGCGAACCTGTGTCTTCAGGGGGGAGTGTAACTCCATCCAACACAGGCTGTAACCCTATACCCTGTTTGGTCTTTCAATTGACCAGAAGTACCTCTTATCTGGATTCAATTTCAATTTGTTTGCCATCATCCAGATTGTCATAGCTGCCAAGCACTGGTTCAGGACCTGAACAGCCTCCTTAGCAGCAGCTGGAAAGGAGTGATAGAGTTGTGTGTCATCTGCATACAGATGACATCAAACTCCAAAACTGGATGATCTCTCCGAACAGCTTCATGTATATGTTAAACAACATGGGGAACAATACTGAGTCCTGCAGGACCCCACAACACAAAGACTGTGGGGCTGAGCAGGTGTTCCCTAACAACACCTTCTGAAAGTGACCCTCCAAGAAGGACTGGAGCCACTGCAGAACAGTGCCTCCAAGTCACATTCCCATGAGGCATCCCAGAAGGATACTATGGTCCACAGTATCTAAGGCCACTGAGAGATCTAGGACAACCAACAGGGATACCTCTGTCAAGTTCCCTGCATAGATCATCCACTAAGGTGACCAAGGCTGTTTCAGTTCCATGTCCCATCCTAAAGCCAGACTGCACCAGATCCAGATAACCAGTGTCCTCCAAGAACCCCTGGAGCAGCAAGGTCACCACATGTTCCAGGACTTTGCCCAAAAAGGGGATATTGGAAACTGGATGATAGTTGTTCAATTGAGTGGGGTCTAATGATGTTTTTTTTTCAACAGCAGTGTTATGATGGCCTCCTTTAGTCTCACTGGAATCTTGCCTTCTTGTAAGGAGGCATTAAACCACCGCCTTCACTCACTCTATCAAACCACCTCTGGCCTCCTTTACCAGCCAGGATGGGCAGCAGTCTAGGATGCACGTGGTTGCCCTCGCTTCTCCAAGCAAGGGCAACCACATGCAAATATTAGAGACTGTAAAACATATAGATTTGTCTGTCCTTTTATCTTGATCATTTAGAAAGATAAATATACATAAAACATTTGTTACTGTGTTGAAAAATGTTGTACAGAGATGATTTATACTATAACACTATTTCAGTTCTACTCAAAACAATAGCATTTATATGTGGCACACTTGCTTCTTACAGCTAGAAGGTTACACAAATAAGCCACTAGCTAAGCCAAAAGCTGTCAGTAAAGGGCAGGGTTATATCCTGGTTCTGTAATATCCCGAGCTATTTCATCACGAATAAAAAGTCATTACCAAACTCATCCAGAAGTTTTATGTGAGACAATGAATAGGGTTTGGAAAGGGAAGCATCAGGAATTATGAGTCCTTTTCTTCATTTTGGCACCAGTGATAAATCTTATTCTGCAGTTAGAAGATCTCTTACCATGAGGATAAAGGAAAAGAAGAAGAAGAAAGAAAGAAGGAGAGGGGGAAGTTCCAAGACCACTTTGACAAGAATATGACTCTGTGTCTTTCTCTCTGGAGAGAAAGGTTGATGATACATTGGAGGCTTCCATTACCAGAAAGTCGTGAGGAGGTGTGGTATGGAATGACTCCCGTATTTATTTCCTTCCTTCCTTCCTTCCTCCCTCCCTCCCTCCCTCCCTCCCTCCCTCCCTCCCTCCCTCCCTCCCTTTCTAGCAAGCCACTATGCTTTCTCCTATGATGTTCCAAAGAATCCAGTTCTCTGGGGGTACATTTGCATAGAAAAGATGGGTTCAGCAGGAACTGTCCTCATTTCTACTCATGGAAGTACATCAAAGCACTTCTAACATGAGACAAAAGTAGATACAATTATATTGATCTGGAAAACCTGATACACTGATCCTACTCAGTTTGGTTTCAAAGAATAAAGTTTAAGTCACTAAGGGTCGTTCCATACAGCCATATAACCCAGAATATCAAGACAGATAATCCACAATGTCTGCTTTGAAGTGGGTTGTCTGAGTCCACACTACCATATAATCCAGTTCAATGTGGATACTATACAGCTGTGTGGAAGGGGCCCAAGAGAGCAAGATGCAAAGTTATTGGTGACGGCTAAAATGCAGTAACAGACACTATAAGTAAACTCTGACTTTGTCTCAAATATGAATGCCTCCCCTATCTCAATTCAACATGGCTATATGTTGTGTACTCTTAGTTCCAGTTGGGCCTTGTAGGTTTTAGGCCCTTTCCACACAGCTGTATATAATCCACATTGAACCGGATTATATGGCAGTGTGGACACAGATAATCCAGTTCAAAGCAGACATTGTGGATTATCTGACTTGGTATTTTGGGTTATATGGCTGTGTGGAAGGGCCCTTAGATAGTGCCAGCATTCCCCCTTTCCGAGCAGGACAAACAAATCCTTCATGGGAGGGAAATACCTGACCAGGATAGGTGCTACTAGATGATGTTCACAGGGATGTTATTCCCCCTCCTTCTTTCACCCCGAGAGAAAAGTCATGCTGTGAGAGAGAGCTTCTTAGTAGCACCAAGATGAGAATAATCACCCTGGCTGTTTACCTTTAGGCTTAAGGCTTCTTTACTGAGTAACTCAAGCAGAGTACAATGAAGCTATTTAAAATGTGGGTTTTAAAGCAAGTTAGCATAAGTACAAGTGCCTGCAATATAATAAATATGTATGGACAGAGGAGAAGCCTAGTTATTAAAAACCACCAATCTTCCATAAACACAACTCTTTATAACAGTATTTTTTGGGGGAAAGTATCATGAAAGTCTAAATAATACAACCATAAAATGCAATTATTTAGGTTTGATTGCGGATACTGTATATATTGCATTTTTGTGATGGAGAGAATGTCTTTTGTATTTTTTGGCAGCTACAAGTGTTGGTTTGATAAATTGTTGGATTTATATAAGTGTACCCACTTAAGGAAATTTCTGTAAAAATTACAATGAATGGAATTGAAATTCCTTGTTTGTCCCAAAGGAAAAACAGAGTTTGGCTACTATGGTTTCACTCAAAAATCATGACCACTGCATCATCAACACCAATTGTGTTGTCGAAGGCTTTCATGGCCAGAATCACTGGGTTGCTGTAAGTTTTTCAGGCTGTATGGCCATGTTCCACTCTAACAACTACCATGTCAGACTACACAGAGAAACCATTGAAATCCACAAGCATGTGGGCAATTTCAACAGAAAGGAAGAAACTATGAAAATGAACAGTATTAAAAAAACTCTAAAATTATAACAGTAAATAAAGACAGGAGAACTCCAGACAAAAAACAATCTGGGGCAGCTATTCGCCTCTCAACAAAGGAAGCTACCAGGCAGTAAGAAGCCATTCCTTGAAAACTGCTAGGCCATTAAATGCTAATCAAGGTGGCCAATTGCAACATTCAAACCTATTATTTATTTATTTATTTATTTATTTTATTTATAGTCCACTCTTCTCACCCTGCAGGGGACTCAGGGCGGATTACAATGAACACATATAGGCATGCATTTAATGCCTTTTTAGACCAACAGACAAGACACACAGATAGAGGCAAATGTTTTTAACATCTGGCCACCAGGGGGAGCTGTCACACGCCTTCATTTCTCAGCGTCCTCAGCATGCTTTTCTTAGTGTGCATTTCTGGAGATCTTATGGCCTCGTAAATCAGTTAAATTTTGCCTCCCCACTATGTGGTGCCTTAATTTCCTACTTGACAGATGCAACTGTCTGTCGGGTTGCAAAGGTCAGCAACAGGCTACACAGTATGTCGAGAGCCCACCTCAACCCGGGAAAGCCTCGAACTCATGACCTTCTGCTCAGAGACATCTTATGCAGCTGACACTCAGCCATCTGTGCCACAAGAGTTCTTTCTCCTACCCTGGACATTCCACAGATATATAAACCCCATTTGCCTAGTTTCCAACATACTTCACAATCTCTGAGGATGCCTGCCATAGATGTGGGCGAAAAGTCAGGAGAGAATGCTTCTGGAACATGGCCATACAGCCTGAAAAACTTACAGCAACCCATCAACACCAATTGTTTTGTCACTATTCTTCTCCTTTCTGTTTATGCACAACAGTTCATTAAAACATTTCTAATATTAAGAAAATGGACATGTGTTTTTAAAAGACAAATATGGGAAAATTAACGGAAAATTAAATCGGAGATATCAAAGACTTTAGTTAGATGGATCCTAAATTATGAAATGGAAATCGCTCTAATTGGAGTTTTATTCATTCCTTCATTTTCTTTGATTAATGGGGATGGTGTGTGAAGGAAAGCCCTGTGGACCATTTCAACTTAAAACATAAGTCATAAAGGAGCAATCAATACATTCTCAGCAGTGCAGAAGAAGCTGAACAAGATGTACATTCCACATCAATCCTTTCTAATGTCACTTGAATTGGCTCCCACAAATGTAAAAGGCCCTAGCCTATGTGATTTGTCAAATTTTCCAATAAGTGTTACCCACTGGCAACATTAATAGAACCTCATGTACATGGGAAATGTGACATTTTATTTATTAGTTATATAATTAGGGGTGGAAGGAATACTTTAAATATATGTTCAGCTTTTTTTGGCACAGAAACAATATTTCACATGCAAGCTTTATGTTTCCCCACATGCAGTAGTTTCTGCAGGAAATAATAATTTCTGTGCTGAAAAGGATATTTATGCGCAAATGTCCTTTGGGAAATGCTATTATTAGCTGCCATCATGGATTTTCACTTATTGCAAGCTTAAGAATGATAAACCCCCAAGCCATCCTATCATCAACAGTCTTGCTCAGGTCTAGTAAACTCTGGCCCCTTCCACACATCGCTGACTAAAATCCCATATTTTCTGCTTTGAACTGGAATATACTGCAGTGTGGACTCAAATAACCCAGTTCAAAGCAAATATTGTGGGATTTTCTGCCTTGGTATTCTGGTTTATATGGCTGTGTGGAAGGGCATTTAGGCTCCTTCCACACTGTTCTATATCCCAGGATCTAACCCCGGATTATCTTCTTATCCCAGATTATCTGACACACTCATATAATCCAGTTTAAAATAGATAAACCGGGATCAGATCCTGGGAGGTAGGGAAGTGTAGAAGGGGCCTCGCCTTTGCTTGATTGAGTCTATCCATCTGCAATGTGCTTTTTCTCTTTTCCTATTGTTTCCTAAATTGTTAAGAATCAGGCATGTAGCCAGGGGGGGGCTAAGGGGGCTTCACCCCCCCCCCCGAAATTCTCAGGGTGGTCCGCGAAAAGGCCTGACTGGTACATTATTTAAACTGTTATGTTTATTCATAGTATGATCTGATCACATGCTCAGTATATCCCACATTCATGGGGTTATTGGGATAACAATACAAAAGGTTTGCTAGGGTAGACCCTCTTCCACCCAGTCTCAGCCCCCCCCGAACCAAACTCAGCCCCCCGAACCAAAATCCTGGCTACGGCCCTGCTAAGAATAATGGTCTTTTCTAGTGAATCATATATTCTCATCATATGGCCAGGCCTGTAGCCAAAGTAGGGGGAGTTAAGGGTTCAACTCCCCCCCAAACGTTTCAGGTTAAAAAAAACTGGTTTACTCATGAATAAACCAGTTTTTTTATTTAAAAATCCGAAACCCCCCCCGGGCTACAGGCTTGCATATGGCCAAATTATGGCATTCTTACATTCTTACGTTATATGACACTCTTAGCGCCCTTCCACACAGCCCTATATTGTAGAATATCAAGGCAGAAAATCCCACATTATCTGAGTGTAGACTCAGATAACCCAGTTCAAAATAGATATTGTGGAATTTTCTGTCTTGATATTCTGGGATATAGAGCTGTGTGGAAGGCGCCTAAATCTTTGGCAGTGGGTTCTGCCATTCCAGATCTCAATATGGGATCCAGGATTATGTCTCTACAGTGATCTCATGCCCTCTACACTCAGACAGCCCTGGAAGGTAGAATGACAGTCCCTTTTTGATCCTCAGCACCCCCCACCCCATGACAGAAAAACCCCACTTACCAGTGATGTTTACTCTTTACTTCCCGATTTTTCATTATTCAGGGAAGAAAGCAGCGTTGGAAGGAGGGGAGGGTGCTCCAATGGCTAGTGTTCCACTACGGAGCAGCTCAGAACAGCCTTGTGTGGACTGAATTAAAACACGTATACATAGATATTAAAACATTAAAATCATGTATATTAATAAAATGTAAATTTAAAATTCATAGTGTAAAATTGACTGAGTAGGCCTGCAAAAAGACATTGGTCTTTAGCTCTGTTTTAATTTCTGACTGCTCATTTAGCTGTCAACTCTCTTTTGACAGGTCATTCTACAGTCTAGGGGCAGCCAATGAAACGGTCCTCTGGGTGACTTAGAAGCCCATGTTGACTTTTAGTGATCATAGCATGACTTAGAAAGGCATGCTATGATCACTAAAAGTCAACATGGGCTTCTCAAAAACAAGCCAATATTGTGTATGTAACCTTATCTTGATTTCTGTAAGGCTTTTGACGAAGTTCCCTATATTATTCTCGCAAACAAGCTAGTTGGCTAGATCAGTGATTTTCAACCTTTTTTGAGCCACGGCACATTTTTTATATTTACAAAATCCTGGGGCACACCACCAACCAACATGACACAAAATGACAATCTAACTGTCTCGCCGCTGCTTCCGTCAAACCCCCTCCCCCCCGGGAGGCCCACGCGCAGGAGGCCCATCACCGTCCTGTGGGGGAGGGCTGCACTGAGTGGCCGAAGCGCACGCAGGCTCGACTGAGCAGGACAAATAGGAATTGAGCACACGGGGTGGCTCCGAGCCTCGGAACAAACTGCGGCGGAGGCTCGCAACCGTCGCCACCCACAGCTCTCCTTCCTGAAGGGGTTCAGCCTTCCCAGGAGTGCCTCCCCCCCCACGTCCCTTCAGCTTCCTTGCTGTCGCCTTGGGGCCAGATCAGGAAGGAACCAAGCTGGGATGTGGAGCTGCGCATCTTGGCCTCTGCTCTGCTCTGCAGCGAACCCGGAGGCCAGTCAGGAGAGGCCAGGAGATGAGGGGTTGCTCCCCTTCACCGGCGTGGAGGAGCTAGAGGCCAGAAAGCCTTGCCTCGAGCCTCCGGGAGCGGGATCGGACGGGGGCAGCTCCTGCGGACTCCTTTTCCCTCTTCTCCTCCTTGCTGCCAGAGGGGAGGAGGGCAGAAGAGTGCCCAGGAGCCAGGAAGCAGGAGTAGCTGCAGCCCGGCCAGGTAGCCCTTGGCGCACAGAGGGAGGGAAGGAAGGAAGGGAAGGAGAGAGAGAGAGAGAGAGGAGGGAGGACGGAAGGTTCTGGACGCCAAGGGCTCTCCCTGACTGCAGCCAGGCTGGCTGGCATTGCTGCTTTAGCCAGGAAAGCCTCATTTCCGCTAGAGAGCTAGAGAGCCTAGCATGTTTCCTACTAGTCTCTCTCTCTCTCTCTCTCCACTGTAATTTCCCACGGCACACCTGATGATCTCTCACAGCACACTAGTGTTCTGCGGCACACTGGTTGAAAATCACTGGGCTAGATAATGCTACTGTTAGATTGATTTGTAATTGGTAAACCAACTGAACCCAAAGGATGTCACCTACAGCTCCTCCTCATCCTGGGGATAAGTGACTAATGAGGTGCCACAGGGGTCTCTATGGGCCCAGTGCTATTCAACATTCTTATAAATAACTTGGATGATGGGATAGAGGATACCTTATCAAATTTGCAGGTGATATGATAAAATTTCAAGATGATTGTAACAGATTAAAGAGCTGGGCCAAAATGAATAGAATGAATTTCAGCCAAGAGAAATGTAATTATCTAACTGAGGCAGAAAAAAAATGAAATGCACAAATATAGTATGGATGACACCTGGCATAACAACAGTACATGTGAAAGGGGTCTAAGACACTTAGCTGAACATTGGTCAACAGTAAAATATAGTACAATGCATGACCCCAGCATGACAGAATGTTAGTGTTGTGATGGAGACATATTCTGCAAAACATTTGCATATGAAATATGTGCAACTTCCCAGTAGAAATCACAAGCTATGCAGGAAACATAAAAATGGAATAGTCACAAGTGTGTAATTTTACACATAATAAACTTGAACTGCAAATAATCTTTTCAGACTGCAAGTTTTGAAATTTTTCTTGTAGTAGGAAAAAAATTGCTAAAATTACTCACTGCATGATTTGAGAAGAAAATTAGCAATTATCTCAAACATTCCAGTCTCTTCCTCCAGTAATCTCAAGGTAGTATTAAGACTCTCTTCTACTGTCTTTTATCCTCACGATAATAAGGAAATCTGAGACCCTGTCTATATTGAAGAACTAGCTTCAAACTGCAGAGGAAAGCCAAACTCTTATGAAAGTGTGCGAAAGAATGACCCTAACGTGTATCAGTACTCTGTAATTTGTGTAATCACCATCCGGGCCTCAAACTGGTTCCAGGATGTCCTATGTTATCACCTGCACAACAAAACCTCATTTTTTCTTATTGGTTTGAAACTGCATTAAACTCATAGCTCATGTAGTGGTGTCTTTTCCTATTTTAATTTCACAATAGTACTGTTACCTTGAGAGGCATCTTTTAGTAGATCACATTTTTTTGCCTTTAATAGTGAGGTATTCTGTGTTTTCTATCTTTTTGTAACACAATCTCAATACTATGAGAGCTTGATCTCTCGTGATGTCAAATACTCGTTTTTTTAAAAAAAGGGGAGGGGAGAAGGTGGAGGGTCCAATCACTCCTGGGATAAGGATGAAAATGGTTACTAAGGAAGAAACCAGCAAATTCAGATGGCATGTGATAAGTAATGAATAACAGAGTAGTGATTTCCAATGCTACAGGACTAAAACTGCAATCACACACACACACACACATGATAAGGTCCTACATTGCAGATCATTAACTAGGGGCACACCTACAATGACCATTTAATGAAATTTCAAACTGGTATTGAAGAAAGAATTTTTGTTGTGCAGATGATTATATAGGAAATCCTGGAGCCAGTTTGAGGGCCAGATGGTGATTACACAAAGCACAAGGCATTGATTCACATGAAGGGCTTTCTTTAGTGCACTTTGGTGCACATTTGTTGTCCAGTAGGCAGTTAATTTTGAACTGCATTAAATGGTCAGAGTAGATGGGGCATTTGTTAGTAATGATTTAGCAGATTTATTGCCTTTCTAAAATCATCCATTTAGGATATAATTTATAATTGTAAATTTTGCAGATTTTATTATCAATGTGATCAAACCTACAAACATATCCCAGAGGTTTATGGCCTCTTTTTGTATTTCACATCATGGATTTTGTCCCATGAGGGGTCTTTTATAAGCACTTTGCTGTGGTGCTGTTATTGTTAGTGCACGCTCTGAAAGTCAGGTTGACATTTAGTGTAAAGAAATTGGTTATTAAAGAAGCAATAAAAACACGAGTAGGGCCATAGTCTTTGTTAACCTTTTGAGTGACATTATAGACTATGAATAGGTATTTAATATGAAGCAATATAGCTGCTATGGAAGGCTGGATTTGTTTTGTGGAAGTGTTTAAATTCAGGCCAAGGCTCACCAACTCAATCAGGGCCTAAAGTGTTCGGTATTATTGTCGTTACTAAACTTCTAGGCACGAGTAAATAAATTGTGGAGCTCCTTCACTTTTCAGAAAGTATGGCACGGATCACTGAGCGAGATTTAAATTAGAAACCTCATCCTTTGCAAGGAAGAAAGGTAAAGCATCCTAGATTGCACAGTCTGTGTTGAAAACTTATGATTTTCTTCACTGTCGGGACACTATTTATTTATTTATTTATTTATTTATGCTATTTCTATCCTGCCTTTCTCAAACCCGGAGGTGACTCAAGGCAGCTTACAACCGGTAGCCATTTGGTGCCATAAACAATATACCGTGTAGAATTTAAACATTTAAGAATTAGATTATAAAATCATACAATAAACCATGTAAAACATATAAAACCAATGGCTTCATTGTATATCTCATTGTCCAAAAACATTGTCTAAGCTGTTCCACAATTCAGTTCCATAGAGATTCATGTTAGTCTATTGCACAGCATTTCCAAAGGCTTGTTCAAAAGCCAGGTTTTTACATTCCTACAGAAGGTCAGGAGGGAGGGGAGTCAATCTAATATCCCTAGGGAGGGAATTCCATAGCTGGGGGGCCACCACTGAGAAGGCTGTGTCTCTTGTCCCCACCTGGTGTGCCTGCGAAGAAGGCAGGACTGAGAGCAGGGCCTCCCTAGCCAATCTTAAGCTCATAGAAGGTTCATAAGGAGATATATGTTCAGACAGGTAAGCTGGGCCGGAAACATTTAGGGCAGGCCTGGGCAAACTTCGGCGCTCCAGGTGTTTTGGACTACAACTCCCACAATTCCTAACAGCCTACCAGCTGTTAGGAATTGTGGGAGTTGTAGTCCAAAACACCTGGAGTGCCGAAGTTTGCCCAGGCCTGATTTATTTATTTATTGTTTCAATGTATATACCGCCCTTTCCGAATTGGCTCAGGGAGGTTTACAAAATGCACAAGATACTAACATATCACACTAAAAACAATAAAAGCATTAAAAACCATAAAACAATAATTCAATCAGCTTACAAATTGACATGGCTAGAGGTTAAATGCCTGCCGGAAAAGAGCTGTTTTACAAGCTGTTTTAGGGCCTTATAGGCTAAAGCCAGCACTTTGAATTCTGTCCAGAAGCAAATCGGCAGCCAGTGGAGCTGACGCAACAGAGGTGTCGTATGCTACTTTAGTGCAGCTCCAGTGAGCAAATGCAATGAATGTTCACATTGATAATCCCCCCCCCCCCCGGCTCTCCAGATGTGTCATTTCTACACACCGAAAGAGCTCCAACAAGACTGTAATGGAGGCCAGGTAAGTTTATTTTACTTTTTAAAGGGATTTGAGAGCTGTGGAGGAGGGGGTGGGATTCTTACAGTTTTCCAGACTAATTTAGTCCAGAAAACTGTGGCAGTGGTGTCTGGACTGCAATCCGGATACCAGAAGCAGTGAGTTTGGACTGCAGTTCAGACACCTTAAGTAATGAGTTTGTCCCACACCTTCCAAGAAGGCACAGAATAAATCCACTATCTAATTAATTCACCACAGATGAGGGTTTTCCTGGTTTGTGGCAAATTAATTGCGGGTTGGCCAAAATGTCATCTGGACAGCCCTTTTTTATTGTGGAAGTTTCTACAATAAAAGGCTATCTGGATGGGCCCCCAGTTGAAAGCAGATATTGTGGGATTTTCTGCCTTGATATTCTGTATTATATGGTTGTGTGGAAAGATCCCTCTTCTCCCAAATTTAGAAAAACTGTAAGCTTTATACAGCATATCCTTTACCTTAACAGTTGTTGTGGCAATTGCTTCCTCCTAGTAATACATGGAAGAAATAATCACTATTCAACAACCCCACCCTCCAAAACCAAAACAAACAAATAAAACCAGAAGAAATGTCTGATATCTTCTCTTTTTTGCTATTTTGCAAAAAAGAAAAGAAGAAAAGATAAAAAGGTAAAACACCCAACCCACCACTCAAAGCAAACAAACCAACCGGGAATGTCTGATGTCTTCTCTCTCTTTTGGTTTTGCTTTGTGAATATATTTCCTCTCTTGTGAGCCTCAGATGACCAAAAACAATGGAACTGTGAAAGAGAAAATCCCAAGGAAACAGTCAACAGGTTTCATGGCAAAGGTAATAGAAAGGACTGCAGTGTGTATGATAGAGGTTACAACACATTAACCCAATTCCCCATTTTCATGTTAGCTTTATTTCTCCTGTCATTTACACCCACTAAGCAATAGTATCATTCCACAAAAATCAATCTACTTTCCCCTTAATTTGTGCTGCTGGAATAAACATCTGGGATTTAATCATCTGCAGCTGCTGCTCAAGAAGACAAGTAAAGCAACAGCAAAAGTTCCTCTTGTTATAAAAAGGCAGAATGGTGAATATGCCAATCCTCTCATTTCAATGTGCAAGAAAGCAATGTGAGCCCCCACATTTAGAGTTAAAGATTGTCATTCTCGCAGGCACACAACTATAGTGAGAAAAGCAATATCATATGTTAATATCCTTTTCTGAAGGTTTTCTAGGGCTATCCTATATTCATTTCTACATATATTGATTTATTTAGCAAGTCATATGCTACATGCCTTCACAAAGTGAATGGAAAGTGGCTGATAATAAATCATGCCATAAATCCAACGTGAAACTTTGCATTCTGAGCGGGCATTGGTTGCAATGGCAGATCTCTTTGAGATTTTGAGAAAACCGACACACAACACTGCTATAAGATAAGCTTTATTGCTGGTAATCACACAAGGTCTGCAATGAAAGAAGCAGAACAGTCTCTTAGTGAACAGGGTCCAATACGAAATGATAGAATTGGGACCCTAAGCAACTAATTGTGCCTAGACTATACCATGATCCCTACATTTCCAAGAGTAGGTAATGATGTTCTTGAGCTGGAATACAATCCCTGAGTGAAGTACTGGAAGAAGAAATCCCAAGATCTAAATAGTAGAGAAGTGAACAAAGGAAACTTAAGTGACCCAGCTCTCATAATAATAGCTGCAAGAACAGTAAACACAGGTGACAAAAGTCTTTGCTGCTCCCTCCTATTCCCAGCCACCAGTCTATACTTAGTCCTGAACTGCCAGGCTAACACAAAACAACTTAGTAGGCATCTCTAAGGCTCTATTCCAAAAGAAAGAACTGGCAAAACCACATCTGAGTATTGCTTGTCTAAGAACACTCTATGAGATCAGTGGGGTCACCATAAGTCTACAGGCAACTGGAAGGCACACACAATGCCAAACAAATGCTTCTTCTATGCTACTGAACAACTATTACCTTTTTGCCATGATGCTGACAAAGACTCTAAGATACTAGTTAGGGGGCCTTGTATACTACATCAAATAAATTAGTAGTTCCCAAACAGTGGTTCTCCTTGTGTAGCTGGGATCTAAATCTCAGAATCCCTAAACACTAGCTATGGTATTCCTTTGAGTGACTCATAATCATACTGTCAATATTGTAACAAAATCACTCATGGAAGTGGCAGTATGAAATAACAGATAGAGCAGGGCTGTCCAACTGGTGGCCCCAGGGCCGTACACGGCCCCCCAGCCTGTTGGACACGGCCCCCGCTATGCCCCCGGCCGCCATTTTGATTTTTTTAAAAAACAAATTTCTAATTTTTAAAAAAAATGGTGGCGGGGGGAGGCAGGGCAGGAGGAGGAAGTGAGCCAGCCCTCCTCCCTGCATTGCCTCCTCCCTGAACTCTCCCTCCTCATCCTCCTCCTCTTTCCCGGGCGCCGCTGCTGTCCCGTGCGCCGCAGCGCCGGTGGAAGAGGAGGAGGAGGGAGAACTCTCCCTCCTCCTCTTTCCCCCCCACCCGCGCCCTTGCCCGGATCCCGGGCACTGGCGTCTTGGGAAAGAGGAGGAGGACAAAGGAGAAGGCAGTCAGCTGATTGCCTTCTCCTTCGTCCCTCTTTCCCCGCGCGGCGCCGGCGCCCGGGATCCGGACAATGGCACGGGCGGGGGAAAAGAGGAGGAGGAGGCGGAGGGAGAGTTCTCCATCCTCCTCCTCCCCCTCCTCTTCCACCGGCGCTGCGGCGCACGGGACAACAGCGGCACCCGGGAAAGAGGGAGAGTTCTCCCTCCTCCTCCTCTTCTTCCCCCGGCGTCGCTGCTTTCCCGTGCGCCGCAGCACCGTGGAAGAGGAGGAGGAGGAGGAGGAGAACTCTCTCGCCTCCTCCTCTTTCCCCCGCCCGCGCCTTGCCCGGATCCCGGGCGCGGCGCACGCACGGGGGAAAGAGGGATGAAGGAGAAGGCAGTCAGCTGATTGCCTCTCCTTCGTCCCTCCATCCCCCCGCGCGCGCCGGCGCCCGGGATCTGGGCAAGGGCGCAGGCGGGGGGAAAGAGGAGGAGGAGGGAGAGTTCTCCCTCCTCCTCCTCTTCCCCCGGCGTCGCTGCTTTCCCGTGCACCGTAGCACCGGTGGAAGAGGAGGAGGAGGGAGAACTGCTGCGCCCAGGATCCGGGCAAGGGCGCGGGCGGGGGAAAAGAGGAGGAGGAGGCGGGGGAGGGAGTGTTCTCCCTCCTCCTCCTCCTCCTCTTCCACCAGCGCTACGGCGCACGGGACAACAGCGGCACCCGGGAAAGAGGGAGAGTTCTCCCTCCTCCTCCTCCTCTTCCCCCGGCGTCAGCTGAGTGCCTTCTCCTTTGTCCCTCTTTCCCCGGCGCACGCGGGAGCCCGGGATCCTGGCAAGGGCACAGGCGGGGGGAAAGAGGAGGAGGAGGGAGAGTTCTCCCTCCTCCTCCTCTTCCCTGTCACGATGCACGGACTTGACCGGCCCCTTAATCACACACACAGAGACGGACTGAAGGCTAACTACTTTATTGAGTATAAAAACAGTTCAAAAGGAATATTGTCCATAGAAATTGCAAAAGCAATCCCAAGGCTGTATGCAATCAATTGTCCAAAAGCAGCTTGATTAATAATCCAAAAGGCTTAGCAAAGCTCCGCACAGCAATGCAGATTCAGGAACAAACAGGATACAAGAAACAAGGCAAGACTTGGTGGCCACTAGCCAGCTTAGCTCTGTGGACCCACTTCGCTACACGTCTACCCAGAAGAGACGTGGCCGAAGCACTGGGGATTCATTCCCACGGATCCTATACTTAATCTTTCGGCCGAGGTCCCCGACGCTCTAGACTTCGTCGTCTCCAATCTCTGCTGACGGACCTCGGCCTGTCTAGGCTGCGGTACCATCCCCTTCTCCTGGACTCAATGTTACTTCTCCTATCAAAGGTTCGGCCTTGTCTCCCAGCAGCTGGGTCCCTATCTCCATGAGAGCTCTCCTCCCTGGAATCTTCCCAGCCGCTTTCTTCCATGTTTTCACTCAGAAGCTCCTGTGAGCCTCTCCCACCCGGGTGTTCATAACTTTCGCTATCACTGCTTTCCATTTGCATCTGGTTATCATCTATGTCTGCATAAGGGTCAAGCCAACTTTCATCCCAAGCCAAGCTTTCAGTGGGGGAAAGAGGCCCAGTGATGGGAAACGCTCCTTCAGGTAACCCTTCCAAATCCTCTTCAGAATCTATCTCTGCTGGTGCAGGCCCTAATGCTAATGGAACCCCCGGACCTGGTCCCTGGCCCCCAGGCACAAACGAGAACTGCTGTGCTACATTCCCCCTGCGTCGCTGCTTTCCCGTGCACCGCAGCACCGGTGGAAGAGGAGGAGGAGGAGAACTCTCCCTCCTCCTCCTCCTTTTCCCCAGCGCCGCGGCTGGGGACACCAGCTGCGCCCCGGGAAGGGCGGGAGGGTGCGAGGAGGTGGGCCTCCTCCTCCTCCTTCCGGCGCCGCTGGTGTCCCATGCGCCGCGGTGCCGGGAAAAGAGAGGAGGAGGAGGGAGAATGACAGTTTAGGAGGGGTGGGGCGGGGCAGGGGCGGGCCTGGGCTGGGGCCTGGGGGCGGGGCCGAACAGCCCCCCAGGTCATCAGTGACCTCAATTCCGGCCCTTGGCCGGTTAGAAGTTGGACAGCACTGAGATAGAGCAATCCTATATGGAGTCAGGGAAGAATGGAGTGGCAGATGTACTCCTGGATACTAACTCCTGCAGGTTTAGAGTATGCTAGGATGTGTTTTGGTAAGGTTTTCAGCCCAGTGGGTATTCTTCCCTTTAACTAATGGAGATATGTTTTCCTTCCCAGATTTAAGGTGGAAATCTGTTTGATCCATGGTTCTAAATGCTTCAAAGGTACTTACCAAACAAAAGTTCTGGTGGTGAACATTTCAGAACTCTATCAAAATTTCATTATTTCATTATTGACAATTTTTAAGACAGAAACAATTAGGAACTGCCATTTATAATGAAATTTTGAAAGTTTTGTTAGAGTTCTGAAATGTTCACTACCAGAACTTTTGTTTTGTAAGTACTTTTGAGGCATTTAGAACCATGGATCAACCAGGGCTACTAAGGAGTCCGGATAAAGACCCAACTCTGGATTCATTAATTCAAAGCTAGATTCCTTGGTCTAGAAATCTCATCAGCGTGACCATGGGCACATGCTGGTTTCACTTCACTTTTGACATGGAATCTGCTGGCTGTCATCCCACAATGTACATCTACTTCCAGTGGGGGTCCATAGCAAAAGTGAAGAGGAGCCAGTATGAGCATTGGCAACAAGGGGAAGAAGATGGGTGACAGATGATTCTCCCTATGGGAAAAGGGAAGAAGGAAGCTGGGTGATGTGGGGCACAGGATGATGGGTTGCCTATGCCCCTAGCCAGGCCCTGCCAGATTTGCCAGATTCATGGTGAATCCAGTGTCTAATGTGATAAGGTCCTAACTTTTGAGGCATTAGCCATGATAGTGCTAAGAATAGCAGCTATAGTAGCTAGCTTTCTGTTTTGGCAGTTTTCCATGGCTATAGCTTAGGCTTCCATGCCTTCCCACAACATAGGTCCCCTTTACCACTGGATCTTTGCTATCCAATCTATTCTGTCAAATGTCACCTTATAAGCTAGGACAGCTCTGTGGAATCATAAAATGATAGGGTTGAAACAGACCACATCCAGTCCATCCCTTGCCATATGGACATGCACAATCAAAGCACTCCCAAAAGATAGCCATCCAACCTCTGTTTTAAAGCCTCCAGAGATTGAGATTGTACTACATTCTGAGGCTGCGTATTCTAATGGCAAACAGCTCTTGCTGTCATGAAGTTTTTTTTAATAATGCTTAGGTGGAAGCTCTTTCCTGATGTTTGAATCTGTTGCGCCATATCCTATTTTCTAGAGCAGTGATTCTCAACCAGTGTGTCCCCAGATGTTTTGGACTTCAACTCCCAGAAATCCTAACAGCTGGTAAACTGGCTGGGATTTCTGGAAGTTGTAGGTCAAAACCCCCACGGACTCACAGGTTGAGAACCACTGTTCTATAGGATCAGGAAACAAGCTTGCTCCCTTTTCAATGTGACATCCTTCCAAAGATTAAAACAAGGAACTCATGTCCCTTTTCAGCCTTCTTTTCTCTAAGCTAAACATACTCAACTCCCTAAGCTGCTCCTCATAAGGCTTGGCTTCCAAATGTTCTGACTTGTCAATATCCTTTTTGAATTGTGGCACCCAGAACTGGACACAGTATTCCAGATTGGGTAGAATAGAGTGGGACTATTATTTCCCTCTATCTATGCTATACTCTTATTTGTGCAGCCTAGAATTGTATTGGCTATAAATAGAAGAAACTGATTAATTAAAAATTGTCAATGCTCCATATTTTGACCAGATGCCTGAAGGAATCAAATGTTCCCCTTTCTTTCATTAAAAAATTATTATTAATTTCTTTGACTTGGCAAATTTCTTTTGGGAAAATGTTCCGAAGTGTGTGTTCTGAACTTACTCATTTGTTTGTTCCCAGATTCATTCAACCGTTTCTGATAAACTGATACATTATTAAAACGCTCAGCTGAAATGGTAAATTAATTTTAAAAAATAGAAATAGCGTGTGAAGAATGAAGAGAACAACATAAGGAGCCTGTTGCCGGAAGCAGGGGGAAGGACAAGTGGGGAAGAGTTTATAGCTGAGAAAATAGTAAGGCTCCAAGAAAAGAAAAATACAGATAGAAAGTTAAGAAAAAAAATCAGTTTGATATGTCAGGACATGACATAGTCACCAGTAGTTATGAAAAAACTGCACCCCTCCTCCCAAAAAAAGTGAAATCTGTAGAACAATGCTTGTATATTGTATTACTAAATATGCTGTGGAAAAATCACTCCAAACTGACAGAGGATTAGCTGAACTAATTGCCTTGATTCGAAGATAACATGAAACCCTCACATCATAACAGATGTCATCACCTTACATCTGAGATTCCCAGCAGAAGGCTAAGAGACACCATCTGTGACAGGAAATTTAATATTTGAAAATTATGGCCATAAAAGGACTGAGATATCATTTAGCCTGTTGGCTATGGGTTTTTTTTAAAATGTAAAAGTTGCTAAATAAAATTCAGCAGTTTATGAAATTAAAATGACAGAGGAACAAACTTGGGACCATCGATCTGAAAGTGTGCTGCTAGGATTGTTAATTATAACACTGTCTGACTGGCAGCACAACTGGCCATTAAATATGGTCTCTCGGTTAGTGAGCGGGCAAAGCTAGACCACCCCACAAGGAAGACAAAAATAAACAAGACAATATTAGAAGTCACTACACTTACAGACCTCCAGGCTGCCTGTGACTCCCCGTGTGCCCCCCTATACTACAGCCTTAGACAACCCACTGGCTACCCAGACTACCTTGACAGCCTGACCTTTGTCCAGCTCCGACGAGCCTTCACAGAGCTCAGACTAAATATGTTTGATTCAGCTGAAAGGGACGGGAGGCTTAAAAAAGTCCCCAAAATTGAACGAAGATGTATTGCTGGTTGCCCCTACCCAGAGGACCTGGTACATTACTTAATGTACTGCCCCTTACACAAAGATCCTAGGGAGCGCTTTAGCTTACCTTTACTGGACAACAAAATCTTTCTGAATCCTCAGGAGATACTACTCTACCTCCTTATGGATACAGATATACGACCTGGCGCGTAGCCCTGTTTGCCCTATAGCAGCTAAGAAGATTAGGAGGAGGCACATAGCAGAGATGGCTGTCCTATGTAAAGGAGATAATCTAGTTTAAGAAGGTTTAAATGTGACTCATGGTGTATAAGTAACTGTAACCTTTTATTGTCTACTATGCAAATTCCATATGTATTGTTTTGTGTGTGCGCTCTTTTTTTATTTTGGACTTGCAACGGCTTTTGGTCAAAAGCAATAAATTTTATTCCACTGTCTGACTGCCCCTTTGTTGTTTATTCATTCAGTCACTTCCAACTCTTGGTAACCTCATGGATCATCCCACGCCAGAGCTCCCTGTCAGCCGTTACCTCCTCCAGCAACTTCAGAGTCAAGCCAGTCACTTCAAGGATACCATCCATCCATCTTGCCCTTGGTCGACCCCTCTTCCTTTTTCCTTCCATTTTCCCCAGCAACATTGTCTTCTCTAAGCTTTCCTGTCTTCTCATAATGTGGCCAAAGTACTTCATCTTTGCCTCTACTACCCTGCAATGAGCAGTCGGGTTTTATTTCTTGAAGTATTGACTGGTTTGATCTTCTTGTGGTCCAAGGCACTCTCAGAACTTTCCTCCAACACCATGGTTCAAAAACATCTATCTTCCTTCACTCAGCCTTCCCTATGGTCCAGCTCTCACATCCATAGGTTAATTACCCCTTATGATAGTCCAATTATTCTGTAACTGTTCCACAGTGGTGTGTGTGTGTGTGTGTGTGTGTGTGTATAGTTCTTAGCCTATGATCTAAAAGCTCTTGGGAGTGGGGCATAGTGTCCCCACAGAGGGTCCTTAAAACTTGAAGTATGCTCAGTCTCCCTCCCTTCTACAGAAGAGGAGCCACATAATAGAAACCAAGGTAAAGGTTGGCTGGCTAGGCCTGTGCTTTGCCTGCCTGGTGGCTGTACAGCTGTGAGGAGGAGGCAGGATTATCAGCTGAGCATGCCTGTAATTCATCCGCTTTGGCAGCTGGTGAGGGTGAGATGTTACTGCCATCCTCTTGCCCCCTTCAGGGTCTCCCAGGGCTGCTGGTTGGTTTGGGAAATTGAGACTGGTTGGTCTGGGAAAGGGAAGCAGCCACGGACACAGAAATAGCCATGGACTCAGAATGAAGTGCATGGTAGGACAGTGAAAAGGCAGGAAAGATAAAGCAGGTTATGATGTGCCAGGCAGCTCATCCTAGATGGAGAGGGCAAGCAGAAGGGGGAGGATGGATGGTGAATGTCCACCACACCTGCTATGTTTCTCCTTCTGCTGTCCTTTCCCTTTCTGCTCTCTCTGTCCCTACATCCTGACTGTAGGGACAGGGAAAACTAGGCACTGCATGCCCAGAATACACACGCAGACACACACTTCACATTTTGCTTTTCACAGACAGACTTGCTGTTTTGCGGGTTTTTAAAAAATAGGAATTTAAGTAGCAAGGGAACACTGAGCAGAAATGGGGGGGGGCACCTCGTCGCTGCCTGGGCCTCTGCCGCCTCCTCAATCAGCTCTTCGGCTCTTCCTGACCCCTTCCACAATCAAGGAGGACATCCACCAACAGGCACCTTTCTCACCAACAGGATTGGCCTGGGCACTGCTGCTGCTGCACTAAGTGGTGGCAAGAGGCCCAAGCAGCAACAAGGAGGAGGAAGAGGAAGGTAAAGAAGGCGAGGAAGGAAGAAGAGTTGGGGGCGGCTCTTCTTCCCTTCTCACCCTCTTTACCTTCCTCCTCCTCGGCACCTCCTTTCCTGCCAACAGACCAGGCCCAGGTGGTGTGGCTGCTGCTGCTCCAAGCAGTGGTAAGAGGCACCTGGGCCTCTGCCGCCTCCTCAATCACTCCAGAAGTGGCGGCAAGAGACCCAGGTGGCAGCAAGAGGCCTAGGTAGCAATGTGGTGCCACTTGGAGCAGCAGAAGCCACAGTACCTGGGTCTGGTCTGTTGGTAGGAAAGGAGGCAACAAGGAGGAGGAAGAGGAAGGTAAAGAGGGCAAGGGAGGGGCATCCCTACTTCGTGGATTTTCATTTATCGTGGGTGGTCCTGGAACGTAACACCAAGGGTAAATGAGGGAACACTGTGTATCTATATCTATATCTCTGTCAGGCCAGGTGGAATTGCTGTGCCACCTCCAAAGGCATGTTGCCACTGCTGTTGGAACTACTCTCCAGTTCTAATTAGCTAAAGAATAGGAGGGAACAAAAAGGAAAAATGTGTGTGTGTATATGTTGTCTTTACATGTGTGAGAGATATTTACTTGCTCACTCTCCACCACTACCTAGTAGGGAATCCCTTTCTTCACATATCCAGCCTGTTCAACTTACAGCTCTTTGCAAACTCATATTATGTGTGCAGAAGCATGCACTTGTGACTCCTGCCAGTGAGTAGGGATATTGAGTTAAACAGGATATCACCACTACCACTCTGGTGATATCCCCAGAAGGCAGTAGCAAAGCCCTGTCACTCCCCAGAAGGTAGTAGCAAAGCCCTGTCACTCCATTGGCTCATCTCTGGTCTGTTGAGGGCTGTGTCATTCCCCTGGCCCCAGTATCACACAAGGAAAGATGACCAACATGCAGTAGATGAGAGACAGGAAAAATATCTCATATGGTATATATGCATGCTGGTGAGCAGGGTGGAAGTTAATAATGGATCCAAACTACCTCTGCGTTTTACTTTTCCTTCCTCTTTCACTTTTTTCATAGCTCAAATTTTCTTTAATATTACTTTTATTTTATCCTTTGAGCCATTTATCTCTCCTTTTGACCCTCCCTTTGATTCCTTGATGGGCAGCAGTGGTGGCATTCTCCTCCTCTTCTATACCCTCCTCTCTACTTCTTCAGGGCCAGAGAATCCCTGAAGGCACTGCTCCCGAGACCTTCTTGCCTCTGGGTTTGCTCAAGGGGTAGGGGGAGGTGACTGAAATTGGATCTCCCCCTCTGTAAGTGGCTCCAACTCACCAGAGTTTTGGGGGGAACCTACCTGCAAGGGGGGGACTTAACCTGGGTGGCATCAACTCTAACGATGCCACTGGTGTAAATGTAATGGTTGAATAACAATATAATGCATTAGATGGCAGCAGTAGAAGAGAAAGAACCTGGATAATTCAAAAAGTATGTGTTTCATTGACTGGCTAGATGCAGGTGCAGTCAGCCAGCCAGCTTGAGCTTTGCCTTGGCTCCTTTCACATGGCTGCTTCATTGTGAGGAAGAGGAGGGTTATGCAGTTGAATGATAGCAACAGCCATGTAACAGGAGTCAAGGCAAAGCCTCACTGGCTGTTCTAACCATTCCAGCTGCAAATTGGCAGGAAGAAACAAGATAACAGTTTTTCCAGGTATATTATTCTTATTCTTAAACTTATATTTATATGGAATCATTCTAATGAAAATATTGTTATAGTACTCTGTGTATTTCCTTATTTCTCCCTTTTCTCAAAACCTGAAGACTCTTGATAAGCAATTTTAAATACATATTTAATGAACTTTAGGATTTTTAAAACACCGGATATATCTGGCAGCAAAATATATTTAAAGGAAGTTCCTGGTAAATAAAAGGTTAAGAAGCACTGGTATTATGGCATGCTTATTATTTGGGATCCATACTAACTGTCATGACCATAGTTTTCAATGTGTGACTTCTTTCTTTACTGAGCTCTGTTTCAGCATTAGGAATGACAGGATAAAAGATTGATTAGTTGAAACCATGATTCAAGTTTAACTGCAGGGAAGTAAGCAACTTAAGTTATGAAGATTTATTAGCAGGTTTGTTGTTTAGGTTTCTAATACAAACCATTACTTCTCAATAAAAAAGCTCTCAGTATAAATGCACCTAGTGCTTTACTACACAAAATGGATGATCAAAGAAAAAAGGCAGCTATAATTTAGTTTGTAGCCTTCTCGTCCTAGGTATTAATAAAATTAGATTATATTTGCCTCTGACGCCAAAGTAACAAAATATTTTATTAAGTCTGAGGAGCCATACATTATTCACTGTCATTATATGAGTTGGTGTATGACCTAAAAAGTTAAAATTGGCTTGTTACTCATACATTCCATGAATTATCATCTTTTAGATTTTATTTCTCACACAATGAAAACATTTGGCCCTCTACATTTGTGGGTTTAACTTTTGTGGATTTGATTATTCATGGATTTGATAAAAAATATTTTCTCTAGGAGTCTCTAGGTCCTTCAGTGCAGCTCCACTAGAAATTGATCATAGGGTTCATCTACACTGTAGAATCAATACAGTTTTACATAACTTTAACTGATTTGGCCCCACACTGCCTTCTCTGCCAAAAATGCTGGTGATTCACCAAACTATAAATCCCAGGATTCCATAGCATTGATCTAGAACAGTTAAATAACTGCATTAATTCTACAGTGTAGATGTACCTAACATCCGTGAAGGTAAAGGAATGACTGTACTTTCACTACATAAAGCTGTGATAAACTTTAAGTGTAGATATCCTCCACAACAATCCTCTCTAGCTATGCCCTGATCTCCCTCCCTTGTGCCCCCCTCTCTCGTAAACAAACACAGAGTTCAGATTAATCTACTTTGTTTGTGAAAGACCATTGCTGAAGATTGCTACTCAGCTCCAAGCGCATATAGAGAAACCTGAGGAGTAATGGCAACAGATGAGGTCACTAGAACTTCTAATCAAAAACTCCTGACACTTTGTTCCTATGGGCTCTAGTATTACTACATCACCCTGTCTATGTAATGTTTTGTTCTTTAGTATTTTTATGAGATAAAATCAGCTTTGATAACTGCATCAGCTTTGATAACTGCATCATACTGAATCCGCTGAGGTACCTTCAAAACTTTCCATGGCTACAGCTCAGTATTCTAAACATCTATTATACAGACCAACAGATTTTTTTCTTGGTGTCTTGGTTTTTTCCTAAGGTTATTTCGGATGTTAAATCAGAAAATCGCATTGGATAGACTGCATCAGCCCTAATTTCTAGGCTGCTAACTGGAGCAAATTACAGGGAGTGGTCAACCCTGCTGTTAAAAAAGCTCCACTGACTGTCAATAAGTTTCCAGTCTCAATACAAGGTACAGGTTATTACCTTCAAAGCCCTAAATGGTTTATAATCCGGAGTATATTGTGAAGGTGCAGGTCGACGATCAACATAAAAGGCCTTGCCATTTCGCCTATAACTTCGGCTTCAGCGGGACCTGGCAGTTTATATGTATCCACATGTCATTGTATTCCACTGGTCCGGTTTATCTAATAATAAAAATTATAAATCAGCATACAGTCTTCTCAATGTTGTAAAATATATGCAGAACCCACAATGGAGAACATAATCCCCAGGACAAAAGGGAGATTAGATTGGTACCCATGTGGATATTCCACAATGCTTTTGAGTAATCAGTTCACTAGACACTTTTGGCCCCTCCAGCCACAACTCAATATCTGTCATTTGCACTTTAACATTGTCCCTTCCCTCTAGTTGTATGACTTCTATTGACTTCACCCTTATAGCCCAACTTATCAGTTGGCTCTTGCAGCCCTGTCTTTGCAACTATATTACACAAGCTCCTACATCGCCCCTT
This sequence comes from Anolis apletophallus, assembly GCA_030556195.1. NCBI lineage: Eukaryota > Metazoa > Chordata > Lepidosauria > Squamata > Anolidae > Anolis > Anolis apletophallus. Next base: position 70,426,911 of record JARBWK010000003.1, read on the forward strand.
AGCTCAGTAAATGGCCACCAGCCCTGTCTTTGCAACTGTATTACACAAGCTCCTACCTCGCCCCTTAACTCAGTATATAGCCACTGTGTTAGGCTGTTTGTTGATAACTTTGTTTTATGTTTATGATGTTTGTATATGTAAATTTTTATTGTGTTATATTTGACTGGGCCTGTCCCCATGTAAGCCGCCCCAAATCCATTTGGGGGGATGGTGGCAGGATGAAGACTGGTATATAGCATATGTTCTGTATCTCAAATACTAGAGTTGATAGGGGAAAACTGGTGCCATATTTTGGAATCAGTGGGTCAAATATGCCCCAAAACAGATCTAACATTTGAAGCACTAAAATTGTATTGGCTAGCATTATCAAACACTACTGGTGAATGATAAGACTCACAAGGGCTATCAAGACAAATCCCCTGCCATTCAGGGACACTCAGGTACAGTACTTCTGAGAGATGTTTATCTATCTTCTGTTTAAAGATGCCCAAAGAAAGAGGGTCCAATGACAAACAAAAATCACTAGTATATTTTTTCTTTATCTGTTGTCCCCCAGAGGAACCACCCATTTCATAAACAAAAACAACCCAGTGCAAAATTGAAATCTTAATATCACGGGATTTAACAAAAAGCACAATTTGGTTGAAAGGGTGCAATGTGCATAATACATAATGGATATATAGCCCACTAACTGGTGGAGATGACAGAATAACATAATTTAGGAATCATTGATGACAAACAGAGCAGTGCATAATTTTTCTTTCTTTTTTTTAGTATCTAGTTGTAAACATAATTTTACTTTTTCAATATTATTCAAAAAGAAATAGTATTAAAACATAGGCTTATGAGAGTCATTTCTGTATCATTTTTTAAAAAATCACTTTAAAAGACATCCCCATTTTCTTCTAATATTAAGCAATTCAGAAGTATTTCCTTAAGACTGAAGGTGGTTGTAAGAGGTACATTTCATCTCAAGGATGGAGAGAACTGTTATCAATAAAAGCAATGCATTTCTTAAGCAGAAAGCAGACTTTTCTGAAGAATACTGATCCAAAGAAGGAATTAATTGGTTTCATGGTAATTCTTCTTATCTTTGCCAGCCATTAAAGAAGTCTGGATTGCACACAAATTCATTTTGGATCCTCCCATTCCACTTTTTGGTAAAGTAGCAGAGTAGAATAATTTTATAACCCCCAAATAGACAAAACTGTTTAGCTGTCAAGAAAAGAAGGGAAAACAAAACATAAAAAAGAAAGAAAAAAGAGTTTGTAGCAGTCACAATAGCTTACTGTAAATACATTCTTTCCATGAAGATTGTTTGGATAATGTCACTGAACTGGAGAGAACTATAACAATCACCCATTAGTGAGTTTCAAGATGCTTTAATAATGATTTGGTAAATAAGGATGAGATTTATTTTTGTCCCATAGTTCATATTTTTTCATTGTAAAAATTATTTCCTATGGGTTGTGGACACAAAAGTATCTTACATATTCATGCACTCTAGTACTGCAAATATGTATGGTGATCATCCTAAACTGCCAAAGGATTTGAGGGCACTGCGGACAAGATACATCTCCTATTTATGCAATTAAGCATAACACACACACAGCATTTTAAAACCACAGTCTCTTTGATGGCTTCATGATATTGAATCAAGAACTAGGTCACAAAATTTAGAGAAATGCTCTACTCAGAAGGTAACTGTGTTCTGATCTCTGTATTAGTCCAGAAAATGAAAAATTCCGCCCCAAGAATGAGGAACAGATGGCAAACTCTTTCATTTCTATCTTATTTAGGGATGTTAGCATATCCTGAAGTATTTGTTTATCTTGTATGAGTCAAGCTTGTGCCTGTGTCCACTTTCTTTTATCAATTCCATACACCAAAGGAAAAGCCTGGAATGTATTAAGGATGTAAATCCATGCTTTTGTTCTTACATGTGAGACTGAGGGACTTCCCTCCTTGCCTGTGAGGCAGTGAGATATTTTCTATTGGCCTCAATTAGAGATGTAAAGCTTTGTAAATCTCATTTCTGAAAGAAAGAATGAATAATGTTAGCATTTTTCCCTTGCTATGAGAAAGTAATCCTAACTGCACATTTTTTGAAAACTATTCACAATGTGATGCAGATTCTTGGAAAAGGGATTTATATGCAGCAAAAAATATATTGATGTACAGAAAGAACTAGTTTTCTGCACAGGCACATTACTTTCTGCTCAGGAATTTCTGTTTTCTGTTAACGAAAGCCCCATATGTTTAACTCTCAACTTGAAGGATTTCCCATGCCAACATTTTACATCATCCAAGAAAATTCTTTTTAATCCTTTTAAACATAATTTACTTCTCCTTTTTCATTTAGGGAACAATGTCTGAACTAATTTCATTCATTACACAACTTTCAGATAGAAAGAATATTTTAAAAAAAAATTAAAAATGAGAGTTGAGAAATGGTTATGACAAAAATCCTGGACTGATGACAATTACTGCAGTTTGTGAGTTATTTTGTACAAAATTTGCATGCGAATATTTTATGCAGGAAACTTTTTTTATGTGCAGGAAACCTCATTTTCTATGAGGAAAAAAGTATTTCGACACAGAAATATTAATTCCTTTGCAAAGACTGCTGTTTTTGCGTGGAAAATGCTGTAATTGGGAATTTATTCCATATAAAGTACATACATACATGATTTGCATAGAAACTGTCATTTTCTTCAAAGAAATTAATATTTCAGCATTTGTATGTATATTATTTTTCGTGTTATTTTTGCTACAGAAAATGATTTTTTTCTTTGTGCATAAAAATTTGAAAAATTTGAAAAAACATTTTTTTCTGTTGCTATATTTGAAAAGAGGCTTTGTGTAGAATTAGATACCTAAAAGTACTGTGAAGAGGTGTGCCATGTTACCCGTTTTTCCCATTTCATCAGTTCTTTAATTCCTCCTCCTAAAACAAAATTGATCTTTTGGACCCAGAGAGCTAAAACCCTCTGGAGTGTTTCCAGAGTGTTTGAAAGAGGCAGTGGTCACTCCATTGCTGAAGAAGCCAGGATTAGATCCTACGATCCCTTCCAACTACCGCCCAGTATCTAATCTAGCGTTCCTGGGCAAGGTGGTTGAGAGGGCAGCAATGGAGCAGTTGCAGTCCTTCCTAGATGACACAACTTGGCTAAACCCAGTCTGGCTTCTGTTCAGGGCATGAGACGGAGATGGTCCTAGTAGCCATCACAGACAAGCTAAGTTGCCAGCGTGACCAGGATCACCTTCAAAGTGTTGGTGTTGACCTTTAAGGCCTTGAATGGTCTGGGGCCAGTGTACCTAAAGAACCACCTCTTCCTATATCGTCCCTCCAGACCACGGCATTCAGAGTCATATAATCTCTTGGAGATCCCAAGTTGCAGGAACTTCCGCTTGACTGCAACAAGGAGGAGAGCATTCCGCATCATTGCTCCAACACTTTGTAATGCTCTCCCTCCCGAGATCCGCACCTTGCCTACTCTGCTGGCCTTCAGAAAAGCCTATCTATATAATCAGTCAGGGTTAGGGAACACAGTAGAAGAAGTTCAACACAAATTCATTCCAAAATATATATCTCTATTTCATTATTTCATCATATTTCAATACTGTATAAGTATACAAAAGCTCTATTAAACATATTCCACTCTACCGTATCCGGGGCGCAGCCTGGAAGACGCTTGGTCCATTACATATATTCCTCAAATGAGGGTCTGAGTCCCGAAAATAATGATTTCAGAGTAAATAACAGTTCCACAGGTAGAGGGAAGCAGGAGTAATCCAATACCGAAGAACAACGAACCAGAGCCACAAATCCAGGCTCCTAGTAAGAAGTCCCATAGAAAGCAAGCCGACAGAAGGTGTATCCAAAGCACAACGGGGCTGCTGTATTCCGTTTCGTATTCTTTATCAAGGCTAGATGTCCATATTAAGGTTCATGTCCTGGAAGGTTACATACAATTATATCAATAACACATATCAAGAAGGCGAACAGGGACATAACCCGCATTATACATACATTAATTGCGAAGTCGCAGATTTTACATACCATAGTATAGGAGATTCCTAGCATAACCTCGTCATGATCCGGCGAGGTGACCCATAAAGGTAAATTACCACAGAACGCGAATACGAAACGGAATACAGCAGCCCCGATGTGCTTTGGATACACCTTCCGTCGGCTTGCTTTCTATGGGACTTCTTACTAGGAGCCTGGATTTGTGGCTCTGGTTCGTTGTTCTTTGGTATTGGATTACTCCTGCTTCCCTCTACCTGTGGAACTGTTATTTACTCTGAAATCATTATTTTCGGGACTCAGACCCTCATTTGAGGAATATATGTAATGGACCAAGCGTCTTCCAGGCTGCGCCCCAGATACGGTAGAGTGGAGTATGCTTAATAGAGCTTTTGTATACTTATACAGTATTGAAATATGATGAAATAATGAAATAGAGATATATATTTTGGAATGAATTTGTGTTGAACTTCAGGAAAGCCTGTAAGACCCTGTTACTTAAATAGGTGTTTGGCTGTTAATCTACAGGCATTATATCGTTGATAATGCAGGTCTGTGCAACCTGCTTCTTGTGTATAGGCTGTTATGTGATGAGTTTTATTATATATATATGCTGTGCTTTTATATGCTATTTTAACTGTGCTATTGTGTTATATGTTGTGCTTTTATATATGCTATTTTAACTGTGTTTTTAGTGTTTTAAGTCGCCCCGAGCTGTATAGGAGTGGCGACGGACAAGTCCAAACAAAAAAACAAACAAAAAAACCCCAAGATATCTGCTCTCCCAATTTTGGGAGGCTCCCTAAAAATGGATTGGGGCCCCCACCAAAAGCTGGGACATGAAACAGGTCAGGGTTTTCCCTGAATGCACAGGTCTACAAAACAGGTAGGTAGAAGCTACTGGCACCTAGAAATAACCCATTCATCTTTTCTATATAACATCTGTCTTCCTATGGGATCATTTACAGATTCTATTTTATGTTGCTATAAAGATGACCTGAACATTATTGTTACTATTTTTATAATTATTGATATAGTTATTTATATTTTATCTTCTTCAACTTGGAAAAATTAACTTCAACTTGGGAAAATTAATTTTTAAATCTGGGTTTCTTAAAGTCCCACATGTTATCTTGTCTTGACTCATCTAATCCCATTTATGAGGCTTCATGACATGTCCTTGCAAAAATGTGGAGTTTGCTTCCAAAAAGTACCAAATCCAGCTGAAAAAAAGTTACAGGAATAAAAAAAAACATGTTCTGAAGATATGCACTCCTTTGCTGTAAAATGCAATTTTTCAAGCCCTGTACCAAAGTGATTTGATACATTTTGATAATTTTGATCTGTACACAATATTCCACTCCTACCCAAAAATATGCTATAATTCATTTTTCTTTTTTTGTTTTTGTTCTTTTTGGAAACAAACTCCACCATTTTTCTATAGGGGTGTGTGTATATATACACACACACACACACACACACACATGCATGTCCATTTTAAGAAGATGTTTTACTAATGTATCCTTTAATAAAGGATAATATAAATGTACAATTTTATTAATACACATTTCCCTCCCCCAAAATATGTCTAGTTCTATGCACATTCTTTCATTAACATGACTTGTAAGACAAAATGCCATTCAATCCGTTGCAACTCTCAAGAGTTGTGGGAACAACAGAAGTGAAATCAATGTGAGTCCAAAATTTTTCCCCATTCCTAGTAACCTTTTAGGAAGCCATTTGATTTTCTGAATTTAGACCAATAGGTATTTTCTTTAAATGAAAGTGAGGCCATTTTTGCAGGCTACCTTAAAAGCATTGTGCTTGGTTTTCCTGAGTTCCCTTTGGCCCTTTGCTATAAAAACAGAAATGGCTCTAAAAATACATAAAGAAACATCAACACCCTAAATAATACTGTATATCAACGAGTGTCTTAGAAAGGAGGTGTGGGGAGAAAAGGGGTGATTTGCCTCACTTTTCCTCAATCATGTACTTGAGAAAGAGGTCTGTTGTCCACAAAAGCTTATGTTGAATAAGAGGTGTTAATTTTCAAGGTGTAATGCCAGGCTCCTCATTCCTGCTTTTGCACTTTCCTTCCTAAGAAATGTTTACAAAATGCACTTGAAGTAGGAGAGAACACCTAAGAGATAAATAAAATCAGCTAACCTGCTTTCCTTTCCATTTGGTGTACCTTTCAGTGCTGTCATTTATTACCTGTCAAATTAAAGGCAACGGTAGTGTCTGCTGGCATGGAGAAAATCTAGAAATCAATTGCAAGTAGCACTTTAGACCTATTTAAGGGCCACAGAGTCACACCAGCATGCAAAATAATTAGATGCGTTTATCTTCAGAAAGAAAGCTGCTTAAATTGAGCTGCATTTCCTATTTCTGGGCCCATTTTGAGTAGTGATATTGAGTTACCACATTATTCATAGGGCCAATTAAAATACTTCTTTCGTGATAGTCATACAACATGGCTGAAAACTGTGTAAGATTTTTTTCTATCTCTCTCTCCATCTCCTGGCATCTATCTGGAGTAGTAATTGTGGCTTGCTAACACTGATCTTCCATTTCTTTTTGAGTCTCAAATGATTTAATTTATTTAAATTTGAACCTAGCTCTTTAATTCCCCATACAAGTCTTTAAACAGGCAACTGCTGAAATGGAAGGACAAACATAGTCTTACTAGCTCATATCTTGACAATTATGAAGTTGCACAAGGTGGTTTGGTTCTAAAAAGTTTTCTATGTGGGAAACTTGCAGTGAAAACCTACATTGCAAGGATGGATCTGTTCTAATTTACAGTCGGCTGAGATGTTGAGTGGAGGGATCTCTCTCTCTCTCTCTCTCTCTCCCCCCCTCTCTCTCTCATGTAAACATATTGAGGCTGCCTCAGGGCAGGTTACCATTAGGCAGAGTGAGGTTCATGCCTCAGGCACCACATTTTGGGTGGCATGCGAGGGCAACAAAATATTAGTCATTTAATTTGCTGTGGTATTTTTGCTGCTATAGATGGGGAAACATGCTTAAGGATTTTCTGCTCCAGGTGGCAAAATAATTTGACAAGCTTTGGAGACTGTGCACTTTGACTTAAGAGGGTGCCATTTACAACCCTGCCACAGGCACAAAAATGTTGGGTCAACACTGAGCACCCATATAGCAAGCCACACAACTCATCCATCTTGATCTGTACTGGATATTTGAGTAGACCTGTTGTCTACAGCACATATTCCCATCTCTGCTAGTTGTGATTCCACTTCTTCCCATCCTTTTAGTGGTGCCACCCAAACAATGCCCTGCCAGGTTGCAACGTTGAGCCGTTTACATAGAAGAAAAAGTATCCATAGTTCTCCCATTTCTACAAAAGATGCCAGTCGTGCTTGCTTTTTTGCTTGCTTACTTGAAACAGATTTCAAAACCTCTTTGTAACACTATTCTCTTCTTTTTGAACTCATATTTTATTTGTCAGGCAAAGTTCAAAACTCCTAGTTTTTGTTCTGTCTTACAAATAAGTTATAATCTAAGCACATGGAGCTGAAAGACTCTATTTTCATGTTCTCTACCCTCCCCCCAGCCACTACATGGACTTTAGAAGAGGGTGAAGGGCAGCTAGGGATAGTCTCAAAATTCTGGTAACTGGACATCTGAGAGACTCACAAAACATAGTCAGATGATCTTCAGCTACCTCCACTCTCCTGATATGGCTTTGCCTTTACAAGAGAAGGGGGCATAAAAGGATTCATCTATATTTTCATAGCTGCATGTCCCAGGAATCCTTTGGAGATCTCAGATGATAACATTACTCTGCATCCAAAAACTCTCATTTCAAAGTTTTCACGGGGGATGTATTTATATTTTGGTCCATGCTAGAGGGGAAAAGTTGAATAAAATTACGTCCCTAGAAAACAGACCCTCACTCTGCAAAAATTTAACATTCAACAGAGAGAAATCAAAGGAAACGGATACATAGGTGAATATATAAAGAAAATATTATTATCTGGGATCTGTGGGTAGTTGGAGTTGGGAGGCTCTGTCTGGCTATGCCTCTTTACCAGAGCCAGGGCTTTGGCCAGGATTCTCGTATTTGTAGTTTACTGAGACACAAAATTCCATTTTACTGCCCTTTTAACATTATATAAATATATCCCGCTACCTTCCCGAAATGCAATTGATGGCTCAGTTGATGAAGCAATAATTGTTGGAAACACAAAGAATGAATCTGAATCCTCTTTGTTTTCCACAGCTTTCTTCTACTTGTGTTACTGGCACTTGTCATCCTAATAAGTACCCATTAGATTCCTCGGTATACCACCTTTTGGAAAATATTGGGCAAATGGAGCAAGTGATCATTTTTGCAACCTTACTGAAGGATCACACAGATTCTTGGAGCATAATAAACCAGTCTTTATCAGCTCCAAGAAGATGCCAATCAGTATCAGTGGAACTTTTGGAGGATTTTGGGACAATACACTTTTGTAACAATAGTGGTAAAAATATGCTCCCCTATCCTAGGGAAAAACAGTCATGGAGCAGTTGGCAGGAAAATAGTGGGAGAAGATCTTTCCTCCCCTAGTCTCACTTTGCTGAACAGCTTCAATATCTAGAGGGCAATCACACGTCTTTTATGACGTATCTAAAATGTCATAAAGATACAGAAATTTTGTAGGGAAAAAGGATAATTTGTTCGTTGCCCCCCATACAATCTTCTATAAATGCACTTCTGAAGAAATAGGATACAGATAAAAATGAATCAAAAATCTCAGCTATTATTGTGTAGTCTAATTCAAAATCCAGAAAAGCTAAACAAAGCCTTTTCTATGTGATGAAGATCAAATCCTTCAATGAATATTCACTTTCAGAAAGAAAATAAAAAAATTCAACTGACACATTGACATCAATAGTCACTTTGAATCAAGCTTCTGACTTTTACATGGCTTTGATTTAGATCTGGAACACATGTTACCCCTACAAATGGGTTGCTATTTTAAGCTGTATCCCTGTGGCAAGAGTAATGAATTATCTGGCTGTTAGAAGTCCAAGATCTTGCATACATGTCAAAGCATATGATAGATGACAATTCTACTGCTTTTTCAGTTTTCTGTATATTTAATATATAGAATGTAGTTTTTTGTATATTTAATACTTAGAGAACCAAAACAGGATGCAATCAAAGGTGACATGTTATTCAGAGTTTAGGAGCTAGAAGCACTGGCATCTCATTCTGTTCTACTTGACATGACAACCAGGGAAGGGTAAGAATTTAGTTTGGCTGTTGAATAGCAACTTTATGAGCTTTGTACATTTCTTCATTGATTTGATGGAAAAAACTTGAGATTTTGAAAATGTCATATTTGAGAAAAAATGAAACGGACAGATTCAGCGATGCAAGTAGAGAACAGGTTCATTCTCACCCCCTTGACAAGACTCCTCATCTTACAGGGACACCATGATTGGCATATGTGTAAAACTGAATTGGACCAAATGCGTGAAATTTTTATTGGGTTTATTTTTTGTGAAGTAGTTAACGAAGTGGCAAATGTTGTCACAAACTGGAAAAAATGACTATAAGTTTTTGTTTTAATGAACTGGAAACTGGAAAAGGAGTCACACCCCCAGTAACTGTTCTTTATTCAGAGTTGGTTTTGAACCTTTAGAAACAATCTGTCATCAGCAGTGTCAACATTAGCAATGGAATTATATGGTTTAACAAAAATCAACAATCCAGGAATAATCTTTATTGTTATTTTATATTACATAATTTAAAAGTTTCAGTAGAAGTTAGTAAAGATAGGTAGAAAAAAAGAAAAAAAGAAAAAGAAAAAGATTTGAATATATATAGCTTGCAACTTCCGGTCATCTTCGATATGGCTTTTTCTTTCTGCTCTTCTCTCTTAACACATTTTCTCCCCTTCTTCCTTAGCTTTTAAATGCAGCTTATGGTTCTTGCTATGTGCTTATCCAAAACTGATCAAAGGAGGGGGAATTTTCAGTTTACAACTTCAGACTTGTAGCCATCAGTCTCCATGTCTGGTCTGAGCTTTGTAGGTATGTGTTTGGGAAAGTTATCCATGACAGATAGTGGGAGAAAAGAAGGATAATTATACGTACTGTCAACACTTAACATAAACTACGACATTTTCCCCATATAAACATCTCTCAAAATGGACTGCATGGTAAAATTATGGATGTATCTTAGAATTGGAGGTGTTGTTGGGTTTTTAAAAACAAAAACAAACCCATACTTCGCAGGTGGCACCACAAGGAAATTTCACATCCAAGTTTGGCCATTATCACTCCACATGGCTCTTGCTAAGTGTGGAGCCACCATTATTTCATTATGCCGCCCTGAGTCACCCCTGGGCTGAAAAGAATGGGATAAAAATGCTGTAAATAAATAAATAAATAAATAAATAAAGGAGCTCAATCAGTGATAACATGGAATTTTTTGTTGTCTCTTTGAAAACACCAACATAAAAAGTTGAATTATTGTATTTTGTTCATTTTATTCCCTTATTTCACATTAAAATGTTGCCGAAAAGATACCCCTATGAAGCCACACTGAAACAAAAAATATAGTATGTGCAGAAGAAAATGTAAATAGAACTACAAATTGATATTTTGACATCAGTGAGATAAACGTTCATCTAAGAAATTCTATAAGATATTCAAAGAAATTTAGTCTTTCTTAGAATCAAAGCTTTTTTTGTTTGTAATACTGAAATTAATGTGTGTCTTACAATCAATGGCATCTTACAAATGAAGAAATACAGTATTTGGTGAATAGAAGGATTCTCTCTAGGTCATGAGATCTGGGGGATAGGGAAGGAGATCTTCTCTGATGCTTGCCGAGGAGCTGAGTCCTCATTTTATGTCATGGGACATGTTGACTTTCCAACTTTTGAGTTCTTCTCAAGACTTAAGTGTTTTGCCTGAGGAGATCTGGGTGAAAGTTTAAATAGTGAAAGTTTAAAAAGGTGGGTGAAAGTTTAAATAAGCAGTAGTTTAAATAATTTGTTAAATAAATTGGCTTTTTCCACACATAAAATGCTATTTTCTGCACAAAACACATATGAATTTTGCACAGGTGAAGTCTTAAACTGTGAATAAGCTTCAAAAGTTGTTTTCAATCTTTTTTTAAAGTGGGGGATGTTAAAATTACTCACAGCAACTTAATGAAGGACTGCATACCTACTGTTCACCTGAATTCTTATTCCTTGAAAAACCCTGGCAGTCTGTAAAGGAGAATTCTGGTTTCAGAGCTGTAAACCAGAGTTTATTTTACTATAAAATACAAACATGCTTTAAATAGCTCCCTGTTGCTCATCTCCAGTCACTGATTGAAGATGAAAGCAGAAGGATAAAAATATAATTAGTCATAGTGCCCTATTTGTTATGCAGGGGGGAAAAAGAGTAGAGAATGGGCTATGTTAAATCAAAAGCAAATTATGAACTTGTTAAAATATCCCAGTGAATTAACACAACACTTTATTCTTAATGTATTGTTTCCAAGCACTTGGTTAAACTCAACAAAAGTACCTGTTGCTGCTACATCTTCTTAGCCTTGTCTTTCCAAAATGTTTGATGAACTCAAGACACATCATTGTTACTATATATCACCTTGATCCTCAGGTTTTTTATACTACTTCAAATATCTTACAGTATCTCAATGTAGATAGTGGTCTTGAAACTATTATACAGGCCTGTGAAGAAACCACTTTTTTCGGTATTGTAGCTGCTTTTAATGTATTTTGTGTGCTAAATTTTAAAAAACACACAAAAAGGTCATACCACCCATATTTTTTTCACAAACATGGAATTTTTTTCAGGTATTATTCAGTTTTAATTGTAGATACTGATGTCCCAGTATAATTTCTTCTAGTGCTTTTGAACAATTTTAAACTGCTTTGAAAGTCTGCTAGAAGACTTTAACCCCCTTCGGTCAACCCCAGTTATGGGCTGGAATGTTATCAGTATGTGGATGACACCCAGCTCCTTCTACGGATGGAAAGCTGACCAGACTTGGTTCCTGATAATTTCACATCTTGCCTTGAGGCTATAACCGGTTGGCTGTGCTCCAGTAGACTGAGGGTGTAGCAACCCAGTTCCCTTTCATGCCTGGGGGGCAAGGGGCGGCACCGGGGGTCCCGCTTGCATTAGGACCAGCTGCAGCTGATGAGGACATGGAGGAAGGGGATGATGAGTTAGCTGGGCCTTCCTCTCCCACAGAGAGCTTGGCCTGGGATGATGAATGGCTTGATGACTATGATAGCTGGGAAAGTCAGGCTGACACTGAAAGTGCTGACTCCGATAATCAGTATGAGAAACCAGGTGGTTACGGGTCGCAGGAAAGGATCAGGGATGAGCCCATGGAAGCTGAAAGGGAGTTAGGCTCTCATGAAGATAGCGACCCAGGTGCTGGGAGGCAAGGACGAAGCTTTGATAGGAGACGGAGCATTGAGTCCAGCAGGAGGGAATAGCACCGAAGCCTAGAGCGCCAGAGGAGTGCTAGATCCCGTAGCACAGATTGGCGCAGAAGCCTAGAGCGTCGGGGGTCTCACAAAGGGAATTAAGTATAGGATCTGTGGGAATTGATCCTCAGTAGCTCGAGCGAAGATCCACGGAGCCAGGTTGTCGGCTCGTGCCTTGCCAAGAAGTTTCTTGGGCCTTGTAATGAACTTTGCCTTGTTCCTTTGCCACGGACCAAGTCCTGGATCCGCAGTGTTTTTGCGGAGCCTTTGCTATGTTTTGCCTTTGGATTTTACTTTCGGACTCTTTACCTTTTTGATTGAACTTTTGATACTTTTATGGACAATTTACCTTTTCACCTGTTTTTTATTATTCGATAAATAGTTAGCTGATTACTGTCTCTGTGTGTGTGATTAAGGGGCTGGGCCAAGACCCTGCATCGTGACAGAGGGTGAATCCAGCAGAGATGGAGATCTTGTGGCTGGGTCGTCCTGGATTAGATGAGTTTAGGTTGCCCACCATAGACGGTGAACCTCTCTCTCTAGCTATCATTGTCAAAAGCCTTGGTGTCATTTTTGACTTGTTATTGGCAATGGAGGCCCAGGTCTCTGCCATCAGTAAGTCTGCCTTTCCCCATCTTCGGCAGGCTAGGCAGCTGGTGCGCTACCTGTCCAGGGATGACCTGGCCCAAGTAGTTCATGTCACCGTAACAACAAGACTTTTTTTTTTGTAAAAATCTTTTATTCAACAAATAATAAAAACATTATAGTACATTACATTGGTATAGATTACATTTTCTCCCCTCCCTCCCTCCCTCCCGTCTCCCTCCCTCCCTCCCTCCCTCCCTCTCCCTCCCTCCTCAACCACAGTATATTTCTACGAATCTTGCATATCCAGCCACTGGTAAAGTCTTTGTGTTTTTTGTATGATGTGAATGTTGGCTCCTCCATTTTTCACCCAGTTGAAATAGATCAACCATCTATCTGTGATGTCCTTTTGTTTGTCTGTTCTTGTTGCTTGATTAGTCATAATTCCCGTAATATCTAATAACACTTGATCATATATATAATCATTCCAATTACTTAATGTCCATTTCATTTTGTCTTTCCATCCTTTAGCAATCACCGCATGGGCTGCTCTTATTGTTACCTTAAATAACTCCTGAAATTTGGTTTTTATACTTGGATGATCCAACACTCCCCATAGTAGCAAATCATTATCAATTTGAATATTTATCTGGAATATCTCTTGTATTTTTCCTTGTATCATTTGCCAGAAGTTTTTTTATTTCAGAACACTCCCACCACATATGTGAATAAGTACCTTTTTCAATATTACAGTGCCAACACTTAGAATTCCTTCCTTTTACCATATAAGCCAGTTGCTCAGGAGTTCTGTACCATCTTAATATCATCTTTTTTTCTAATTCGCTATATTTTTCTATTTTTATTTTATTCACATTCCTAATTATTTCCTCTACTTCATGTGTCTGTAATGATTTAACCCCATTCCATTTGTTACATATTGCTCTAATTATGAACTCTTTATCTTCCACCATTAGATTGTATATTTTTGCTACTGTTCCTTTGCTTGTTTTTTCTCTTGCATTGAGTAATTTATCTACCTTTAGTTCTTCAGAGGGCAGAGCACCTTCTTTTTTTACTTTTTCCCAAATAGTTCTTAATTTTAACCAATTTTCTTTCCCCCCTTTTTCCAAAAACTCTGGCCAATTTATAATCTTTCCATCTTGTTTCTACATATCCTTTACTGTTCTTAATCCCTTTTCTTCTAAGTTTTTTGCTAACCTTTCAGGGCTATTGACTATTGTAATGCCTTTTATGATGGCCTTCCCTTGTCGGTGACCCGAAGACTTCAACTAGTACAGAATGTGGTGGCCAGTCTCCTCATGGGAACCCCCGTGAGGAATGATTTAACACCTGTTCTATACCAACTGCACTGGCTTCTGGTCGAGTTCCGTATTACTCAGAAGGCGCTGGTTCTAACCTTTAAGGCCTTGCATGGTCAAGGGCCGGCATACCTACAGGAATGCCTCTCTCCATGTCAACCCTTGAGATCAGACCATCAGAAACTACTACAGGTCCCAGGCCCTAAGGATGCCCATTTGACATCAATCCGGCGTAGAGCTTTTTTGGTGATCGCCCCATCACTTTGGAATGCCCCCCCTTACATCAGAGCCACCCGTGATCTAAAAGACTTTCGTGCAGCTTGTAAAACGTGGCTTTCTGAGAGTCTTGAATTTAAAATAAAATCTGATGTTTTTTAAATTTTTATTTGGTGTGCGTTGGAAGAGGGGTAGTCTTATATGGCGAGTTTATCCCAAAATCTGTATTGTAACTGTAAAAGTTGGGGGGTTGTCTTATACGTCCAGTCGTCTTATACACCAGAATATACGGTAACTATTAGAGGAGTTGTAGAATAGTAGTTAGTGTTCATTTGCTTGTGTATTTTTTTGTCTTTTATTGTTGATATGGTCAGTGCACTAATCAATAAATTGATCTATAAAGCCAGCATACACTTTTTTAAACAGTTTCATTACCCTCAGTTTTGCAGGTTTAAGTTAATTTTGTCAGCTTGTGTATAAACAGCAAAGGAGAAAGAAGAGCCATTGGATATCAGCATTAAATATAACAGCAGCTGTTGTATAGCATTTGCATTGAAGAGACTAACAGATAAATTGGAAAACAAATAGAATTTTAATAATGTTAAAATTATTTTGCCGAGAAATGTTATAATATTAAGTTGAAACATATGTATAAAATCTGTAATAATGTATATGTTTTTCGGTTTAGGAGTGAGACATCATTCTGCTATTTGTTGTTAGTTCTTTGTCTTTTATTAGTGACTGCAAACAAATCAGTTATCAAACTGTAACTTACATTCAAAAGATGGCAGGCAAGCTAATCATCCCTTGTATATAATTTTACCACATAGGAATTTTACACAGATAGGAATTAAGTACTATCAGACCATTAAAATTCTCTTCATGGAATTATACTGTGAAATAACTAGCTATTCAGCAAATCATAGCCTTCTATTCACTCACAGTTTTGAAAACTTTCTGCAGTGTTATTATTAGGAGTATGCATAATAAGGAGCTATCAAGGCCTGAAATATTTGCAGAAGGTGGTGTGATAGTGTTTAGTTTTTTTCCTGTCCCTTAATGGTGTGGTAAATTAAGGTTTTGCAACAGTGCTTCTCTGCTCCAGGCCCTTTGAATGTCTGTGTTACAGTTGGTTTCTTCCTTTTTGACTGATACTCTCTTCCCACTCAAGGTCATAGGAAGATTTTGTCTAGTTTTGTCTGAAAAAGTGTGCATTTCTCTTCTTTGTGGGACAATCCCCAGTTTGCTCCAAGCTCTCTCTTGCCCTCAGGCCATTTCACTCTTCAGTTCATTCCCAGGTTTGTTTAAGTTCCTGCTCCACCTCCAAATGTTTATCTCCAGATGCTGAAGCTATCTTCAGTTTTTTCCTTCCAGCATTGTTTGTCCAGCACTTTTCTTATGTGACCACTTAGTGTGTATGAGAAGGGTGAAAATGTAGAAGAGGGAATTACTGACCACTCTCTCCTTGTCTGATTTTAAATAAGATTAAAGAACAGAAAGACCTAGAAGAAGAAGGTATTTTGAAAAATCCTCTGTGAATCTAACTCCCAAAACACAGAGCTTTAATATTAATGGTCTACATACTTGGAATGAACTTTCCCACTGTTAGGTATTTTCTATCTCTTTATGTAACTGTAAGGACAATGTTGAAGGAAGAAAGAAGAGAGTTTTTGGACAGTGGGAGAAAAGGAATGCCACTAGAGCTTTCCGCTGTTTTAGCTGACTTTTGTGTATTTTCCAAGCTCCACTGTATTTTTAGATAGTGAGGGGAAAAATCCATAGTACTTACTGCCCCTGAAGCACATTCCAACATAACATATTGCTGCAATATACAGTGCCAGTGGCTTTGCCTGGGGGCTGGACCATTTGCCAATGAAGGCTATGCTCCTAAGCACACATATTAAAAATACCTCTCATGGAACTCGGTAAGATTCGTTTCTGTGTACTATTCATTTTATGCCTAGTCATAACTCCCAATGAATGTATTGTGGACACAAACATGTGATTTAATCCACTGAATTGAGTAGCACAAATACAACCATCATCTTCCTTCTCCTGTACTACCATTACTACTGATGTTACTGGTAGTACTTCTTCACATTCACAGTGACAAGCATTGTAATGCACAGAACTGTCACAAAGCCTACAGTTACCGCAAAAGTTATTGAATTCATCCATGCCTTCCCTATCTGACACCCTCCCCTCCCTCCAAACATTCAGGTGTGGGTAAATGTATGGGTTGTGAATTGTTTCCAAAGCTGTTTTAATGCCGCATATCTTTTCCATTTGGTAAACTTAAAAACCAATCCAAAACTACTTGATCTTTCTTTTTGAACCCCCCCCCCCGGCTTGGACCAGAAACAGGTCTAAATACCCTACAATACCGTGGATGCTAATAGTGGCATAATTGGCCGTTTTAAGGCCCCTAAACTCACAATTTTGTGGAGTGGAGATTAGTTTGCACATAGTGTATGAAAATTCAAAATATATCACCGAGGAGCAGTCTAATAATATCTTAACTCACATGATACTAAGAATCCAATTGGTGCTTACAGCATTTATGGATCCTCCATAGATTTAGCCAAATGTGACCCCAAAGTTAGATTGTGGAATGTGTGGAGAACACTTAAAGAGGGTAATGTACATAGAATTGTTAGATTGAAAGTATATGATGACTTCTGTATCTAAAAAATGCTGATTACCTTGTAGCTGAGAATCATGTTGACAGTTGCTTAACTCGCAGTAAAATGGTTAACTGCTCTCATGAAGAATGGACTCATGATCTTAGCAGGTTATCTTGGGCTAAATATTATGTACTGAATAGGAAAGTGAACAAGTCAGTTTGATCATATTTGATGTAATTGGTTTCTTTATAACCATTGGCTAACGGCATTAATGAATTAAATGCTCATTGGTCATTGATTCAAAGGCCCTGACTAGAGTATATGAAAGGACAGTCTCAATTCAGTCCAAGTTAGTTGGATGATTCAACTAACTTGGGTACTTGCAAATTCTTAGCAGTGTATTCTGTGAAATAAAGCTGACTAAAGGAGTGGACCTTTCAGAAGGAAAAAGCAATGTCTTTTCGGGAGAGCGAGAACTAAGCAATTCTGAAGAAGAACTTTTGGGTAGAAGACCAACAAAATGAAACTGACTTCAAAAGACATGAATGTGTTAGAACCTTTGGTCTTCCAGGTGTTTTGGATTTCAACTCCCACAAATCCCAACCAGCTTACCAACTTTTAGGAAATGTGAGAGTTGAAGTCCAAAACACAAGAAGAAACAAGGGTTGGGAACTACTGTGTGAGAAGAATAAGGGACTTCATAGAAGTTTGAATGTTCCCATGTCAGTTAGGACATTTCTAAAGTGCTGGGCCTATTTCAGAATAGGGTATAGAACTAAATAAAGTCATTTAGACTAAACACCAGATCAGATTTAGTTTTAGACATTATTGTTTGCTGTGTTCTCCTACACTCTTAGTTATGGGGTGTGGTGGGGTGGTGGTGGTGAATTGTGATATAATTTTTGTTCCACAGCCATTTCACTGCTATCCGATAGCTTACATATTTTTCCTGTGGTGTCTTTCACTTGTATGCCATTTTACACAGTGACATTTTACTTTCCAGAATGGCATTTATTCTATAGAAAAAGCAAAAGTGGTATTATTAGAACAGCATTGTTTCAGGCCTTTATATGAAAATATCTAGCCTTTATTTAGTGCTCAAAGTGCTTCACTTTTAAATATAAAAACATTTACCACAATCTTGTAATTACTTGTATTTATAGTATATATCTCAATATTGCAGGTTGGAATGTGGTTTCCCTAATGCCTTCTCATGGGTTGACTGTAGAGGTGAAGGCTACATTGGGAGCCTCTTTGTTCTGAAGTAGGTTTCCTGGCCTCTACATAAAATCAGTTCTGCTTATAATTATCACAAAAGAAGACATAACTAATGTGAAAAGGAACTACAACCAATCACATTTCTTTTATTATTGCCCTTAGATGCACCTATATTTGTAACAGCTAAACTACTGGCTGTTATAGGAATATTGGAAGTTGTGTCATTCTAGACCAGATGAATTGCCTTTTCCCTCCAGTTTTGTGGACTTTTATAGGCAGATGTTCTCCAGGACTGCAGAGAGAGATTTTCCCCATCACCCGGAATGATCTCACCTTTTAAAAATTGGTGATGCATGGATTGAACTTGGAACCTACTTCATGTAAAACAGATGAGCTATCCCCGAGTTACTGAACAGTTCAAATTCTCAGGGGAAAATGGTCAGCTGTGGTTGTGGGAGTCAATAGTTTATTTCGGTTTTTATATTGAAATTGTGGGTTTACCCCACCATTCAATTTCATGAACTGTTTAAATCCTTCTCTCTCTCATTTTCTCTCTCTCTTTTTACTAGTGTGTGTGTCAGGATGTCTTTGATACCATGTTCACGTCAGATCTCAGGGTACATGCTTGGGTTAGAGGCTGTCTGTTCAAACATTTTACATTAACAAATGAATCCTCTGGATACCTTATTGTCGGTTCTTCAGAGACTGGCACAAATAACATTCATTTGATGTTAGCACAGAAAAGCTTTCATGTGTTTATGTTTGAACCCATCGTTGGAATAGGAAGAAAGACACGAAGAATGTGAACCCTCTGACTTTTTCCCTGTGCTGTCTGATCTCTATAGCCTTTTGTTCTATTGCTGTTCTACAGAACATGTATATTATGCAGAATCCACAGTATAGTTAAGTATCCATTGCTCTTTTATGGGCCTTTCTCCCAATTTTCTAAAGAGCTTATTATCCCCCTGAATGTTTTTGATTCCAATTAAAACTTCTAGTGTACTTGAAATCATTTGGGAGGATATTCTGCTAGAAGGCCCTCCCATTCACTGAAAAAGAGACTGAAAAGAGCACAGAATTCAGAACTAATTCATTATTTGGACAGAACCAAGATTTGCTGATGAAATATTGGGCTTTTTGTAGAACAAAATAAATTAGAGCATGTAATATTTGTAACTAGAGTTGGTGAAAACATTTTATTGTGTTTGAAATTTTAGAGGAAATTGTTTAATTTTTGTACCTGCTGAAATGAAGCTGGGGTTGGCTCAAAAATCCTCATATATGCTTGACTTGCTGTGAATTTTGGACACATACACCCATACTGTATGGACAAAACAGCACATACATGTTTATAATCAGGAAGGACAAGAAAGCTTCTAGGAGCATGAAAAAAGTGTACAGGGATTTCAATTGGCAGGGGGAAACTGTGCAAACTATGAACAAACATTTTAAAACTGTGTGTGTATGTGTGAGGGATACATAGGAATTAACTTGAAAAGGGAAAACAAATAGCCACACCCCAGTATGCCTAAGCAATGGAACAGGAATGAAGATGGGATTCAGAGAAATACAATAATATGTAAACAGAAGTTTGATTCAAGTCAAAGAGATTTCCTAATCTCCATCTCTGCCACGTTTAGGTGCAAAAAGTGAAGCTTCTCTATAAGAGGATGTAAATTTAGATGGAGAATAGTCACATAGTGTAGATAATCTCCTGATGTGTATTCCATATATGGGAATTAAATGAAATTTTGGGCAAACATAAAAGTTCTAAGGCATTCTCTTCCGATGGCACATGAAAAGTCATAAACATTACTGTATGCAACCAACAACAATTGCAATCAAAATTATCCCTCATAGAACGTATTATTTTTTTCAGTCATAACCTTGGATTTAAGTGGTATTACTGTAAATACCTTAAAACTATTGGGACAATCTATTCTTACCCCACCTGAAAGGAGATCAAACACTTAGATCTTAAAATATCCACTGTATATTGTTCTCAATAAAACAAGAATAAATTACATTGAGATATTGGATGTTCAAGGAATTGTCGATTATCAGACAACTGTATGATTATCATTTCTTGGTATACCAGTTCTAAAAATCTGAGGTAACCATCTAGGATCTGAGTAGAATGAACATAAAAGCAGATAATAAATGCTGCATTTTGCTTAGTTACAATCAAGTATGCATATATGTCATGCTGCTGGAATTCCACAGTTACTGTCTTCAAAATATGCAGAGGGTATCTGCTGATGAGTAAGTTCTGTAAAGGCCCTTCAAAGTTATAAAAAGGTCAGTTTTTCAAAGTGTTGTGCCCTTACATGATTGTCTTTAAATTGAAGATGTCAAGCAGAAAATTGTGTCCCAAAAAGAGCTGCCTTACATTTACTAGAATCATGATCAAAAATGCAGTTTTGAGGAGATGAGGTCTAAGGCATAAATCTTTTTTGCAGACCTTTAGCTTTTCATGGCATTGTGATCACCCTCCAAATTTTTATTGCTCCAATCAATATAAGAAACAACACATTTAATGGCATGGTTTTCTGGAATCCCTCAAGGCTGCCATATCTTCTGAAAAATAGAGCCCGGGAGTATTTGGTGGGGCCCAGGGTGGTCTGCTAGGTTCTGCTAGGTTCCACAGGCACACAATCTAATGAAAGTGATAGAACCACCTAGTCTCAGCCTCATGGACAGTTTTGTTCCAGGAAGAAATTATCTTTCCTCCCTTGATTCTGCTGCCTCAGCTCAATACTTTATTCCTTCCTCCCAGAGACCTATGAGAAGCACAACAATGAATCCTGGCAACCATAAAAGAACTCACAAGTGTTGAACATTGGAAACCTTCTCAAGGGAGAAAACAGTCTTTTATTCTAGAAGCCTATGATATCTAATTCATATGTGAGCCTAAATCTGTTTCTTTCATATATTTCTGACTCACTTACTGACTCTGAAGTCTTCCCAGAGCAACTCACAAATAAAACTAAAATAAAATAGCTGCCATTGCAATAAATGAATATAAAACACGAATATAAAACAACCAACCTGTATACTAACAGTGAACTCATTCTCTGAATGCATATTGGATACCTTATGGAGCTAAAATAAAATAATCCAAAAAGAGAGAGGAAATATCAGCAGAGGTAAAATAAGGACCTCACGTATAAACATATTTATGGGGGGAAAGGTGCCATGTCATGAGAGGCATGACCCAAAGGAGCTCCATGTCTAATGATCATGGTGGGCAAGCACAGCATTCTAACAATGTGGGGAGTGGGCTGAAAAATCCAGGAGAGAGAATGGAATGGAGGACTCCAGAAAAGGCATTGCTGGCTGTTTAGCAGGTAGTTTCCTTCCTAAATAGGTAGAGTGCTCCACAAAGCAACACTTTATTGTAGTTTTCTTTTGTAAAAGCAGAATTAAATAATTTTAATATGATTATTCAAGTAGGAACTACAAGACTTAGAAAATAAAACAGTCTTTGATCAGGCACCTAAAAGACAACAGAGTTAGACTCCTGGTTAGTCTTTCAAAGAAGGGCAATCAATCAAACATGAGCTACCACTGAAAAGTCCCTATCTTAGGGCGCCATCTGTTTTCTGAGATAGTCAGGTCCATCAATCTAGCAGAATCCACGCTTTCTGTAAATTATATTTGGAATATTGTTTAGGGATGCTTCTCAGTTTATTATCTAGGTTTCATTCAGAACTCTGACTTCCAAATTATCTGGTCTTGCTTTTAAAGTGCAACCAATGCATCATGTTTCCTCAAGTTCCTTATTCATGCAGATGATTGCATTGTTTAGCAGTTTTCAGTTCTTTCAAGTTTCCTGTCCTCCAATCAATGCAATCAATGTACGCACATATTATGTTGAAATACTGAAAGCAAGAAAGAAAAGAAAAGAAGAAGCAAACTTGGCATTATTGTACAAAGTGCCATGCACACTGGTAGCCCTGTACTACAACAATGAAACTGGATTGGATCCAGGATCCACTTTTTGTGAATCAAAGAACTTCTTTATATGGAAAACTTTTGATTTAATGCAGCATTTTTGTTGGCAGAAGAGGGAAGAGAGCCTTATTTGTTGAAAACTCTCATCTGCCCACATTCCCCCAATTGACGTTTGGGAAACTTTACACAACTGTAGGTGCCACTGGAATCTGTTGTGAGAACCCAAATTTATCCTACTTCACTTATCGCTGAATGACAGAGGAAATGTGAAATGCAAGCCAATAATTATGAAATGGTGCTATATCAAGTTTCTTTTTAATTTGGTGTTCACCACCTTGGTCAGCTCAAAGTGAAAGATGGAGCAAGCAAACTATAAAATGTGGAAAAATTTTTGTTCCATATTTTGATTGTTAATTTTTGACAAAATTGTTGTCGACAACCATTATACAGTATTAACTTTGTGAAATAATTAAAAAAATAAAATAACAATGGCTACAAACAGACTTAGTAGCAGTCTCTAAAAAACACAGGGCATCCTTTATCACACATCTCTCTTAGGCAGGAAAACTTCATGGCAAAACTACAGAATAATTGGGGAATGCTTTGGATCTACTGAATTAAAATATGTTCTATTCTCCCTTCCATTAATGACTTGTGTTTGTCGTGTTAGAAGAGTGACAAATTCAGTCTAGAGAGGGAGCTGTTCAAGGTGTTAAACAGGGAAGAAATTTCAGCACCTTGTACAATGTGTGTGTATGGGGGGAGGGGGTTGAAAATGGGGGTTCAAAATAGAATCTCGAGTGATTTCATTAACCTACTGATGTGGAAATCATCAATGATTGCTGTCTTCAACATGACTCCAGAATGGAAGGGAGATAATACACAAGCTTAAATCTGAAATACTTTCCAATTGTCCAGATCTTCCATCCTACCACTTTTTCCACTTGCCATTTAATTACTCCTTACCTTTGAATTGCTCTGTA
The DNA here is from genome assembly GCA_030556195.1 of Anolis apletophallus. Classification (NCBI taxonomy): domain Eukaryota; kingdom Metazoa; phylum Chordata; class Lepidosauria; order Squamata; family Anolidae; genus Anolis; species Anolis apletophallus. The sequence continues at coordinate 70,450,308 of JARBWK010000003.1, forward strand.
AATGAACTCACACCTTCATTACACATTGGGTCAACTCCAAGAGCAATTAGATACCTTCTCTTTTTGATAGGAAGTGACAACCCCAAGACATACACCTGAAAATGACCTCCTTGTAGATGTGCTCAGTCAATGTAGAACATTTCCATTGTAGATTTTCTCATTCAATTGATTTGTGTCACCATGTTGCAGGTGTTTTCTAGGTCCACTGAGTATGATAAATTGTATAACATGTGATCTGCCTCTAAAAATTCCTATACTGAGGAATTTATCTTCCTCAATTTAGGAAATTGAAGAAGATCAATTTCTCAAATTTATCTTCAAAGATAATAATAATAACCATCATCATCACCATACCAGGCGACAGTCGCATTGAGGAAAAGCAACAGGAAAAGCTCAGCCGTTATCAAGACCTCAAAATCGAACTGCAAAGGCTCTGGTATAATTATAAATTTCATTTCTACCCTGCCTTTTTCCCACGAAGGGACTCAGGGTGGCATAAACCAGTACAGGTGGTCCCAGTGGTCATTGGCACACTGGGTGTCATGCCAAAAGATCTCAGCCGGCATTTGGAAACAATAAACATTGATAAAATCACAATCTGTCAACTGCAAAAGGCCACCTTACTTGGATCAGCATGCATTATTTGAAAATACATCACACAGCCCTAGACGCTTGGGAAGTGTTCAACTTGTGATTTTGTGATACGAAATCCAACGTATAGATCTCGTTTGCTGTGACATACTGTGTTTTTGTGTCAGTAAAATAGTAATAGTCAATAATAATAACTTTATTTTTATACCCTGCCTCTATCTCCCCGAAGGGACTCTGGGTGGCTTACAGAGGGACAAGCCCAAGGATTACAAATAAAACAGCCACAGTAAAAACAATAACAACAAATAATAAAAACATTACAATCAATTAACGTCATAAAAACAATACCCTGGATGGCCAATTTGAAACTGGGTTCAGGCTCAGAATAACTGCAATGATTTCTTGGGAGATCAAAGGGAAAGTACAATAGTCAGAGGGCTGGGTTGCCAGGGTAATGCTCTTGGCCAATTAAGGTGTCATAAGTACAGGAAAGGGGCCAACTAAAGTGCCGGAGCTTAGATAAGGTCAGGATAATTCTCAAGTGAACCGCCTACTCAAATAATAATAGTAATAATTATAGTAATAAAACTTTATTTATACCCCGCCACCATCTCCCCAAGGGGACTCAGGGGGGCTTACATGAGGCCACGCCCAATAACACATAATAAAACACAACAGCAAATAATAAACAGTGCAATCAATATAACTTACACATAAGCAATAACAGACAGTTAAAACCATTCTGGCAGGGCCAAATGTGAAATATTAAAATTTTAAAATAAATAAACACTGGATGCAAACAGAGGTAGAATGTATGTAGCAGGAAGGTTTTAAAAATAATGTGGGGCAGACTACCCAACATGTAAGTAAAGTAAATGAATGAATTGTTTATTGTACTAGCAATAGGCCATGACATAAAATATACAACTTCTAAAAGTACAACAAGCACTTTCCAATATAAACATTAAAACAAGTAAGTAAAGTGCTTCTGAGGACATTTGGCAAAGGATTGATCTCAGCAGGGCATTGTTTACTTAATTATTCTGGGAAGGCACATCGGAACAGCCACGTTTTCAGGCTCCTCCTAAAAACTGCCAATGTGGGGCTTGTCTGATGTCCTTGGGTAGCAAGTTCCAGAGTTGAGAGGCCACTACAGAGAAGGCCCTCTCCCTCATGTCCACCAATTGCGCCTGTGAAGGGGGCAGAAGCGAGAGCATGGCCTCTCCAGATGATCGGAAAGGCACAACGGAACAACCAAGTATTTAATTCTTTGCAGAAAATGGAGAGAGTGGGGTCCTGTCTGATCTCTCTAGGAAGAGAGTTCCAGAGCCGAGAGGCCACCAAAGAGAAGGCCCCACTAACCGCACTTGAGACGGCGATGGGAATGAGAGGAGAGCCTCCTCAGAGGATCTTAGAGTACATGCTGGTTCATAGAGGAAAATGTGATCGCAAAGATAGGCGGTTTCTGAACCTTTTAGGACTTTGTAGGTGATCACATGTAGGTGATCTTAAAGGTTAAAGTCGACATTACTGTGGACAGTAGCTGCTAAAGCTTGTGTTACATGTTATGTAGATAGATACCCATATAAGAAGCATAGTGCTCCAACTAGATCCTGAAAGTGGACTTTGACACCAGCAGATCTAGACTATGCAGTTCCATTAGCTTTTGCCTGTGAATTGGCACTGCATTTGACTCATTGAACAGCAATTGCACAGTATTTTTTTAACTTAATCCCATTACTATCCCATTTACTAGAAAAGGACACTGATTTTGTGTACACTGTAAAATCCCAAGGTCTTTTATGTTCCTGCCAAACACTGTGCAGCAGGATTTAGTGCATTATCCATTATCAAGTCTGAAGCATTGGTTTGTTGTTCTTTTTTTTGCCTTTTCCATTGTGTGTCTTCTTAGCCTACAGTCTCGGTGGATAGTTTTGATGCTCCCATCTCTCATTTACCTTATATAGCTCTGTACTGAGGTATGTAAGCCAATTATCAGGCCATAAGCCTTTTCTTTCCTGTTTTGAATGCTCATGCACTATTTCTCTGTGTCAAATGCCTTAGATCCTATTTGGCTTGTAGTTAGCAAACAAAAGACTGCCGGGAATGTTGGAACACCCATCTCTTGATCATTTTTAATTAAGTAGCCATTAACTGGATAATGTTCATAAAGTGCTTTAAACATGCAGATTATCATCCACTATCATTATTATTAAATGCCAACTAATCCTCTCATTATTTTGAATTATCCATTTTCTCCTCTTTCAGACTAACCATTTGAAAACCTGTTGATTGTGCAGGCTGACCTTTTGAGTATTCTTCACTTTTTAGATTCTTATTCCATGTTCGGGGAATACTTCTACCGTGTTTCCCCGATAGTATGACACCCCCGATTGTAAGATGTATCGGGGTGTCAGAGGGTCGGCTAATATAAGCCATACCCGAAAAGTAAGCCGTACCTCGTTCGCCACGCCGCCGCCGCCCCCGCAACTGGCCCATCGGCCGCGCACACCTCCACGGCGCACCTTTCTGCCAGGCCTCCAAGGAAGGGAGGAAGAGAGCCAGGCGTGGTGAAGCAGCGCCGCGTCAGAGTGACGCAGCGCCGCTTCAGCACGCCTCTGGCTCCTTTCCCCTCCTCCTTTCATCAGGAAGGGAGGAAAGGAGCCAGAGGCGTGGTGAAGCGGCGCTGCGTCACTCTGACGCGGCGCTGCTGCCACGCCCTGGCTCCTTTCCCCCTCTTTTCATCAAGGAAGGGAGGAAAGGAGCCAGAGGCGTGGTGAAGCGGCGCTGCATCACTCTGACGCGGCGCTGCTTCGCCACGCCCCTGGCTCCTTTCCCCCTCCCTTCTTTCGTCCAAGGAAGGGAGGGGGAAAGGAGCCAGAGGCGTGGCGAAGCGGCGCGCGTCACTCTGACGCGGCGCTGCTTCGCCACGCCCCTGGCTCCTTTCCCCCTCCCTTCTTTCGTCCAAGGAAGGGAGGAAGGAAACCAGAGGCAGTGGCGTGCGCAGCGCCGTCAGAGTGATGCAGCGCCGTTCGCCATGCCCCTGGCTCTTTTCCCCCTCCCTTCTTTCGTCCAAGGAAAAGCTGCGCCGCGGAGGTGTGCCGCGGCCGATGGGGCCGGTTGCGGCGGCGGCGTGACGGCGGCGGCATGGGCGTGGCGACGGGGTACGTCTTAGTTTATATAAGACGTACCCCTAATTGCCGTAGGGGACTTTTCGGGGGGAAGAAAGTAAGACGCTGTCTTACTTTCGGGGAACACTTCTAATAGAGACTAACCAGAATGACCCCAAATGATGCAAACATTGCATATCTCCTGAGTTTCTCATCAGGTCAGATAGTATAAAAATAACAAAGAGATGAACTCAAAAACTAGATCCAATCTTTTTCTACTGCTTTCTTCCTTCACATCTCCTGTCACCTTTGTGTCCAATCTGATATCACTTCAGGTAACAAGAGAAAGTCACTAGCCATTTCTCACCTGGTGGATGTTTCTATAAAGAGAACAGGAGGGAAACAATAGATATCATCCTGTGTTCATGGACCACCTGAGTCCAGGAACATGGGATGTTCATATAAACTGATAAGGATGGTTCCAAAACTGGTCAAAGTAATTACATGGGCCCAAAGATGCTGTTTACTCTGGCTTCTTAGGGAAACTCCAGAGCAACCTTAATTTATTAACAACACAGTTTAAGGCTATGTTAAGCCAAAGGAACTCCTTGCATTATGTAGCTACCACAGAGCTGATTTGACTCTTCTTCAAGGTTATGTGTTGTATATGTGCTCCTAAAGATGATTACTTCTCAGATGGAAAACCCCCCTCAATAAGCCATTTTGTGTGTGGAATCTCAATTGTATCTCCAGAACTTTAACAGATTTATATGCCCATACTTTTAGTCTTCTCGAACCACCAGCAGTGTTCTTAAAGGATTTTGGACAATTTGGCACACATACTTGTCACTTGCTGGACAGCAATTCTCCCCCTTAAGCTTATGCTAAATTTCTGAGACCAGTGAGATAGAAAAACAAAACAAAGAGTCAGCATCCCATTTCTCTATGCTTTGGAATGTTTTTCAATGGCTCAATGATCTAGTTCAGATAAAACTTGGCAGGAGTTTATGCTACATTCAAATAGCAAATGAAAAGAGGGAATAGTAGTCATTAGGCATGGTTTAGGCATGGTCAAATTCCTTTTTGAAGTGATTTTGAAACAATTTGAGAACCCGGAAGTATCATTGTTATTTAGAAGCCACTGTTAGCATCTTTTTTTATTCAGGAAGTGAATCGGAAAAGACCCAGCGTTTGGAGGCAAGCAGCAGCTTGCATGTTGGGATGCTTGCCTCCAGCTAATGAGGGGAAACTATGTGGGGAGGGGCAGTTTTATTTATTTATTTATTTCCGGCATTTTACCCTGCTCTTCTCAACCCCCGGTGGGGGACTCAGAGCGGCTTCCAGGAGGCACAATTTGATGCCCATACAATAAAACACAGTATAAAACACAGTATAAAAACCCTCAAGCATTCAAAAATAAAATACATTAAAATACAATTACATTAACATATCCTATGCGTTCATTTATGTTAAAAACAGTGTTCCGTCCATAAAAGCAATTGAGCCCTATTCAACAACTTTCCATTAAAATCCAGTCTAAAATGCTGCCTTGTGCTAATGTGTGAATGCCTGGTCCCATAGCCAGGCTTTTACTTTTTTCCTGAATGTCAGGAGGGATGGAATTGATCGTATGTCACTAGGGAGCGCATTCCACAGACGGGGAGCCACAACTGAGAAGGCCCTCTCCCTCGTCCCCACCAGCCGCATTTGAGAAGCTGGCAGGAGCGAGAGCAGGGCCTCCCCGGATGATCTTAAAGTATGAGGTGGGACGTAGCGGCAGATGCGTTCGGACAAGTAAGCTGGGCCAGAACCATATAGAGCTTAAAAGGTCAAAACCAGCACTTTGAATTGAGCCCGGAAGTGGACAGGCAGCCAATGGAGCTGACACAACAGGGGGGTGGTATGCTCCCTGTATGTAGCTCAAGTTAGTAGTCTGGCTGCCGCCCACTGGACTAGTTGTAATTTCCGAACTGTCTTCAAAGGCAGCCCCACGTAGAGTTTTGGCACGGCAGCCATTGCCCTTTAAAAAGGCCAATGCGTGCCTCGTGGGCTCATTGTGAGCCGGGGACATGAACAGGAAGGGACTAGGCAGCTTGGGTGGGAAAGGTGCCACGCCACCGCTTTGCAAGGGAACAACAGGATTAGGAACAAATTGGGGAAATCAGCTGCCTGCAAGGGTTCCTTGTGTGTGGGGAGGGAAGAAGGACAGGGCAGCTGGGATAAGTGTTCTTCTTTTGTCTGCAACTGCCAATTTTCCTTTTTGAAGCAGTGGTTTTAACTTTCAACAGACCTCAATCCTCTTTGGGTTACACTTTGGATTTTGAGATCCCAGAAAGTCCGTTTGGACTTTGAAAACCCCATTTTCTGCTAATAATTTCCTTGGGAAACCACATAATACCACTTTGGAGCCCTCTTTGTCTGCTTTGGGTTTCACATTGTACTTTTGGAAACTAGAAATCTCCTATACTCTGCTAATAATTTCCTTGGGAAAACACACAATAAAAGTTTGGAGTTTTGTGCTTTGGATTACATGTACTTTTGATAACCAGAAATCTCATAATCTAATCATTTCCTTGGGGAACCACACCATACAACTGTGGAGCCCCATTTCTTTGCTTGAGGTTACACATTGTACTTTTGGAAACAAGAAATCTCCTATAATCTGCTAATAATTTCTACCACTGTGGCAAGTTTTGTCAGTAGTGATCTAAAAATAAGGGAAAGGGAATCCCCCAAGTTTTGCCTGTCCCATTTGCAATTTATGAAGAGATTTGGAAATTTCAGAAATTTCGGAATATTCTTGCTTTTTGGGAGGAAATTTTCGGAAATCACTTCAAAATCGAATCGCCAACGCCCCCTACAACTGAAACTAGTTTTGAACCATTTTTCCTCTTGATCAAACAAGCCTAGTAGTCATATAAGAATAAACTTTCATTGGCCTGTGTCACTGTCCTGACTTGATAGCTCTTCAAGTACAAAAGTGGTGTGCTCAACTAAATGATGATGCCTAGTGACTGTTTTACCTTTTGAAAATGGGGAATTGCAGCATTTATCAAGGTTGCTTGGCTGTCTCCATGCTGACACACCTGTTGGAGCAACATAAAGCCTGAATGAGTGCTGACCTGGCCACTGCTTTGCTTCAGGATGTAGGTTAGAAGACAATTGATGTTTTTTGAGACACAGACCTGCACAAGTAAATTATACCACAAACTCTCATCATCAGGAATCCTTCTGTGGATACCAACACAGCACCCTGGGAAGTATTAACCTGTATAAATTACTTCCGGGTATAGGAGATCAATCAAACAAGATGAAAGAAAAAAGTACCAATTAACATGCTTTCTTTCTTGTGTGGCCCTTCAGAAGACTGGCAGCTTGTATCTGGTCTGTTTGTGTTTTTAAAGGCAAAGTGTTAAAATGTGTGTTAATGACAGGATGAAACCGCTGCAAAGGGTTAGAAATAGGTGAATATCTGTTAAACCACGGTTCTTTTTTGGTTTGCACAGGGTTATAGAAAGTTCTCAAAAGGCTGGCAGTAGGATAAGAGTTCTAGTGCTGAATGTTCTTTTAAATATCAAGATATGAAGATATACTGTGTCTTATCACTAATCTAGGTAGTCCAGTATTGTCAGATCTCACATGCCCCTTCTAAAATCCAGATTATTTGCTTTGAACTGGGTTTTATGGCAATATAGAAGAGGTCTAAGATATCTCATTTGCCCTCGGAGACTCAGAGAGTGTGATTTGCCCAAAGTCATCCAGTGGGTTGCTATGCCCAAGTGAGAATTAGAACCCTGGTTTCCTAGAGTCTTTCCCCACTGCCATATAATCCAGTTCAAAGCAGATGATCTGAATTTTTTACAGCTGTGTAGAAGGGGTCTTAATGCAATGCTCAAATCATTACACCATGCTGTCTTTTGACATAGGGACCCATAATAAACTCAGTTCACCATTAAAAGCAGTCTCTGGTTGCTTTAAAAAAAATCAAAGGATGTGACTACTAGAAACTTCTGAAGTTGATTCCAAGGTCTTCTTCCATTGAATAAGTTGCAATAAATGAGATACCAATTTTCAATAACTACAGTCCCATCTACACTGCCATATAAAATCCAGATTATCTGCTTTGAACTGGATTATATGGCAGTGTAGACTCATATAAACCAGTTCACAGCAAATAATTTGAATTATCTGCTTTGATAATCAGGATTATATGGCAGTGTAGTTTCAGCCTACAAGTACAAAATTGTAATAGTACCAACAATGCTACAATAATAAGGCTAAAAATCTAATGTGAAATGTAAATACTGCCAAACCTACTCCTTATAACTTTTCCTGTAGTTAACATCTGCCTCCCAAATCATAGTTTACAAGAACTTAATATCCTTGTGATGTAGTGGGAGGATAAAAAGTAGCTTCATAGTGTGATGAAGTAGCATCATGGGACAGGTGTTTGCAGATTCTGCATTATGGTAGCTCTCCCCAGGCTGGTTTCTTTCAGATGTGTTGGATCACAAATCCCATCACCACCTTAGTTGAGAGTTATGGGAACTGTGGTCAACGCATTTGGTTAAGACATTTGCCATGTTGGGAAAGCAAGAAGTACAAGAATGCAAATGTACCACAGACACTCATTTAGGCTTTTAGTAAAGTAACCTTGACATTGATCATAAAAGAGAAAATCATTAGAGAAAACACAGCAGGAAGAGCCTTTCATATTTGTGAATTGAATCTGAACACTCATTTCCCTTGAGATGTACAAGCTTGGACCCTTTGAGTGTTGTCACTAGCTTTGAATTTGAGCTCTCATGCAAGTAAGGAATTATAAACTTTGTTCTTTCTTAATCATTGCACTCTTACGTTAAAAGTAATTGTACATATTATGAACAGGATTTCGATGTTGCACTCACGGCTATTGCAGAGACATCTAGACTACAGATCCCAGAATTCCCAAACTAGCCAGCTGGTGCACTTGGGAAGATGTAGGACTTTCTTGCACAAAGATGTTATTTGGCAGTTGTCATGCAATCAGGGATAGCAACAATAGACCCTCGTTGCCAAACTTTTCAACATTCACACAAATGTGCCAAGTTGCCAGTTTGTAGTCTCATGGCCATGATCCCACTTGCCTCCTAACTCCACTCTCCAACAGTTCCTCTGCTCCATAGTTATTTGAAAAATATTTTTGAAAAGCAATTTTGCAATGTTAGCTAAGGTTATTAAAAATAAATAAAATAAAACTTCTACTCAATATTGTTCCCTGGAGAATTGGGATGGGGAATGTAGAGAATTTTGCGGTTTATACGAAAACAAACCCAGAATGCATGCAGTCCTGTCCAGACTTCCCAGCCCTTTGTGCTTCCACAATGAGTAAATATGAGCCAAGTAAATGGGAAAATCAAAATTTACTCTTAAGTACTCTTCTTTGTTTGAAGATTTCTTCTTCCATCAATGGTGCAAAGAGACAAGCATAATAGGCTCTCAGCCTGGAACTTACTTCGTGTGAGTTCTGAAGCAAGTGTTTCATTAAGTCCCAAAATCCATTACAAACACTCCTCAAGTTATACTCCATTCAGGGAGTGGTTCAAGCTTGTTATCCTTGATTGCTTCAATTACCCAGATGTTTCCCCCTAACACACACACACACACGATCCTTTCAGAAACGTAGTCATATACATGCATATATCGTAATAGAGAATGGGTACTGGCATGCAGACACTATTGTCATTCCAGTGTCTGCATGCCAGTTCAGAAGTGGAATAGACTCATTGCATATGATAAGTGATGGGACTGGACCATGATCTGAAGCTACTGAGGGCCTTTCCTGCCAATAACAGGGAAGAGATTTATTGTTAGAGGTGATAGACTGGCAACAAGGTACACAAGCCATGGTGTTTCAATGCTGCTTTGCCACATTTGTGCAATAATATCCATAGTTGAGAAAAGTTTTATTTGTAACCTCCATTCAATTTTCAGCCATTCCTTCTTATCCTGGAAAAGGTTGGGGAGGTACCTGGCAGTTGTTGTTTTGCAGATCCTCCCCCTGTCTACCTATCTATCTACTTATCTATCTATCTATCTATCTATCTATTCATAACATCTCAATAGGATTATAGTGATTTGCATATGCATTAAGAGGGGATAGGGCAGAGGAATACCAAAATGCAACAGGGAAAGCTAAATGAGGCCTTTTCTACACAGTGGCCCCTTCTATACTGCCATATAAAATTCAGATTATCTGCTTTGAACTGGATTTTATGGCAGTGTAGACTCATATAATCCAGTTCAAAGCAGATTATGTGGATTATCTGCTTTGATGCTCTAGATTATGTGATAGTGTAGAAGGAGCATAAGAGTAACTGTACCAAAACTGGAATTTAATTATTATGTATCTCTTTATAGTGCATTTCATGTTTAGACTGAAAATGCAATCATGTATATTTCTACTCAGATGTGAGACCCATTTGCTTATTCCCTTTATTTATTTAGAATGAGGTTGATAAAAGATTGCAAGTTCAAATCAATGTTTGGCATATTTTTGTTACCAGGTTTTTTAAAAAAGGGGGGGGGGGAGGGAAACATGGGAATTTTATAATTTGTAATCTTGTAATTTTTAGGCTTATGAATGGAATTCCTAAGTAACTTCATGACTTCCGGTTGGGCGGTGATGGCTGCGGGCTGGGAAACTATGGGCTCCGTAGTTCCAACCCCATAGAAGTCGTCGGGTCGAGCGAAAGCTCCCCTCTCCCGGTGGATCGAAACCGGGAGGAACGTAGGAACCCGTAGGCATCTGGAATCCCCCCAAAAAAACCCCCCAAGGGGTGAGGTGAGAGGGAGGCCGGAGCCGAGGGCATACGGACGACTCTGGGGGAAGCGATCCAGATGGGATCGTAAATACCGCAAGCCCCGCTCAACAAAGACTAAGAAATAAAGACGAACGAAGGCTGCGGCCAGGAGGAGAAGCGTAAGTCTTCTTAAAGGGAATATTCATCATCTGAGTGGACACTCAAAAAAGGAGATTAAGAAAATAAAGGAAAAGAAGGAAAGATCTAAGGATCTGGGAAAGTTAAGGACTTAAAAGATATAAAGTCATAGAACGAAGGGAACCCTATCCAATATTGGCCAAAGGGGAGGTCCGAGAAAAGAGAAAGAGAAAGAAAGTAAACAAAGACTGACCTTGGCGCCATTGATGTTGTGTCTATAAAGCCCTTCTTTATAAACAAAAAGGAGGCAAACGTGGGATGGGAGGAGAAGAGGAGGAGAAGAGGAGAGCGGAGGTGACGCGAGCGGTGGGCGGTGACTGAAACCGCAGGAGTACCCCCTCCCAACCGAACGAAGAGAAGGATAGCAGACTCTGCAGGCCACCCGGAAGGGAAGATTGAAGAAGGAGACAGGAAGTGATCTAAGAAGGGCAAGAAGCCCAGCAATCAAGGGCGGAAGACAGTAGATTGAGACGCAGAAAGAAAGAAGAAACCAACGATAGTAGCTAAAGGAGAGCAGCGCCATCTGGTGGTGAGAAGACCAAAGAACAACTTAATTCAATCTAATTAGATTTAAACCAACCTACAATACAGACCTTACAGAGATTGCGGACCAGGAAGCAAGGAGGAGGAAGAGGAGAAAGAGCGCCACCCTGTGTCGGGAGGAGGATATAACAAGATAAATATACGAAAATACATTGAAATATAGAACTGTATAGAGAACAAATTGAAAGAGAGATGCAATCAGCTAGGACAAAGACAGATGGGAGGGACATAAGAGAAACAAAAGACATCAGACTATCCTTCCGCAGAGGATCAGGCGCAGGGCTAGGACCGGAGGAGACAAACATGAAAGACTTACTGAGAGAAATCCAGAAGTTGACAGAAAGTCAACTAGAAACCAAAAATGAATTGAAAAGCCTATTAGAACATCAAAGTCAAGAACAAAGAAAGACACAAGACAAGTTAGATGATATGAAAAAGGAACTTAAAGAAGACATAGGCAATATAAAAAGAGACTTAACCAAAGTTAATCAAGATGTGGCAGAAATAAAGGATAAATCCAAAAAAATGGAGAAAACCCAAAATAAGACACAAAAGGAAGTGGAAAATATAATTAATAGAAATGAAAAGCTGGAAAGGAATTTGGAAAGATTACAGCAAAAGGAGTTGGAACATCAAATTAGGTTGAGAAACCTACCAGAGGAAGACCAGGAAAATTTAAGGAAAAGAATAATTAATATACTGACGGGAGTTCTAGATAAACAAGAAGAGGAGATAGACAAAGAAATTGACCGCATCTACCGCGTACAAAGTAGTTATGCAAAAGAACACAAAACACCTCGGGACATTATAATTAATTTTGTTCGAAAAACGACTAGAGATGAGATAATATATTGGACTAACAAAAAACCAATTTTCTTCAAAGGGAAAAAAGTAATTGTCTTGAAAGAAGTATCGACATCAATTTTGAATAGGCGCAAAAATTACTTTTTCCTAACTGAAGAATTAAAAAAGATGAATATCAGATTCCGATGGGAAAAACAAGAGGGCATCATGACTACGTATAAAGGACAAAAGTACTGGCTGACGACAGAGGAGAAAGCTAAAGAATTCTTCAAAAGACTGAAAAAAGAGACAACTTCACCACTACAGGAACCACAACAACAACGAAAACCAGGGTCTTCGCCAAGAAAGCATAAAAAAAGAAAAGGCGACGTTTCAACTCCCCTGAGGAGGAGGAACAAAATAAAATGGATGAAGCTGCGGCGAGGCCAATGGGAACGGAAGGATCAGCTATAGAAAGTTCCTCATCTGGAGAAGAAGGAGAGATGGAGGAAGAAGGGGAGACGCCAGTAGATGATGAAGGATCAACCACTTCGAATATATTCTCTGAATGCGAACGGGCTTAACAGCCCAAACAAGAGGAAACGAATCTTTCAGAAAATAATTAAAGGCAAATTCCAAATAGTAAATATACAAGAGACTCATATTTCCCATAAACATGTCTCCCATTTAAGACAGTTGAAATTGGGGAAAGAATATTTCTCCTCTTTCAACCAGAAGAAAAGAGGAGTGGTAACATATGTGTCAGATCAAATAAAATCAGAATTAAAGTTTAAGGATTTAGAGGGAAGAGTGGTGGGAGTGATGATTAATATACAAGAGGAAAAAACATTGTTATGTAATATTTATGCGCCAAATGGTCCGAAAACCAAATTTATAAAATTCCTGAAAGATAATATACAAGGATTGGAATACGACAATTTGATAATTGCAGGAGACTTTAATGGGGTCCTCAACACAAAATTAGACAAATTTAATAACAATAAGGGAATTAAGGGGAAAGAACAGGGGTTACTCCCAAGGTCTTTTGTACAGTTGAAAGAAGATCTGGATCTAGTAGACGCTTGGAGACATATAAATCAAGATTCAAGAGATTATACATTCTACTCTAGCCGACATAAGTCGTGGTCTAGAATAGATATGATATGGCTATCAAACTCCCTGACCACAAAAATTAGCAACTTGGACATATTGCCAAGAGATAATTCGGACCATAGCCCAATGATGTTAGATCTGAACTTAAGGAATAGAACAAGGAGATGGCGTTTAAATGGAAATTTGATAAAAACACAAACAGATATAGATAATAATAAAAAACTTATTGTAGAATATTTCGAACTAAATGACACAGGGGAAGTTAAACAACAGACCATATGGGACGCATTTAAAGCGGTAATGCGAGGAAATTTCATGTCACAAAACAGTACTAAAATAAAAAATAGAAATAAAGAGATGAAGGATTTAGAAGCAGAGATTTTAAAGAATGAAAATGAATTGAAAAAATACCCACGAAATTCAAAAATTGTAAAGATATTAACAAGATTAAAGGGGGAAAAACATCACTTGGAAATGGAAAATCTAGCGAAACAATATAAATATTTGAAGCAAGATTATTTTGAAAATGCCAATAAACCAGGTAGATGGATGTCAAGGAGAATTAATAAAAAGAAACAAAATGGGATCATTAGTAAAATTAAAGAAGGGGAAGTGTTGTATAATAAAGAGAGAGATATACAAAAGAAATTCTTAACCTTCTATAAAGAATTATACACCAAAGATGGAATATCGGAAGATCTTATAAGTCAGTACCTATCCAACCAAAAAATACAACATATTAGTGAGGAAGAAAGGGAAACTTTAAATAAGGAAATCTCCGAAAAGGAGATAGAAGAGGCCATAAATCAATTAAAGCCCAATAAAGCACCCGGGCCAGATGGTTTTACTGCAGAATTTTATAAGGTAATGAAAGATATTCTTATTCCTAAACTTAAGAAAATTATGAATTTAATTCTTAAAGGTGAAGGAATCCCGAAACATGGTCTAAAGCAACAATAACTCTAATTAAAAAAAATACTTTAGATGCACCAGAAACTCAGGACTTCCGACCAATTTCTCTACTAAATGTAGATTATAAGATATTTACAAATATATTAGCAAAGAGATTTAAAGGATTCTTGTCAAAATGGATTGGGGAAGAACAGGCGGGTTTCCTTCCTAATAGGACTACTAAAGATAATTTACGTACTATAATAAATACTATTGAATATTACGGTTAACATACAGAAAGAATTAGCGCTTCTCTCGCTTGATGCAGAGAAGGCGTTCGATAAATTAAATTGGGATTTCTTTAAAATGATTTTGACGGAATTGGATATCGGACACCAAATTAAAAATGCCATAAATGCTATATACTCCAAACAAACAGCGAGATTGGTTATAAATGGCATATTAACAGAGGAATTCACCATTGCGAAGGGAACCCGCCAGGGCTGTCCACTATCCCCATTAATATATATTATGGCACTGGAAGTCCTCCTAAAAGGAATTAGAGAAGATAAGGATTTAAAAGGGATGAAAATTGCCAAACAAGAATATAAGATCAAAGCATATGCTGATGATGTAATCTGCATTATAGAAAGTCCAAATGATAATATAAACAAATGGCTCGGTAAAATAGAGGAATATGGGAAAGTAGCAGGCCTTAAAATAAATAAGGGGAAAACAACAATTTTAACTAAGAATATAACTAAAAGGAAAAGGGAAGAACTAGAAAAGATATCTGGCATTAGAACATGTACAAAAATGAAATACCTGGGGATTTGGATCACAGCTAAAAATTCGCAATTATTAACAAATAATTATGAACAAACATGGAGAAATATTAAAAAAGATCTAGAGCACTGGAAAGTACTTAACCTGTCTCTCCTGGGAAGAATCTCAATCATTAAAATGAACGTTCTTCCAAAATTGCTTTTTTTGTTCCAAAATATCCCTGTGGTAAGAAATCAAAAATCCTTTCTATTATGGAAAAAGGAAATTACTAAATTTATTTGGAAGGGGAAAAGGCCCAGAATTAATTATAAAATAATGACGGACAAAAAGAATAGAGGAGGCTTTGGCCTACCGGATTTTAAACTTTATTTTGAGGCCTGTGCTTTACAATGGATTAAGGACTGGATGACATTAAAAAATGAGAAACTATTAACTTTGGAGGGTTTCAATCTGAGGTTGGGATGGCATGCCTACCTTTGGTACGGCAAGGCTAGGGTGGAGAAAAACTTTGGAAACCACTTTATTAGATCTGCGCTGTTGAAGGTATGGAACAAGTATAAGAACTACTTCTATAGGGAAATACCAAGATGGGTTTCTCCTATAGAAGCAGAACAGAGAAGATTGCAAGGCTGGTCTAGATGGCTGACATATGAGGAATTGTTGAAAAAGAGAGAGGAGAAGTATGAGTTAAAATCCCACGAGGAGATTAAACAGCTTTTAGAGAATTTAACTTGGCTACAATATTTTCAGATTAGAAATATGTATGAAAAAGACAAAAAAAACGGCTTTCATGGTAAAGAAGATTTTTGGGAACAATTGATGAAATCGGGGAAAAAATATATCTAAATTGTATAATAAACTCTT
The DNA here is from genome assembly GCA_030556195.1 of Anolis apletophallus. Classification (NCBI taxonomy): domain Eukaryota; kingdom Metazoa; phylum Chordata; class Lepidosauria; order Squamata; family Anolidae; genus Anolis; species Anolis apletophallus. The sequence goes on from JARBWK010000003.1 coordinate 70,465,969, forward strand.
AGATTGGGAGACAGAAACAGAAGAAATTAAAAATTGTATGGTTATTTGGGCTAAAAATATTGGCAGACAAATTAAACTACAGGAATGGAACAAAATTTGGAATAAAAATTGAAGTATACGTATGCCTATGATCTTAAAGAGAATTGGTTAAAGATGTTTCATAGGTGGTATATAACCCCTCAAAAAATTGGCATCATGTATAATAAAAGACATTCGGAATGTTGGAAATGTAAGTCACATGTGGGAAGTTATTTTCACATGTGGTGGTCATGCCCAAAAACCATTGAATTTTGGAGAAAGATCCACAAAGAAACCCAATCTATACTACAATTAAAATTTCCATTAAAGCCGGAATATTATTTATTGGGGCTAAGTGATAACGAACTAAAACTAGATGAAAACAAAGACATACTTCTCACATATATGTCAACAGCAGCTAGAATGGTTTTTGCCAAAGAATGGAAAGCTGATCGGATACCCAAATTGGACCAATGGATAGACAAGATTTATAGCATAAAAGACATGGACAAATTAACTTTTTATTTGGGAAAAATACGGAAAATCAAGAAGACAAACAGATTTGACTCTGTTTGAAGAATATATGAATATAAAGAAAGTGAAAGACTGACAGGAAACACCACGAAGATGATGAATGGAGGTCATATTTGTTATTCACTTACTATTCCTCCCCCTTCTCTCCTTTTCTCTTTCTCTTCTTTTTTATTATTTTTTTTACCATACCTTCCCTCTATCTATTCCACACACCCCCCCCGTAACCAAGGAGAATCCCCCCTCTTATTAACCATACTTGGGAAGTTTAGTCACTTACTATGTGCTCTTTTCATATAATGTATCACTATTACTCAAAAACAATTAAAAAAAAAATTTTTAAAAAATAAAAACCTGTTGCCTATGGAAAAAAATCAAGTGAAGTTATAAAGTGAGAAGGTTTTCGTCCATCTAGGGCAGTGTTTTTCAACCTTTTTTGAGCCACGGCACTTTTTTACATTTACAAAATCCTGGGGCACACCACCAACCAAAATGACACAAAATGACACTCTAACACAGTAATACCTATAGTTAATATGTTTTTAAATGTATTTATACACTCAGTGTTAAACCTGGGCCTGTTTCAATGAACAAAACATATATATGACTTCCTCTCACATATTTATACATGGCTATCATGTCTTCTCTCAGCCTTCTCTTCTTCAGGCTAAACATGCCCAGCTCTTCAAGCTGCTCCTCATAGAGCTTGTTCTCCAGACCTTTGTGAAATTTCACCCTGAGTGAAACTTGCTTCCAGTTAACTATGGATGTCATGAAGCTGTTATAAACAGTTCCTGGGGAAGGGGGGGGGGGGGCTAAAAATCCAATAAAATAGTAAAAAAAAATTCCAAGAGGAGAGGCTCAATTTGTACCTGTGAGGGGGCTGCTAGGAGGAGGGAGAGTGCCAATTTCCCACGGCACACCTGATGATCGCTCACAGCACACTAGTGTGCCTTGGCACACTGGTTGGAAAACACTGATCTAGGGTGCATGTACATTGTAGAATAAATGCAGTTTGACACCACTATAACTGCAATGGCTGGGCAATTCTTGGCAGAGAAGTCTAAAGGCCTTGTCAAACTAAAGCTCCCATGATTTCATAACAGGCACCATGGAAGTTAAAGTTGTGTCAAACTGCATTCATTCTCCAGCATGAATGCAGTCTGAGATTCTTCAAGGTTTTTTCGTGTGTGTGTGTGTGTGTGTGTGTGATTCTTTTTACCCAATTTTACATTTTCTGAATGTGAGTTAACATTTCAAATAGATTAGAAAGTTTAGAAGAGTTGCCTCTTATATTGGTCTTGGGTTTTCGTAAACAAACCACATCTGCTTGGGACTCTTCCATGGACTACTTAGGCAAAATTTTCAAATGACCTGTGAAATGATTAAGCTAATGAAAAAAGCATGTGAACTGTACTACCAAATGATTATGGCTTTCTTCTTCCCAACTCTCTTCCTCGCGTATGAGTTAACATAAGATGAATATCTGAATAAACTCTGTTGCATACTCAAAAAGAAAAGCAAGTATGAGAAACAAAAGGATGTGAATGGGTTATTTGATCTCTGGACTCATGCTTATTTCTTTTCCCCCATAAAACACTCCCATTTAATCCTTCTGTTTCAACAGCTCTAGCTATTTTTACTGGCCAGCCTTTGGAGCGGCATCCTATATATAGCTTCCAGAGGCATTGTGCTCCCATCCAAATGAAGAATGAAATTATATCTTAGGAGCAAAATGTGCCACTTCTCTGAATAAGGAACAGCATTCTGTATGAAGAGCAAATAATTCAGACAAAATTACTTCCCAAAATGATAATGTGCCCTTATGGGATTGTCTTTACAGGATGGCTCTGACATGGCCAATGATCAGGTTTTTCTGTCATGTAAAGCCATTCTCAGCTCATGTCCAACTGTCAATATTGCCACCAGGACACAATCCTTTCTATCTTTAGAGATCATTGAAATAAAGCATTCTTATTTTCTAAAAAGGCATAAGACTGTTATTGCTTCAGGTTTTTTTTAACATTATGTCTTAACTTACTCCAGAAAGCAATAACAACAGTAAACTACAACATTAAAAAACAAATCAGATGACAAATAACACAACAAAACAAATGGATAATGCTTTGCTTATCCAGTATATAGTTCATTAAAGTTTACCAGTCCTTTTCTATCCATTCTGTTTTAAGAGTTTAAGGCCCCTTTCTATGGCTCCTTCTACACTGCCATATAAAATTATCTGCTTTGAATTCATTATATGGCATGTAGACTCATATAATCCAGTTCAAAGCAGATAATATGGATTTGATCTTCTGGATTATATGGCAGTGTAGAAGGGGCCTAAAAGATATGCACCTTTACTGCTGTGATTCCCTTATTAATCTTTAGTTCCTCAAGAAGTGGAGGAAGAAGGGGAAGCACAGCAATGTAAAGGAGACTAAATATTCTTGCTTGGAGATCCTTTGGTCTCTTCAGCGACTATGAAATTATGAAACTTTATTCTAAACCCCACTTTTAAAATAAATTGTCCACAAATAATCCATATCAAAGTGATTCATATACAGTGCTTGTGAGATTAATAGTGATATTTTACTCATGTTTACCTTTGAGATCCCTAAAAAAGACGATGCCTGGCCACCCTCACTGCAAGGTCCAGTTGCAGTTCCTCTCACTAGATCTCACATTAATCCTTTCTACATTAAATTGCATTGGTTCAGCAAAGGCGGGACCTTGTAAACTCTTGAATGACTCATCTCCTTTATAAATACACGGGGATCCAGTAGCACCTTAGAGACTAACTGAAAATGAAGTCAGTAGCATAAACTGCCTTTGTCCTCCAACAATCATAGTTAAAACTGAACGTGTCACCACATTATCACACCCATATATTTTGCATTTCTATGGTTAGTCGTACATCATAGTCTGCCTATAAATATCTGTTCCTAAGTTCTTCATTCCATACATCTGAGGAAGCATCAGTCCAGGCAGCTGGATTGGGTCTGATTGAGCTTGATCCTCTGTTCAGACACCATCACAATTTCCCTGCAAAGAGAAAGTCTCATCCTCTGGTTCACTTGCACTGCTCCCTGACTATGGGACTCTATGCAAGTGCTTTTCACATCTGGTAATATCAGAACACATAGGCTAATGGAAACACAACTGCAATGGTGAGTGCTCACAAAAGCTGTGTGGTTTGTGAGACGTAAGTGTGATGGCACAAAGGACAAAGGGACAGGCCAGGAGGACTGATGCAGTTGGAGAATCAGAACACCAGCATCGCATCACAGTAGGGGGTCTCTGATCCATTTTGCCACCATCGCTGTCACTGTGAGGTTTAATGCTTCAGATTGACCCCAGATTAAGTGGCCTAGCAGTACTAGTTTAATATACACAAATTACCACATCATGTGGACCTTGTGTTTTGAGATTATGAAATTTTAAATGAGTACCTTGAAAGTGATTTAACAGTTAATTAGTTCCATAAAGCCAAGACCCAAAAAGCAAATATAAAGCTCTATTTCAGATCACAGTTATAATCATTCAGAGTTGAGAAGGAAACACCAGCCACAATATTGCACTTTTATTTATTTTGTTTCACTGATAATGTACAGGATTATAAATGTTCACAGTTCTTTTGCCACATGTAATGAAATTATCAGTTGGCTGGTCAAGAGATAGACTAAGGTTTCAAGACATTAAAAAAACCCACTGTAGACTAATGATGAAGAAAAAAGAAAAAGAAAAAGAGCATGTTTGATTTATTTTTTAGCCAACACACTAGTAGATGAAAATAGATGCAGATAAATTCAAAGATGGCAGAATACTTGTAAATATGCAAATTGAAATACCAGCAAGTACTTATTTCATAGTTACAATAGTTTGAATCAAGATGACTCTGTATGGTTTTAATGCAAAGATTAAAAGTTTACAGAAAATGCCTACTTCAGCTTTTGTGCTGCCGAGGTCAGCAAATTAACTTTTGTTGTTGCCCTGACCATGTGCTTTATAGAAGTAGCTTACAAATTAAAATTCTACATTCTTTGTTCTGTGAAGGGATTTGCTTTGTTTGTGCATAAATATAGGAAAACAACCACAACAAAAATGGTGATGGGCTATCATTATCCAAATTGATAGCAGCTGTGCTTACTGAAAAATGTTTCTCTCAAATCTGTTGACATGTTTGAAATAATAAAAAAGGAAGCCCATCACATGTTATATTTCAATGCAACCTGCATTCCTTCTCCATCAATACATTTGCTGTATCATTGCAACCACTGAATTCTATTTTGAGAAGCATATTTACATGTCAGACGCCGATGCCCGCGGTCCTGAGTTTGGCCGGTGGGATCTGGGATCCGACCTAGCCTAAACAAAGGACAGCTGGCTGGTTGGGATCGGAGAGCTAGGCGATTCCCATGGGAAAGTTGGGAGGGGGGTTCATCACGGGTTTGTCACGGGTGTGTATGGGTATAAAAGGTGTGTGTTGGTGGTGGGAAGCACTTCTGGCTTCAAGTGTATTGTTCCTTTAATAAAATTTGGTTGGATCTTCCGGAGGACTCCATGTGATTCATCACAAGAATTAGAGCGGCCTTACATTTACAAGTGGAACTGTTACTCAGTTCCTTCATGTCTCCATTGCAATACAGAAGTTTCCTGTAGTGGGAAGGTTAACTTTTTCTTCATAGGCAATTCTGGATGATGGTAGTGATGATATGCCTTACCTTCAGTGCCTGTGTATTGAAGTAGAGAACAAGGGTTTAAAATAGAACAGATAACTAGTGTGGACTACAGCTAGAGATGGCTAGGAATATCATTTCTATACCATGAATTGAAGGCATATGCAGTTATGCACAGCTTTGAAAATGTACTCCTATTGTTTCGAAAACAAAATTTTCAGAAACATATGGAGCTACCTCTCTGATATTGGGTTGGCCAATAACTCTCCAGTTTAAATAATTTGTGCAGGGCAAATCTATTTTTTTACTGTTGGAGAATGGAAGCTTCACCTAGAAAATACTTGATAGATTTTGTTAGATAGAAATAGCACAGCATTTCTAGTCATATAAAAATACTGTTTGATGAACACATGGAATATTGATAGCACCCGGGTAATGACTGTGAATGTTATGATAAAATACCTAAGGGGATGTGGTAATGGCTGAGACATACCCATGCAATGTGTATTGCAAAGGGGTTACATCAGATATTGTCCCCTACTGATCTTTCTCTTTCCTGCAAGACTCATTGTGAGTCTGTCTATTCTGTATGTGACTTTCTAATGATCTATTTGGACATACCATACCAGAATGTGGATCTGTGGATCCTGATTGTGTATTTGTTTAATGCCTCTAGACAGGGCCGTAGCCAGGATTTTGATTCCCGGGGGAGCTGAGTTTGGTTTGGGGGGTGAAACTGGGTGGAAGAGGGTCTACCCTAACAAACCTTTTGTATTGTTATCCCAATAACCCCATGAATGTGGGATATAATGAGCATGGTGGTCAGATCGTGATATGAATAAACATAACAGTTTAAATAATGTACCAGTAAAGCCTTCTCGCGGGCCACCCTGAAAATTTCAGGGGGGGCTGAATCCCCCTTAGCCCCCCCCCTGGCTACATGCCTGCCTCTAGATATTTTGGATGAAAACCTGAACCCATGAGTTTACTGAGCAGTATGTTCATAAGGTCAGATGCTTGCAGTTGGACTCTGTTGAAGATGGGCTGATATGCGTTTTTGCTGTGTATTTTTCCTACTTCTGGACACTTGATATCCAGAGTGCAGCAGTTCTGGGAGCTCATACTATAAATCATTTCACAAAACCATCCCAGGAGGATGACGCTGCTATTGTGCATCCAAAGCCTGATGCTTCTCCCTGACTCTTCAGTGACCACTAATGACCATGAAAGAGGACACTCAGAGAAGAAAGTTGAGCCCTGAAGAAAGGGAGAGAAGTATTGCAGTATGGTTCCCACTTTGCGATAATTAATGGTGATTACAAAAATACCAGGACATTGTGAAAATGTTATTGTTAGATATTGATTTTGCTTCAGCTTCTGTATGATCAGCTTTCGTAAAAAGAAAAGGGAGGAGTGAAGGGGTTAGTAAGGGGTTAGTGAGCTTAATAGTACAAAATGCTGAAATGTTAGTTTGTGTCCCTCTTTGCAAAAGGGAACAGAAAGAACGAAGGCAAAGGGGAGATTGTGTGTTCCAGATAACACAGGATGTTTCAATTTCAGTGACCTTACAATTTAATACTTATCTATGTATAAATAATGTATTGTTTATATATGCTTGCGCCGCATATGTAGTAGCTTATTAGGTAAAAGTGTCAAGATGGAAAATACTGAGAAAAGCTTGTTTTTAAGAACCTGATTGGTTAGGGGGTGTGAGCAGAAAAGTTACACCATGGCCTAGTAAAAATTGTATAAAAGATAACAGAAGGATTGTAGAAGCATGGGCAGCTCTTTCTTTGAAGGCACTCTCTGTCTTTGGCTTTTTCCGTCTCTGTGTGGCCACGCTGAAAAGAAAAGATTTTTCTACTTCGCCTAAGGAGACTGGTTGTTTTTGTTTTTGATTGCCTGCTCTGCTGGACCGAGGTTTTAGGAGTTCCCTTTCAATACAGATATTTGTAGCTGTGCAATTGTATCGTTTGGCAATTTTTTTACCTAAAGGGAACTGAAAGCGAGAAATTTACATTGGCATGCAGAGGCTAAATTTTGTTTTGTTAAGCCCCAGTTCGAGAAAGGCTGGATCTACTCTGCCATATAATACAGTTTATATGATTAGTGTAGACCCATGTAATGCAATTCAATGCAGTTAAACTGCATTGTATGGGTCTACAGTTTTCAATCTGAATGATATGATGGTGTAGATCCAGCCAAAAAGGGAACAAAACACTGAACAACTTCAGATCTGGGGATATGGTAGCAAAACTTCCGCTAGATTTTGGAAATTCTACTTTTTTAAAATTTGTGATTTCTATGTTAAAGATAGTAGAGTCAATGTGATGTAATGGTTTCAAAACTGGGCTATGGCTCTGGAGATTTGAGTCCCTTTTCCGGCATGGAAAACCACTGACCTTGGGCAAGTCATACCTTCTCAACTTGAGAGAAAGAAAGAGGCAAAATCCTTTTGAACATAGCTTGCTGAAAAAACCCCACCATGATACATTTGCACTATGAGTTATTGGTGCAGTTGACACCAACCCTAGTGATGCCACTGGACACTCCTCACTTAACCAGGAAGATAAGAATAGGATTAATCTCTCAACCTACCTTATAGGGGTTTCTAAAGATAAAATAGAGACGAGGACCTTGGGAAATATGGATAAAACAACCAGCTATTAGTGAAAATGTAGCGAGCTCTCTTAAAAAAAAACACCTGATTTAAGCAACACAGAAGAACAGCTGTGGCAGATGATGGAGGGTTTTTTTTCCCTATTGTTAGATTTTAAATAGCAGAATAATGAGTAACAAATTGAATCCTCTTTTGTTAGAGGGAAACAATGGGGTCTGCTCTTTTTTTACTTGGCTTCAAGAGTTTGTAAGGATGGTGTATGTAATGGTTTGCTAATGCAGCCTCAGTGGGCAGCTGTTTTTGCTAATGGCAAAAAGTAGCTGCCCAGAGAAAATATCTGTCAGGGACCCTGTAAATACCAGTTCATTCTTGGAGAAAAGGCAATGATCTGTGAGTCCTTGCCTCTGATAAAAATCAAGGCCAAAACAACATGTGGAACTTAATTTAGGCCCAAATGACATAGGCACAAAAATACAGATGGAAGCTGGATTAAGATTGAGTTGTCCACATTGTGACTTCCAACTAGCATCTAGCTGGATGTTAAAAAATCTCACTGGAAATTCCAGATTAAGCCATTCAGTTTATACACTGCCAAAGCCAATCAACAGATTAACAGTCCAGTGTTACAAATGGAAAAATGCATGAAGAACACTTATGCGGGTAAGATTGATGCTTCAGAGAAAATTTGAAACACAACTCTGGTGGAAGGTAAAAAGGTGCTTCCCTCTTGGAACACTCAATGTAACTCTGCTTCCATCATATGCTTATCAGATGTTTCCAAGCAATGCATTATGCTGGAGAAGTTTTATACCTGGGACGTCATCCTCTTCCACTGAGCGCGCAGCTTCGGGAGGGATACACATGGATCGGTGAGGGAGGAAGGGGACACCCGCCTAGGCAGGAAGATCAGCTGAATCAACCCTGGTGATCAATGGGGTGACAGATGTCGCAGTCAGATTGCCCTCACATCCATGCTGGAGAAGTGAAGAAAAAAATTATCCTGAGTTCAGATGGATCCAGAATCAGTGGAACTTTGTGAATTCCTTTACAGCTTCCAACTCTTGTCTCAGCCCCCAGCAACAGCAATGTTATCCCTCTGGGCAGCTAAACCAGGAAATCCCAACTGGATAGCCACCCGCGAGGGTCTTCCTCTAGGGACAAATCAAGAATGGACAACTTGGAAGTCCCTGAATAGACTCAGGAGTGGAATGGGCAGATTTATTTATTTAGTGTATTTGTATACCACCCCTCTCAGCCTTCTGGCGACTCGAGGCGGTTTACAAGGCAAAATTCAATTCCACAAAAACACAAGTACAACACCACTGGGACTGTGGTGCAGCTGGCTGGGTGTCAGCTGCATTAAGATCACTACTGACTGAAATGTCATGAGTTTGAAGCCAGCCTGGGTCAGAGTGAGTTTCCGGCCAATTTTGTGTAGCTTGTTGTCGACCTTTGCAATCCGAAAGACAGTTGCATCTGTCAAGTAGGAAATTTAGGTACCACCTATGTGTGGGGAGGCTAAATTTTAACAAATTTATGAGGCCATGAAAAATATCCAGCAAAAGCATGCGGGGAATGCAGAAAGTATTTCATGTGTGTCAGGCCCCAGCCAGCCAGACCGAAGCCATGATAATTCCAAGACATCAGCTAGGCCTGAGAGCAAACCCCTGCGTGAACCTTTGTGTCAACCAACGGTCAAGGGCAAGCGCAGCCTTCCTTCTTCCCAGGCCGATAAGAGGAGCTGGTACAGCAAGAGCTGGCTGCCTCCCCAGCTCCCAGGTGCTACTACTAATGAGCAAACATTCCTTCGCTCCTCGGAGGGCAAGGGAGGGCCAGACCCACAGACTGTCCCTGGGAAGAAGTTCCGATGCAGTGTGCGTCTTTTAGAGAAATGCCAAGGAAATCCTATTTAAGCTGCTTCCCGTTGACTCTCAGTATCTCTCGCCAACGTTCAGCTTTCCTTGTCAAGTTCTACGTACTCTAGTTCCAGCCCGGGCCGGTGGGCCTTCAAGTCCTCACACTCAAGTATTTGCCAAGCCTTTGTTGCCAGAGACTTATCCAGGATTTAGCCCATTGGGGCATCAAGACTATTTATTCCTTTTTGAACCTTTTTACTCTTGGACTATTGCATTGCAATACTTGATGCTGAGAGCATCAAAGAACTATATTTTTATCTCTTTACTTCTTTTCACTTATTCTAAATAAAGCATTTAATCACAGCTGGTCTCAAGTGGTTTACTGAGGGATCCTTCAGGTCTAAGGTGCAACACAGTGTCACAGATGGACGGTGAAGCGACAGCTCCCCTGGTGGCCAGAAAAAAGTTAAATAGCCTCTGACTGTCTGTGTATATGTGTTGTGTGTCTATGGCATTGAATGTTTGCCATGTATGTGTACATTGTAATCTGCCCTGAGTCCCCTGCGGGGTGACAAGGGTGGAATATAAATACTGTAAATAAATAAATAAATGCAATATAAAAATGTTACCATCAATAAAATCATAACAACAGCAAACATAAATCAATAAATTCCCATTAAAACATTGTCCAGTCCCTTTGTGTAGCTGTTCTGTTTCAGATCAAAAGACAACCTGGCAAAAGGGCACTACCTAAAAGAATCCCACACCTTGTATGACTGTAGAGCAGAACAGACAACTTCTCATCTGTATGCTTGTGCACTGTGTCCAGTTTCATGGATTGTAATCATTACAGCCAGGAAATCAGACCATGTAACTTTTCTTCATCCCATGTAGCTTAGGTCCTACATAAATCATGTGTTTACTCTCCTAGAGATGACTTGGATTATTTCGGTGGCCTGCAACAAAATCAGAACAATAACCTGTAGATCCAAAGAGGCATCTTCTCAGTCATTTAAATTGATTTACATAACTACCTTGATGGCAATGCTCTTTTACTCCATATGTTTTAATCTAATGCTTATAATCTTATTGTTGATTTTGTTATTTGGTTATGCTGTATTTTTATCTGTTAACATCGATTGGATGTGTTGTTAAGTGTTTGTTTTGTTTTGTGTATTTTACTGTACTGCACATTATTGTATTATTTACGTTGTAAGCTGTGCCGAGTCCTCTGGGGAGAGAGGGCGGGATAGACTTCTTCTCCTTCTTCTCCTCCTTCTGGTTTTAATTATGATTTTATTCTAAAGGTGTTGCATATTTATTTGCTTTTATGTCATGCAGCATTGATTTGCCAAACTGGAAGCCACTCTGAGTCCCCTTCGGGGTGAGATAGAGTGGGGTAGAAATGTAGTAAATAAAATAAATAAAATCTTCTTTGAACTGGATTGGAGCATTCAATCTTAAGGCAGGATAAGGAATATTTCCTTCCTATCAAAGACCACTGACAAATAGGAAAATCCGCCATTGGAAGTGATGGTAGGTGAAGCTGCATTATATGGCAGTGTATGTGCAATCTGAATCACAATTGTTTTTAGGCCCGTGAAATTGCATAACTATCTTATTGTGCAATCCCATTTCTTTTCTTGACTATCCCACCTTTGTTTCATCCTCAGTGAAATTGGATAGGGGCTATTTGAGGTCAGGGTTGCAATTTTGTAACTAACCTCTTCCCTTATATCTTGATGGCACTTTGATCCACAGGCATTTAGCTCTTGAAATGGCACGAAGAGTATAATCTGCTGAATTCTGCATATCAAACTGGTAAAGGTATAGAAACAGGGAAGGGATTTTTTTGAAGTCAGCTAGTAACCAGGTGCCATTGCATAATGACTTTTGCAGTAGGCTGAGGATTTCTGATAGGAAGGATTTTTAGAAGAAGATATGGTCAGTGGCTATTAGCTTTCATTAAAGATGCACCGATCAATCAAATCTCAGGTCACCAAAATACCCGTTTCCAAAATTAAGCTCTTCAGCCTCTCCAAAATCTACTGTGAGCTTTCTCTCCCTGTGTGGAAATTCTATGTGTACTTTTGAAAATGTGTGCATTTACATGTGCCGTTTAAACATGTATGCTTTTTCCTCACTGACCAAAAGGCTTCTAATGTAGATATTTTTTCATAGTCATTTAAGCATAAGTCTCGTTTGAAGAGAAGAGAATCCTGCACCCTGTTGTGATATGCATTTTAGTATGTTGTCACAAAAGCAGAAAAGACCCATCACACCGAAGTAGCTGATGGCAATGCTTCAGGGTGTGTAGTTCCCTGGTAGTAGTTAGAGATGGGAGACTCATGAAAGGGAGAGGCAAATCAGTACTGGGGTGTATATGATATCATGTGATTGGTACCATCAAAGGTGCAATGCATGTTTGCCTGCCTCATGATATAAATATCCACAGTGAGAAAATGTGTATTGACATGCAGGGTTCCTCCAGCAAACAGCTTTTAATTATTAGTCATCCCCATGATAACAAAACTGCATTTGATAAATATCCCCATAATGAGACAAGCCTCCCACAGGATGGTAAAAACATCTGGGTGTCCCCTGGGCTGTTTCCCTGCAGATGGCTAATTCTCTCACACCAGAAGTGACTTGCTGTTTCTCAAGTCGCTCCTGGCATGAAAAAAATCATCATTACAATCATCATTTTCACGCAGAAAAGTTCAATTTTTTTAAAAAATTCAAAGTTTCACACAAAATGTGTGTTCTCCACAAAAACATCTTTGATTACAAGACATTTTAATGATATATTTGCAGATATATATATATGTGTGTGTGTATATATATATATATATATATATATATATATATATATATTAGGCATGAGAAAAAAGTTATGAAAATTAAATGATTCGTAAGAAATTCGTAAGAAATGCTACTTTTGAGTATTTCCGCATCTGGAACGCCAACCAGGAAGTGGACTTTCTTTATAGAACTTCGGGGGCCAGGATTTTCTTAAGTATCGTTATTAGGTCGTAAGGGGGGGGGGCACCCTCCTTCTCTCTCACCACCCTCCCGCCTCCCTTGCCAATAAGTATTATGGCAAGGCAAGCCCTAAACTCGCTCCTTCTTTCGGCTGGAAGCCTGGAAAAATGTAAACAGAGAGGTTTACTCAGAAGTAAATCTGCAAAGGAAGTAAACAGAGAAGTTTAATCATGAGTAAATCCGCAAAAGAGGGCACTTTGGATGAAGTGCCCTCCTTTGTGGATTTACTTCTGAGTAAACCTCTCTGTTTACATTTTTCCAGGCTTTCCTGCCCCTCCTGCCTGCCAGGATCTAAAGCATCAAAGAGTATTGGGGTAGTTGCACACAACACGTGAGAAACCAACCGAATGTATAATAGAATGAATGCTAACTTATAGAGTAAGTGCCTAATATTATAAGTAATCCAACTGGTCATATACCTACATTCCATGCACATGCAATAATACAGCAGTAATAACAATAGGTAGAAGAAGAGGTAAAATTCAAACTGAAGTATTCTGACTGTGGTCCCTCCTCAAGCGGTGCAAACTGCAAACGGCTCTTCTCTAAGAGCCCGGGAGGCAGCCTCTCCCGGGAAAAGCCAAAAGCCCGGGCACAGCGTTTGCTGCCTGGGTGCACATACATATTTGGGGGAAGGGGGGGGGAATTTGCTGCAGAATCCTGGGCTCATAGAGAAGAGCCTGTTTGCACCGCTTGAGGAGGGACCAGTCAGAATACTTCGGTTTGAATTTTACCTCTTCTTATACCCATTGTTATTACTGCTGTATTATTGCATGTGCATGGAATGTAGGTATATGACCAGTTGGATTACTTTTAATATTTAGGCACTTACTCTATAAGTTAGCATTCATTCTATTATACATTAGGTTGGTTTCTCACAGGATCTAAAGCGTGCCAAGCCTTGATGCGCTTTAGATCCTGGCAGGGCAGGGGGAGTGGACGGGCCCTCCCTGCCCCTTCTGCCTGCCAGGATCTAAAGCCTTGAAGAGGCTTCATGACGGGCCAACTTCAGCCCTCCAGGTGTTTTGGACTTCAACTCCCACCATTCCTCACAGCTTCAGGCCTCTTCCTTTTCCTCTCAGCCTGGGCAAACTTGGGCCCTCGCTCCCTCAGGATCGGGGTGAGAGAGGCAGCGAGGAGTGAGGGGGCTCCTCCTCCCTTTTTTGCTGCTTCCAAGAATAGAATACCCCCTCCCTCCTTCCCTCCCTCCTTCCTATTTGGAGAGTCCCATCTAGAATTCAGTGTGATTTATTCAAGTTTTGGCCTACAACTCCCAGAAATCCCAGCCAATTTACCAGCTGTTAGGATTTCTGGGAGTTGTAGGCCAAAACCATCTGGAATGCGCATGCGCTGGCATACGAACCACTAACGAATTTTGCTAGTAATTACGTTACATTTTAGAAATTTTTGGAATTTTTTTGTGTAAGTCTTTCTATTACTAATCAACCCCCCCCCCATTAGATTTTCGATTCCCTATTTTTGGGTTCTAAACCATGCCTTATATATATATATATATATATATATATATATATAGAGAGAGAGAGAGAGAGAGAGAGAGAGAGAGAGAGACTGCAAGAAGACCAACATCTGGCCAGGAAACTAAGAAGGATCCAGGATGGAAGACATCTATCATTAATTTACAACTTTGGGACTACATCAGTAGAATATTCCTATAAAAGACTCAGTCTAATAATGCTCAAATTGTGACAGACAGAGACGCTGTTCACCCGCCATGCTCTGCTCCATGGGAAGGAGAGAGATAGTGTACCTATGGAGAGTGCTATGGGTAAACATGATTCTGGCTACGTTGGGGCTTCTTTCTCAAGGGAAGAGGAAGAAGTGCACTTTTGGAGTCTTGGATTTTGTGCAGGGAGTCAGGTTCTGCTGTATGGAAAACAGAGATCTGGTCCTTGGCATTGTTCTTAGAGAAGAAGTTTTGGCGTTTTGAAGTTATGGCGTTAATGAAGTTTTGGAACTGTACATTGACAGGCTGCAGGAAAGCAGGGTCTGGCCTAACAGGTGCTTCTCCAAGGAGGGAGAAAAGGATATAATAATATTTGGGTGCCTGAGGATGAAAGCACATGTGGTGTGAATGTTGAGTGAAAATATAATTCTCCTTTGACTGTTTGTTAGCCATGCAATTGTAAATCCAATGTAGTTGCATATAATCTGTATGTCTGTATGTCTAAATGTTTTTCTGTAATCTGATATACCCTCTTACACTGGAAATTGCAATAAAAAGAACCTATGCTTCAAAGTTATTGAAAAGTCATTCGTGACAGATTAAAATTATAAACAAAATAAGAAAAAAGAAAACTTCTGATTCCCCCTCTATGTCACAATAAAGATTTCTCCAATATGAATGGACATCACCTGGAGACAAAGAGTTCTTGGCAGAAGGTGCTTCCCTTATCCTAAGGGAAAGTGAGAGAATATCTAGTTTGGCATGGATTGTATATATTTTCCTCTGTCTTCTGGAAGTTGCAAGGAATGTAAGTAAATTTCTGTGTGGAATATACAGAGAGGATACATTTATGTCTATAAGTTAAATGTTCTTTGATGACATATTGTTTATAATATGTAAAACAAATGCAAAGCCATGCAAATCAAGACCAAACGGGCCGGCCCTATTAAGAAGAACATGACTAAATCAGCTATTGGAATGCAAAACAAAGCTATTTTTAATAGTGTTTTGTTTTATTTCACTGTTTTAACGACATTATACTGTGCCTCGAACCACAAAGAGAGAGGGAAAATAAATAGTTAGATAAATAAATAAATATTATTAAATTAAAGACAGTGGGTTATGTGAATGGATTCCATTCATTTCTTTCTACTTCTGGTTGAACCCTACCCTAAATCCCATGACACTTGAATTGTGATTTAATTAGGGGAATTGTTTAAATATTTTTTTCCCAATTACAACAAAAACCTTTTATTCTGGGATCGATTAAAAAAAACCCAATAAAAATAATTCTATGTTAACCAAAACAAAACCCCAAAGGCAGGGTTTAAATAATTTTTTCAATGACAACTTTTTCTGTTCCCCCTCTCTTGTTATTTCTATACATCTGTGACTCCATATGTAAAATAATGGGGGGTGAGAAATTTTGGTGCAAGTGTAGATGATGGCATCATGTTTCTTTTTTAATAAAATGTTTTCCAATGTACAGCCTTACTCTTGCAGACTGCTACTGCGAGTTGCACAGCTAGAGAGATTTGTAAAAAAAATTAGGCAAGACAAATAACACAAAAAGTGTTCCACTTTGGAAGCAAGACTAAGTGATACAGAATGTCAAAATCCATAGAGAAATTCAATTGAGGAAAATTTAGGTAGCTGTCCTGCTTAATTCTTTCACTTTATTTGAACCCTCTCTTGACAGAAGAGCAATGCTAGTTCTTAATCTAGATTTAATACCCTTGTCCTGTCCCTACTGATAACAAATGTTGATTTCTATTTATGTGACAATCCATTTCCCCATTTATCCTGTCTGAAGTACCCTATTAACTAATAATTGTTGTAGTCAAGGACAGTGTACTTTTTCCATCATGTAGATATTTCTGCAATATAATCCACTTATTTTCAAAGTCTGCCATCTGAGTTTCTCCTGTTGTATGCACATTTGTCCTAGATACTCTCATTAAATTAGTTTCTGTGCAAAGTGAGAAATAAAAAGAAAAGAAACTTTTCCCAACAATAAAATTGCTTTTGCAGTGGGCTGTCTGTCTAATTGGGACAGATATTATGAGGAAGCAGAGGAATAGTAAATGAGTCACTCCCAGCAGGAGACTAAGAACAAGCACTTTTTGATTGAAAAATCATTCATATCAGTCATCGTCTCAAAATTGGCCTCTAATGCCACTCAGTGGATTTTGGTCACAAGCTGCTACTGGGACTTAATGTTGATGGGGTAGATGTTTCACAGCCGATGCATGATGAGATATTTGCCTGAAGTACAGTGTCTTTCAGAGCCACTGCATAGCTAATGGAGTTTCTAATAGGGTTCAAGACTTTTCCCTTCAGGTCAGCAGGTGTGACAGGATATTATTAAAATATGAGGGCAATTCAATGGCTTGCATGAAAAGAGCTGGCTCCATAAATCTTGCTGCTTTTCAGCATGGGTAACTAAACCCGTGTAGCATTAGGTGCTCAGGCCATCATGAAAAAAAATCTCATGTCATCCACCATTCTATCAGTCTTAACATCTGTTCATGGTTGTAATAGGGCACCCAAACCAAATCATGGATTATTTATGACAGAAATGGTTATTTTTCTTTGTAGTCTGTCCAGAGTTACCTTGTTTTTGAACTGGCCTATGTAACTCTGTTTTTAAAAACAGCTTGCAGATATTAGACAGTAGGGATTTTCATGCGTGTGCTCATCTGAATAGCTAGGAATACCGGAAAGGAGTTTCCTCCAACCCACTCATTAAGGATGTAGTGATGTAGGCATCTTTATATGAAGCAGAAGAACAATTGAAGTCAGACTTTGAGAAAATAAAACACTGAAAACCAAGTTTGAATATAGTCTGGTAAAGCATTTTGGGATGCTGATTGCCTTTCTCTAGAATTCTGATGTGGGAGCAATAAATATTGGCCATATGCTGAAGTGTTGGAGCTGTGCTTCCACCTACGCTCAACCTGTATATTCATAAATAAACAAAAAACATTGTGGAATGCCAATAAGTCTTTAATAATCTTTCAGAAAGAAATAAAAAACTGGGCCAGTGCTACATCCCATGAGAGGATTTTCTCACCTCTCAAACTGTGTGTTTATGTGTGTGGAAGAGGGGAGATATATTAAACAGGCAGGTGCATTAGCCCTTTTCTTGTGTAAATCACATAAACAGGGTAAAAACAACCACCTGAACATAGCTACACAGCTCCATGCAGTTGGAAGCCTTGCCTTATTGGGGTTTCTGATGGATCAAAAATCATGAAATGATATCCAGAAGTTGGCAAATATAACTCCTCTTTATATTTCCAGGGGATGCAATGGAATGCATGACAATTTCCACCTTTAAAAAAACAACAAGAACAACATTTATTTATTTACTTCATTTATATTCCGCTTTTCTCACCCCAAAGGGGACTCAGAGCGGATTACAGCTCATATACTTTGCAGACAATCCCTGCAGTTCAACATATATATATTTTGACGAACATAGACAAACAAAGACGAACAAAGAGGCAAACTTCTGGCAAACTTCTGGCCACCAGGGGGAGCTGACACACTCCTCATCTCTCTCAGCTTTTTCCAGCTTCCGTTGTTGTTTTTCTGCATTCCTTCAGCGATTCCTGGAGTTCTTTATGGCCTCATAAATGTCAAAATTCGCCGCCGCCCCCCCCCACTTAATGTGGTACCTTTATCTCCTACTTGACAGATAAACTGTCTTTCGGGCTGCAAAGGTCAACAGCAGGCTACACTTAAGGTCGGGCACCCACCCTGACCCGGACAGGCCTCGAACTCATGACCTACAGGTCAGAGAGATCTTATGCAGCTGACACTTAGCCAGCGCCACTTCCCACCCAACACCCCACAAATAGATAATAATTAGATATCTAGCTCTTTAAAAAGGTCAACATTTCCCTTTTCACCCTGTTTCTCTCTTCACAACAAACATCTTAGTTATATATATATATATATATATATATATATATATACTTTTGTACCCCGACCTTTTCACCTCCATAGAGGGGCTCAGACTGGCTTACAGCAGGATTCAATGCTATACAATTTAAAACATCTACAACAACATATTAAAATACATAAAAAGCCCAAGTTTGAGGAGTGCGACCCCTGTTTAGTGAGTAAACATATTTGGGATTATAAATAAATTTTAAGGATTTCCCTCCAGCAATGAACTTTCCAAAATTATTGCCATTTTGAAAATTTTGAGATGGTTAATTGTAGTATTAACCATTCATTTGGCCCATGTTTATACCATTCCCACACCACCGTGGGTTTGTGAAGTGCATATGGCCAGATCCAGGGCCATTTTGGAGCATTTCAACTTGAGACTGGGAACAGAATTACTGACCTGTGTAGACATGGCCTTGAGGGGGGGAAAAGAAAAGAAAGGGGCTTTTTGAATTTAAGATATTCTTGTAATGTCTGGCAAAGATTCCTAGCATTTGAATCAGACTTTGTAGCTATCCTAGCAACAGCAGTTTCCTTCCTAGCAGTTAGAAGTTGAAAAGTTTCAGCTCTTTATGTAAAAGCTTCACCTCTAGAATCTTGTATCTGAGACCTCTTTTAAGGAAGAAAAGAATGACAGGCTCTTCTGGTTTCTTTCCATTCCCCCATCCAAATTGGCTGCTTTACCAGGGCTTGAGAGGGAAGATTCTGTTTACTTGATTCTGTTCACTTCTGCTTTTACTTAACAACAGGTTGAGGTCAGGAGCATTTTCTTCAAATTCATTATTTTATCAGCAGAATGTTTCTGACTCACACCTTATGTAAGTAGTGTCTTTTCAAAAGGTTTTAGTTTGCTAGGTTCATTTGAGAACAGACAAAGCTGATGGTGCAATTATAGTTTTCAAGCAACAAGCTGTCTTCATCTGGTATGCTTCCAAACTAATTATGCAACAGGTTATAGCTACCAACGAAAACACAGAAAGAGGTATAACTGAAATAATTAAGTCATGGTCCCAGTTTGGAGAACCTGTGTAGCCTTCAATTGAGGCTGAGAAGCATTTTCTCTGTGCTTTTCAACATGATGAAGCAGGATTGGGTTGGTGTGTGCTTTGTGGGCTGTATGCTTCTATGAATGCTTCTGGAACATGGCCATACAGCCCGGGAAACATACAACAACCTAGTGATTCTGGCCATGAAAGCCTTCAACAAGATGCAGGATTACTTCCAGTAGGACTCTGTTTGGCTCCGTGCCAGCAGTCTCCTCATAGAAGAAGTCCGGGACAGCAGAGAAACATTGTGGGAAGGAAACCCATGATGGTAAGGGAATGTAGCATTATGCTGCCCCACCATATCCTCTGCTATCCCCTGGCTTTTCAGTCTCAGTGTGATGGTTTTTAGTGGCAGCCACCTTGGATTGAAAGTAGTGATGTTGATTACTAGGTGAGCAAAAGGGAAAACAACAGACATACAGGACTTCACTCATCTGAGCATGCTGACCTAATTTATGTCAGGTGGACTGTATGGAGGAATATTTGAGGGCAGGAGAGTTAATCGCTTTAATCTTAGCAGTCTTTCTGTGCAACAAAAGGTGAGACCCAAGGGGCAGGCAGGGACAGATGCAACCTTCTCATATTATTCCAAATCTCTGGCCAGTGTGTTCATATGGGCAAGGATATTCGATACAGAGACTGGATCTACACTGCCCTATATCCTAGGATCTGATCCCAGATTGTCTGATTATTCCAGATTATTTGGCAGTGTAAACCCATATAGGCCCCTTCCACACATTTGTATAAAATCCACATTGAACTGGATTATATGGCACTGTGGACTCAGCTAACCCAGTTCAAAGCAGATATTGTTGATTATCTGCCTTGATATTCTGGGTTATACGGCTGTGTGGAAGGGCCCATAAGACAGTTCAAAGTAGATAATCTTGGATCAGATCCTGGGATATATGACAGTATAGATCCAACCAGAGAGAGCTACTGTGGTTGTTTGAATGTTGGAATATGACTATAGAGATCAGGGTTCAATTCTCTACTCAGCAATAAAAACCCATTGGATAACTGTAGATGAGTTAGCCCTAGAAAACCCTGTGAGGCCCCTTCTGCACTGCCATATAAAATTCCAGATTATCTGTTCTGCACTGAATTATATGGAAGTGTAGATTCATATATTCCAGTTCAAAGCAGAAAATGTGGATGATATCTTTTGATAATCTAGATTGTATGACAATGTAGAAGGGCCCTAATAGGTTCACCTGAGGGTTGGCATAAGGCACACAAAATCAAGACTAGCCATTGTGGGCAAAATAGAGATTCTGTTGATTCATTGCTCATCTGCCTCTTGAGCTTTCTCCTGATAAGAGCTGATGTGATCTCATTGGAGCGTTTGTTCTATTGGGTGTCTTCAGCATTCATAGCATGGCCCAGAACTCCATGGTTTCTATGGGTTGTCCCATTTGCAGTGCTGGATCAAGGTGTTTAGCCCATGGGGCACATCCAAAAAATGACCCTTATTATGCAAATATGTGTGCTATTCTAGAAGTAGTGTCATGGAAATGAATTACTTCCTGGATTTCTCAATGATTCTATTGACATTAATGTTCTCTCAGTAATTTGAGCCTGAGCCCTTGTGTTTTTATCCAATGTCTGAACAACACAAAATGACTGAACAAGTAAACAACAGAACAGAGTGATAGCAGATCTCAGGAAATCCGGAAAGTTACGGGGGGAAAGGGAAGCAAACTACACTTGTTCTCTTCTGTATTGGACCACTGGCCAGCAAGGGATATAGAGCAACTGTAACAACTGGTCCATTGTTAATACATGTTAATACGTTCGGGTATCTGGCTCCATACAGTCCACAGGGCACATTATGGACCTGGATTTCTGTGTTGTAGGTATGGGGGTGAATTTGTTGTAAAGATTCTTTCCATCAACGAAGAAACAATCACTACCTGCTGATGGTTAGTGTCTTACATAGAGTGGATTTACACACCAATATAATACAGATTATCAAATCAGATAATCCAGACTATCTGATTTGAACTGGATTATATGAGTCTACACTGGCATGTAATCCAGTTCAAATGAAATAAGATGGATTTTATAGTAGTGTGGATGGAGCCTTAGACATGGAAATTCTGAAAGGGTGGGGTGAAAGCTTGAAATAGTCTATCCCAGGAGGCTTAATAGATCTGCATGGTTTTTTGAAAGGATTCTCTTGTCGCCTCAGCAAGTAATTCTGTCAACACTCTGGGGAGGAGAAGCAAAGCCAACACACCGAAGTATCTTCTAAGAACAGGAAAGAGTATCTCAATTCAATCACTGACTGGAAACAAGGAGTTCAGAAGGGAATCACAGAATAATTCAGCTGGAAGGGACTCCAAGTGTCCAGTGCTCTGCATGCATGAATAAACTGCCAAAGCATTCATGGGAGATGGCCATCCAACCTTTATTTAAAGATTTTCAGCCAATACACCACTTACCAAGGCAGTTCATGACACTGTTGAAGAGCAATTGCTAATCATTTCTTGAAGTTTGAATTCATTGGTTCATGTCTTAGCAGCAGACACTATTGTTATCTGGGACTTCTTTTATCCCAGAGGGGTCAAGTTTTGTGGAAGGGAGATCCAGACTTTCTGAAGACCAGATGTAGACTGCTAAAAATGCAGACAATTCTATATCAGCATAGTCTATAGTATTTCTCATTTCTGATGTCACACTTTTTTGATTTCTTGTGCACAGGAACTGTCAACAGGAGCCAAGGAAAGTTGCAACTTGTAATTTTCAAGTAAAAACAGTGAACATGGTGACAATATCAGTAGTCACATATTCTCAGCACCAAGCCATAATATATGATAGATGTACTGTGTCTAGATGAGCAACAAGTTCCTCTGCTTAAGTTTGTATTTCATTCTCCCCATGGATGTGTCTCTGGGGAGAGTTTAGACACAGAGGGAGTGCTTTCAACATTTACATCATTCCCCAAGGGTAAGCTCCACATGCTTCCTGTCTCTTTTGCATCTCATCACATCACAAAACTAGATGTATAAATTGATAGAGAAGCTGGTAAGTGAAATGTTAGTTGTTTTTTTTATTAAAAAAATACAGTACGACCCCCACATTAATAGATACAATATATGCAGTTTCACTCTTCCACACTTTTGTTTGTTCTCTTCGGACCTCCTGCAGAAGCTCTTACTTCTTGCAACCTCCATCATTTGTGCCATTGAAAATAATATGATCTCTATTATCTGCAATTTCCCCTATTCACTCAAAATCTGAAAAGCTGTCCCTTGCAAATATGGGAGTTGTACTATACCCCCCCACTTTTTTTTACATCCATAGACTGTTCATGGTTTTTAAATCACCCCTTTATTTTTATTTATAAGCCTATCTGTCCAAAAGTCTCACCAGTTTGAGCATTAAGATCTACCAGGAAGTCATGGCCTCAGTCCCACTGCTTTCGCAGGTGCGACTGGTAGGGACAGGACTCTCTCGGTGGTGGTCCCTCAGCTGTGGGAACTCTCTCCCCAGTGAGATCAGATCATCCTCCTCCCTCCTGGTATTTAGGAAAAAGTTAAAACCTGGCTGTGCAAGCATGTGTCGCCTTTGGGCTGAGAGAGGCAGTATAGAAGCATAGCAAATAAATAAATAAATGTGTTCAGTGATTGACAGAATTGTAGCATAACATCTCATCATGATATAGATATAAATGGAGCAGCCGAACGATGACTATGGAATTGGTGCAATGTTCAGTATGTTGTATGATGTTTTAATATGCTTAATATGTTTTAATATTTTTAGTCATATTTATATGTTCTTTTGATTTTTAGTTTACTATGTTATGTATTGCCTTTTTCTTATGTGGCATTGCATTTTGCCAGAGTATAAGCTGCTCTGAATCCCCCTAGGGGTGAGACAGAGCAGGATAGAAATATAGGAAATAAATACATTCATTTTGTTTTGAAATTATGAAATGTATATCTCACAGTTCTAAATATGATTTGTGAGGCAGCTAGCAACATTTTATAGGAATAAAAGTCTCTTTTAACAAATAAAAATGAACAGATTATATATATTTAAGAAGCCCCCAAAGCAGGCAATTAAATATGTAGTAAGATGAGCACTGGGGTTTGCTATCTTCATGTCCTGACTAAATAAGGAAGTGTTTAACTTTTGCTGGAAGTAGGAGGAAGAGGAAAAAAAGGATGAGGAGGCAGCCATGACATTGGGAGTTATATCTGGACCAGCAGTGTAACTTCATTTCTCAGTATCATTGCTTATGCCTTCATTTGTAGAATAGGGAAAGAGAGAAAGTATATTCTTTGAAATTAACATCCAGACGGTGGATATATTAATATGACTATAGGACTAGTATACTGTTTCTCCTTTGTAGGTCACAGCTAGGAATGAAAAGAATGTTTGGAAATATTAAGAAATAGTTGAAAACTGTTTCTCAAGTCTTGGGAATTTCTAAAATGAAGAATCCTAGTTCTGTATGAAAAATGTACATTTTTCTTGTTAAAAACAACATTCTCAACACATAAACTGTTTCCTGCACTGAAACAATATTTATGTGCAGAAAATGCCATATGTGCAGAAAATGCCACTTGTTTTAAAAAACAAAACAAACTCAAACCAACAACAAAAACCCTTCATGCATTTTTTTCCACACTATAGATTCTGAACTGGGAATTGTCTTTGAAAAGTGCAGTTTTCTATTTTTATTATTTTTATTATTTTATTGTATTTTCACAACATCCATACAAACATAAACACATAAACAACATATACAACAGTGTGCCCTGTGCACACGACCCTCCCCCCTCACAAACATCCTCACCCCTCCACCCCTGCTGAGGGTTACATCTTTATTTTCTTCTTCTCCCTCTTCTGCAAGCTTCTCGGACAGTTTACATTACATCTTAAACAATAACTCCAACTTATTCCTAATGGTTTGGTCCTGGGTTCTCCATATGATGTATCCTCTCACCCGATCCCATCGTCCCAACAGCTGTCGCAATTTATCCTCATGTAATTGATTAACCTTCATCTCCATAATTTCAAATTGAATGTGTTCTACCAAGTACCACAGCCAATTATCTATTGTCCATTTCGTGGAGTCCTTCTATCCTAAAACCACCACTGCCTGGGCGCTTTCTATCATTGCTGTCTCCATTTCCGAGTATTCGCCCATCTTGTTCTTTTTTTTACCAACACCTCCATTTCTTTTGTGATAGTCCATTTTATATTCAATACTCTATTTATCTCCTCTTCTACCTCTTTCCAGAATCTTTGGACTACCTCACATTCCCATAATAGGTGCATATAAACCCCTTTACTCACATTTTGGGAAATATACATTAATTGGGCCGGAGTACGATACCACTTATGCAATATTTTCCTCCTTGTTTCCCTCACTCTTGTGTTCTTAAGTTTAGCAATATTCCCCACTATCCTCTCCATCTCTGCTTCTGAGACTTGCAATTCCCTCTCCCACATTGTAGTTAACTCTTCTACCGTACTTCCCCCAATGATATTAACATATTGTATATCCTTCCAACCTGAAAAGCGCAGTTTTCAATCATTTCTTGCAGCAAGGAAAATGAGGTGAAACCCTTGCTTCTTGCTTCCTAAGGGGGAAAAAAGATTTACACCCATAGATGCAGCTTTGAACAACAGGAGGAAGAATAACAGTTAAGGTAATTTCCGTGCCTCACCTGTCTTCTTTCGGGATGTGACAGTTATGCTTTTCAGAAAGAAGAGATGCTTCTACCAAAGTTGGAGGTCACTACCAGTATTGACCATGTTGGTGGTTGACTGTTAAGATTTAACTTTCTGGACTGTTTTCTGGATGCATTTTCTGGTTTGGGATAAAATATTCACTGGTTTTATATCTGGATGGCAATGACCAGCTTTTGGGTTCTTCTGCCCTTGTTTTGTTTATTACCTAATGTTTAAAAGTAGAGAAGGGAAAGCAGAAATAGAAAGAGAAGAAGGTGATAATGATTTGTCATTGCTATTGGTATGCCTTCTAAATCCCAAGAATAAGCATGTCCCAAATGTTGTTTTTAAGGACTTCTGTAGGGTATGGGTTTATCTTAGATTTGTTTCTTTTGGTGAACCTTCTATAGCTAGAAGAATCAGCAAAGTTTCCTCATAAGAATGCACAGTCCCAAACCTTTAGGATGACAATGAAGACAGTTTCTACAAAACACAGGGTTTTTTTTAATGCTCTTTAAATTGTATAGGAAAAAGACCTATTTCTAGCCTTGTGCTGGGAACCAGAAACAATGTAAGAATAGAAAGGATATAAATCCTATTATTCTCTCCTGGCCACCAGCACAATTATGGGGTAGTTTTAGCTATTGTAGTATAAAAATGTTGCAAAGCTTCAAACTGCGAATGGAGAGGAATTCTGAAGCTGATTGTCTCCTTAATGGGAAATGCACAATGATGGGAAGACAGTATGAAAAAGCTGAAGGCTTCAGTAGCCTAGAATTAAAGAAAGCTAGGTACACACTTGAAATCCAAATGATACCTTGAATGTCAAGCCAAGTTATTATTTTTGTCCCCACACCAATAATAGGGCCTAGAGAGAAAAGTTGAAATTACAAGGGGGGAAAAGCCACACCAAGCACACATGAAGGAATAATTTTCTATTCAAAACAACACAAAAGTACAGCAAATGCATACTGTGCACTATTGTTGAACTTAAGCACTAGGGCAATTCAAGAAGCTATAAGATTCTGTTTCAGGAAGATTACAAATGGATATTGAAGCATAATGAGGCAGAACCTATCTGCAGAAATCTTTTTGCTTGTATATAAAATTTAGGCACACAGGAAGTTGCTTCATATGAGATGTCAAATACTGTTGGCAAAAATAAGAGCAGAGGATTGAGGGATGGCAAGGCAAGGCAGAAAAGAGAGAACCATGTTGAACATTGAAGCAGGACATTGAGAGAGAAAATAAGGAAGGGCAGTGTGTGTTTGAGAGAGAAGCCCCTGACTTCAGGAAATAAGTAAGGAGGAATCATGCAGATGGAATGGTCACAGGGCAAATGAAAGGATAATTTAAAAAAAACTTGCATTCAGCCAAAGGGATAGTGTGAAGGGAAGTAAATAAACCACAATTCTTGGAGTCTCACAACTGGTTTCATAGAAGGGAGGAAAATAAATGTCTCTGTGGTTTACTGAGTTGAGGACATTACAGAAGAAGAAAGAAGTTGAAGTACACTGGTTCATGCTATCAAACATTTTCCATTTTGAAACAGACAGAAAGACTAAAAACTTATTTCCAGCTCACCTCTTTGAAACAAATGTAATTATGTTTATGAAAAGTTAGTCTAAAAGGATCAATGATCCAAAAATAAGAATTAGGACAAGTAAACAAATAATAGTTCCATTGTATAAGTTGTACATACGAGCAGACTCACAATGAATTTTGGAGAAATCAAAATAGAAATATAACTGACAAGGTGGACTGAGCAATATCTAAAAACGAAAGTTCAGTTAATGCCTCAGGGGCAAAGTTTAATTAAAAAATGAAGAAGAGTAAATATTAACAATTGGTGTTGAAACCCAGATTCACCTTTAATCCACCCTATCTTTCTCCACAACAAATTGGGGCTTCTTCTGAGCATCTCTAGTTTTCAGATTAACCCCAGTTTTGACCTTTTAGGCAAAGTTAGGATAAAAATTTAGGGGTATTCCTGATTTTTCAGGAAACTGGAGTATCTTGAGGCTTTGTGGAAATCTGATTATCTGAATCAGTTTGATTATGTGGGAGATCCATTCTGGCATCAGTACAGTAGGCCCAACTGCAAATGACATGAACTCCGTGATTACCAGGGGGCAGTGGTAGAAACATGGATGGCAAAATTACAGTGCTGTGGGGCTGATGCAGTTCCAGGCCACCTGGCCATCTGGACACCATCCTCAGATTCAGAACCTATGTAATGGATAAAAGCAACTGCAGGCATACACTATAGTATCCAGAAGGATATTGAGAAGCTGTCCATTGAAGGATGACCAAAATGACCAATGGTTTGGAAGCCAAGTCCTATGAGAAGTGGCTTAGAGACTGCCACGGTCAGCTCATGAGAATCTTCTCTATGTCGCTGGCCCTAGAGAGGTTTGTTTGGAGTCCACAAGACAGAGATCCTTCTCAATCGCATCCCCAATCTTGTGCAACTCCCTACTGCCAAACCAAAGAGCCACTCCTGATTTACATACATTTTTAGGAGCACTCAAGACATGACTTTTCAGAAGAGCCTATGATTGTTAAGTAACAAGCTGTGACTATGTAACCTGTTTATTTTAATTGTGTAAGTCGCCCAGAGCACCTTTGGTGGAGGGTGACTCATAAGAAATAAAGTTGATTGATTGATTGATAGTTTAGCTTGGAGGGAAAAAAGGCTATATTTACATATTTTAAAGGATGTCACATTGAGGAGAGGAAAAACTTATTTTCTGTTGCTCTACAAACTAAGACACAGGGACAATGGGTTCAAATTGCAGGAAAAGAGATTCCAGCTAAACTTTAGGAAGAACTTTCTGATGGTAAGAGCTGTTCGGCAGTGGAATACGCTGCCTCAGAGTGTGCTCGAGTCTTTTTTTCTGGACATTTTAAAGTAGCAACTGGATGGCCATCTGCAAGCAGTACTTTGAAAAGTTTTTTTCTGTGTGGCATGGGGGATGGCCCTTGTGGTTTCTTTCAACTCCAGGATTCACCTGTCCAGTGTAGATGTGGCCAATGATTTTAGAAAAATGGGAAATAAAGAACACTTACCTAGTGCAGTTACATTTTTTCTTACATGTAAAAAAAGTCATAAAGGACAATGCTTAAATTCATGATGAAATAATCAATAATTCTTAGATTCAGTATGGAACGTTGATTAGCTTGGCATCAGCTTTTTATGAATTACACCCTGAGGATTTTTTTAAAGCAGTATATGAATGTATTGTAATATTGTGGGAATGCCAGGCTTTTTTTAAAAAAGGGAACATCTTTTGAAGCTCACCAGAGGCCTAAGAACATGCTGGCTGACAGCAATGGAGCCTGATAAGATCTTGAAACTTAGACAGATCCTTCCTTTTAAGTCTACTTTGAGACTCCTGTTAAACTTTCTCTTGTTTCTTTAAGTTTGTTCTTAAGGGTATGAAGATAAAAAGGCTTTGATCACAATGACTAAGCTTGCAAAAGCATATATATATGCTACAAAACTATTGTCTTAGCCTATATATATGTGGAACTTTGATGCCACACTTTATAGAGAATATGTACAGGTTTTTAATAACAATAGAAAATGGATTGAAGGTCTTGCCATTACGAAGTTTTGTTTGTTCAATACCAAGGTGGAACCCAGATGGCGGCAGTTTGTAATGCACTCTTTGGATGGAGTTTAGACTTCACTGTCAGTGGTTAAGTAGCAGCCTAGGGCTCCTGAAATATCTAAACTATTGATTGATGAAAGTGAAGAAAAGCACATATGTGACAACAGAGCCCACCCTGTGATGTTAATGCTGTTCCAAGCTGTAAACTCGGAAAATGTGCCAAGGTCTGTAATGAAGTTCAATACTATAGCCGAACTAGTATTCCGCATAAAGACTTTTATTTTTATAAACTTAAAGAAAGTGGAGTAATGTGAAAATAGAACCCTTTCCAAGCAGATAAATACTGTTTCTTGATAATGATATGCCAAATGGGAAATAAAATAGGTTTTTTAAAAATCCACAAATATGGGAAAGGCTTTTGGAATAGAACTCTCAGTACACCTCCAGCACTATGGCTTTTGACTAGAGTACCTGAGGATTTTGGATGACGTAATGCCTTTTCGGTGATCTTTTTTTTCTTCTCTTAAAATTCTAGGATAAATTTAATCTGAGTCTGGTACTTTTAAAAATATTATCATTCTAATTATTATTTTCTTCAGTGGCATTGCCTTTTATGTTTTACTTTTTCCTCCAGAAGTTAACAAAACTGAACCTTGGAGTAGTTCTTTTCCAGTTTCCTTTTCTTTAATGAGTAATGTGTGATGAAAATTCATTAAGGCCTCCAGCTTTGTCACTCTCATCTATCACCGGCATGTGTTTCCAAATGCTTCCATTGCTCCATGTGTTGGATTGAGACAGTAAAAGCACAGTGTGGATAAGAGAGGAATAAATAGGCTAACAGTCTTAGGCTGTATCTGTACTCCAGATTTATAGCAGTTTGATAGTAGATTGCGATGGTGCATTGCTATGGAATTTTGGAATTTGTAGATTTGTGAGATATTGACCCTTTTTTGTCACAGTTCATTTTTGCACAACCAACTAGAAATCCCAAGATTGCATAGGATTTAGCCATGGCCAGGCCTGTAGCCAGGATTTTGATTTGGGGGGGCTGAGTCTGAGTGAGAGAGGATCTACCCTAGCAAACTGAATGTTAAGGCAGAAAAACCTACCATATCTGCTTTGAACTGGGTTTTCTGAATCCACACTCACATAACCTAGGGACCTTCCACACAGGCCTATCACCCTGAATGTTAAGGCAGAAAAACCACCATATCTGCTTTGAACTGGGTTTTCTGAATCCACACTCATATAATCTGGTTCAAAGTGATGGACCATGGCCAATGGGACTCGCAGTACCTTCACTAACTTCATGAGACTACTGTGAGCCATGTAAACATCTGATAAGGACCAACCTTGGCACACAATGCCTTTCTCAAATAACCCGGACAGGGCCTGGTCCCCAAGCTAGTCCAAAATAAAAGAAAGATTGTGTGAAGTATGAGCTTTTAAAGCTGCATTCACATGAAACATTGACTGTGGGGTTTATCTGGAGTTGATGGATCACAAAGACCAAAACTCTCCCATCCATTGCCTCTGTTTTTACTACATTGTTCGAGTACCATACATTTGACAGAGATGCACAAGCTATAGAATACAATGTGCAAATCCTTTCAGTTTGTTGTACTATGCACTCAGGAAGTTAAAAAAATTAAAAGGCTTACATAAACATCAACATGTGTGTAAAGTTAATTAGTATTTCCTTGATTTTATTGTTGTAGTTCATTAAAATCTCTTTGCCCAATCATTCCTTGGGGCAGGTGGAGTCACTAGTGGGCTCATGCCCAAGTAGCAATTACATAGATGTGTCCAGTGTATGAATTGACACTTAAAATCAGTTGGATGATGCTGATGAGACTAATAAACTATTATTGTAATACTGGCTATTTTTCCCCCTGCAGTTGTTACCACACAAATGCACAACAGTCATGGTTGCAATACCTGAAGCATTATCCTCTGAATGCCAGTTGCCATGAAACACAAATGGGAAGGGCCTATTGTGCTTCTGCCCAATTTGGGAGCTTCCCAGACAGATTGGATTTGTTATTGTCCAAACAGAATGCTGAATTAGAAAAGCTTTGGTTGTATCCTTTTCTCTTTACATTCTTATACAGAAACATGTCAGTTTATACCACCGTAACTTTGATGTGAAAACCATGTCAACATTGCCCACATTCTTGAATGTGAGATAAGGAGATATAAATATTCTGTTAATAGGTCTAGGTTTGCACAGCAACCCATTCACTCCCTTGCTTGATTTTCTAATTATGAATATGGTGTTTTGAACACATTGTAGCTTGGGATTTTGCAAGACAAACTAAGAGCTATATGAAAGAGACTGCCCCCTATGAATCCCACCCACCCATAGGTTCCAGTACTGTACTAAGTGGATGAACCAACTCTGGAAGCAAGCTACCATTGACATTTTCCAAATTACCTAATTTCAGGGCACTATAGGAAATTTAAATGGTGCCTCTAGGCCACTCATCATTTGAGATAGTATTTCAGTGGCTGTCACCCCCCCACCCCCCAGTAGACACCAGTAAGAAGGCACATTGCTAAAAATATCCTCTTTAAGGTTGAGGGAACCCTAAACGAAATGAATATTTAATGTATATTAACTCTAAATGAGATGTGAAGAAAAAACATATCTACTGCTATGGACAAAACTGACAGCATAACTGAGCCATATATCATAGAGTGCTTATTGGGGGAAGCTGCCAAATGCTTGAAGCAAATCAGTATATATCTTAAATCTATTTAGCATCATTTTCATCAAGGCCTTGACACACCTGCTTATTAACATATGTTTATCAAATCTGTTTTCTCATTTTAGCTAGAGTGTGCTAGACCCACTGCTCTTCATTAGTTGTTATGAATGCATTGCCAATTACTCTTGCTTATTCACCATTGAAAGTCAATTGTCTCTATAAAACAGAAGCACTGAAGGAGAGAGAGGAAGAAGGGAAAAAAACTATTTAGATGCTGTATGGCTACATCTTCAAGAAGAATGATTACCATATTTTTAAGGAATCTTGGCAAAGATTTAGCTTTTTAAAAACTGCACTTTTATCAGAGCTGCTTTTTGTAAAGAGAGCGAGAGAGAGAGAGAGAGAAAAGAAAAAAGATGCCACAGTAACTTAGCTCCACATCTCAAAGAGCCAAAGCAATTGAAGCTCAATCACAGAAGACACTTCAACACCAAATTCACCACTCTCTTGTCCCTTTCCATGTTTCAAATTCCTGTCAATATTGCTAAAAATAAACACACGCTCTAATGGCAAACATTTCTCTGTGGCACCAGCTGCTAAGCAAATAAACTCCCAAATAAAAATGTTGTCATTGTGAAATAAGATATATTTAATTAAATAAAGGAGGAAAAGCAAAGTGCCATTACAAGAACATAAAACTGCGAGGCACAAGATAAAGCTAAATTACTACAAGGCAGCTCAGTTCAATCTAATCCTTCAAGATAAAGATGAAACCAGAAAATTGCACATATTGTGAAATCAGCATAAGCTCTAAGCAAATATTAACTGGGGAGATATAAACTGATTTATAATAAATACAAGTGTGAATGCTAGGATTAGTTTAGGAAATGCAAACTGAATGATGCCAGGTTATAAATACTCCATTTTACAGCTTGGAACACAAGAAGAAAGTTATACAGTAACCATATTCAGGTGTTGAAAAAAAGGCTCAAAACAAATATCAGAGGAGAAGGAGCAGGTCTGCTTTCTTGTAGCGGCTCTCATCCCATGCAGAGGACAATCTTTAAAGGAGAGCCTCCTCTATATATGGAATATTTCAGTTCAGCCAAAAAGATTTTTAGCGCTATGGATCATGTGGTGAAGACGCTGCTTTTTAGAAATCACGCTCCATAGGAAATGAGTGATGGGGCAGATCTAGCCTTCTGCCTTGCTTCATGTGCTCAAGATAACCCCTTCTGAAAGCATGAATAGGGCTTGTATACATTATATACAATGATACATAGTTCTCTAGTTGAACGCAAAATTCAGCTACTCATCAAGGAGCAGAAGGAAGATCCGATACCCCACTTCTTTGCCAGCCTGACGAAGACACACAAAGGTCCTCATTGGCTGGAAAATCTTGATGACCTCAGAGGTGGATGGAGTCTGTAGGGGAAAAATAAACAGCTGTCATTGGTAGGCCTGGAGCTGGTGTCATTTGGAAAGGCTTGCCCAGAGAGGGGGAGGGGACAAAATATGGTGAATCAATATATTAAACAGTTCATGATGCGATTATTTCCCAAGTCCAGTTTGTACAAAGGATGAACACAATAGGGCTGTTATGCAGATATGATTGGTTCAATGAAAAACATACAGATTTTATCTGTATGTTATTAGAGTCTGACAACATCTCATTTCCAGATTCCCTTAGGAGATTGAGGTTTTTGTTAACAGGATTTGGGTTTTCCAACTGACATTGTTTCTTCTTGATTACCTCTCAGTAGATGGACAGCTGGCAAAGTCCCTCAGGCACATACACAAGCAGGATATTTTGTTTAAATTTTCCTAGATGCACTGGATTGCATTTATATGAACATGCTTCCCTGCTGTAGTGCATCTTAGTTATTTTTAAAATACAAAACACATATTCATAGGTCTCAAAAGGGTCATAAATATGTGTATGTTATAAATGATATTTTAAGGGAAACCAGAGAGACGTATAGTTCTGAAGCACTGAACAAAGCTCCTTTTGTTAGGGGATTTGGAATGAGCTCTGGGTTTCATGGGCACACACTTCATCTTCACTTCTGCCACAGTGTTGGTCTAGTAAATGTTAATTCATCCCCCCAGACTCTGCCCCCTTTCTCACTTAGGAACTTGGCAGGAATGGCCAGGAATTACGGTATGCAGCCATCACTGGTCAGGCCCGGATCATGGCCTTTTGGCACCCTAGGCCAAAGGCTCTGCCCCCGTTCCTGGCTCCGCCCCGCCCCCAGCTCCGCCCCCGCCTTTTCGCCGGTGCGAGGAGGAGGAGGAAGGAAAGGGCGGGGCCTCCCCACGGCTCCTCCCTTCCCCCTAAAGCCACCATGCCATCCTCAGAAGTGTCCGAAATCGCCCTTTTCAGGCTGGCATGACGGCTTTAGGAGGGAGGGAGGAGCTGTGGGGAGACTCCCCGCAGCTCCTCTCTTCCTCTTAAAGCCACCATGCCGGCCTGAAAAGGGCGATTTCAGCCGTTTCTGAGGCCGGCATGATGGCTCCCCGCGGGATCGGCTCCAGGGGTGTGGCTTTCATTCCTCCTCCTCACGCTGACGGGGGCAGAGCGAGGGCTGAGCCGTGGGCAGGGTGGAGCCAGGGGCGGGGGCAGAGCCTTTTAGCCGAAGAGAGCAAGGGGGGCGGGGCGGCCATGGATGGCGCTTCCGCCGCCGCGTGCATGCACACTTTTTTTGAATTTTTTTTGAATTTTTAAAAAACTTGGGGGGGGGGTTCGGATCTGCTGCCCCTCCATGGCTTATGGGTAATCCGGGCCTGTCACTGGTATGCAGCCATCAGCTGCCTGGCATTCAGGTAGAACCTCAGCAGGAATAGGGAAAAGGGCTAGGTCAAGAGAAGCCAGGCATTGGAAGGAGTAAGACAGGAACTACACTGAGAAACAGATGTTTACCAACCTCCATAGGGATGTCTGGCAGCCACTATGGGTGGTGATCCATGAATATGTTATAGCCACTGGGAAGAAAAAGCAAACTGGGTCTTAGAAAGACCTTGGCTAATTTATCAGGAAGAATGTATGAGACTGCCTTTTCATCAGCAATATTTAGTGAAGGATGAAGGAGATAATGGAGTCTGCATAGCATTTCCAGAGTGTAGAGTATGGTGGGGAGAGGTTTGCAGAAGCTCTTGTTCCATTTTGGATATGAATGAATTTAAATCCTTAAAGATGGTAAAAGCAGAGTCTTGAATTAGTACATGGAGCTTCTTGGATAATTGCAACAAGGCTCAGACATTTGGTAGGGCAATACTTCCTATATTCCTTATATGATGTTGGTCTTTGACCGTAAATAAATATCTATCTATCTATCTATCTATCTATCTATCTATCTATCCTATATTCCAAAGAGTCTCAGTGAAATGACTGATGGACTATACTTACCTGCTCTTCCAACTTCTTCATGTATATCAATACATACAGTTCATACATCCATGCTCTTGTTGTGAATCCAACTCTTCAAAATTGAGAGGACAGGTTTTGGGATGCCCTGTGACAACTTGAAAAATTTATATCTCATAGAATTCTGGAAATCTGATCCAAAAAGGAAACAGTGTCAAGCTCTAATACTACCAGAGTAGGTTAGGTATGCTTTCCCATTTTAGATTGTTCTGAACATAAAGAAGGTATGATTCAGGATAGTGCAATAAAATGCTAAGTGTCTGTACTTGGGATTAAATTCCAATACATCTTAATCTTCAGTAAATGCAACATGATTCCAATATTAATTGTTCCTGGAAACACTTGCAAAGTAAATAATCAACTCAGTTGATTCTTGGCATGCCAGAGCTAAACAGATTTAAGATGAAATTGAAATCATGTGCCAATAAAGAGATTACAGGTTATAAATATCTGTTTCTACATGAGGCTGACATAATTGCGCAAGTGGGGAAAATTCAGGGGCTCCCTTTTTTCTCATTTTACAGCTATTGAGGGTAAACTTGCAACAATGGTAGAACACATTTACCACTGTTAGCCCATCAAGTTTCAAAATGTTTCTCTTATCCATGGATTTTGGGGGAATTTTCAAAGTTTTTATAAACAACATTTTTTAAAAAACCTACAAGAGCTATCTCCTTGAATTTTCTATACAATGACACAGGATAACAGGGGATAATTTCCCCAAACTTTCAGAAATATTCATACATCTACTGATTTTAGGGAATTTTAAGATATTTGATGAAACTTTTTTTAAAAAAAGCCACAACAGCTATTTTATTGATATCTCTCATATAGGGATTTTTTCCCAGCACAGAGAATTACTTACTAGAAGGATCAGTCAGTCCTCCACTTTCCAGATTCAACAATTTACTGAAATGCTGGCTGGCTGCTGCTATGGAGGGAAAATAGCTCTCTCCTATCCTGATTAGGGCTTTCTGCTGCTGAGCAGAATTCTGGAAAATGTAGTTTAAGGCAGGGCCTTTTGAATTCTCTGGCATAGGGCTCCTTGCCTTCTCAAACTATATTTCCCAGAATTCTGTGTTCTCGCAGTCCCTTTCCCAGCTCGCTCAGCTTGTCCCACTCTGATGCTTTCCTCTCCTCGTGGTGAGAGGCAGCCTATCTGTTCCTAATTTAAAGGCCTTTTGGCTTTGCCTCGCTTGCGCTAAAAATGAAATTAACTTCCAAGCATTACAGAATTCAAATGACAAAGTATTGGGTGAGTTTTGATTCTTAAATTTTTGCGTGGGTGCCCCCTCCCCCTATGTTTTTTAAATATAAAACTTAGGAATAAGATATGACTTACAATTTAAATGAAGATTTGCACATCCCTAATATATATAATCATGGTGATGAACTTATCTAAATTCTCTGACTGACTCTTTTACACTCGTCACTTTGCTTCCCCGTCTTTCATTTTGTAATTTAATCCCATTTTACCAAAATTATTATATAATCAAATTTTATCATGTTTTAATTTATGTTACTTAACTATTACAGGAGTTTCAGCACAGTGATTAGTGTGTATTTGTCTGTGTATTTTTGTTCTTGTCATTTACTGTTGGTATGGTCAGTGGACTAATCAATAAACTGATCCATAGATACATTACCAATATCTCTATTT
This sequence comes from Anolis apletophallus, assembly GCA_030556195.1. Lineage (NCBI taxonomy): Eukaryota > Metazoa > Chordata > Lepidosauria > Squamata > Anolidae > Anolis > Anolis apletophallus. Next base: position 70,502,490 of record JARBWK010000003.1, read on the forward strand.
GTCTGGCTATTGGATTTTGAGACATATAAACAACAAGTGATGTATGTGCTTCCTGGGATCTGGGAAAATATGAACTTTTAAAGCCCTAATAATTATGTAGGATGCAGCTACACTGTAGAATTAATACAGTTTGACACCACTTGAACTGCAATCACTCAATGCTATGGAATTCTGGAATTTGTAATTTTGGTGATTCAACTGTGTGGAGCCAGGTGATTAACATGATGTCAATGAATCTGCATCAGTTCTACAATGTAGATGCACTCTTATACTGGTATAGTTTTGCAGAGGTATGGCATTAAGTTAACATTTCTCCTTATTGCTTGGGAAGATTACTGGATTTCCAAATGACTGCATATACCTGGTGGCAAGTGAGTACTTAGTCAATGGCAGTATGTATTGAACTTATCTATTCTTTGAATCTGTGACTAAATTAAGGCAGTGAAATAGAAGATCTAGTCAACTACAGAGCAGAGAGAATGACTACACAGATTAGTTATTTTTGTTCTTTCAGTTTTCATCCTTTCAGTTTCCTTGTTGAGATAGACCTCTTATCCTCATAGAAGGCTGCTATCCCCACTCTTAGTACACTAATTCTACAGACCCTCTCTTCTCTTTCTGATAAACAAAGATCCTGCTATTCACCCATTTTCCAAGCCATATTCTCAAATTCTCTCATATCTGCTGAGAAGAAGCTCAAGAGCTCATTTTAACCAAGGTCAGAAGCCATTCTAGTTTAGGCTATGCATCAATTTCTTCTTCATAGAAAAACAGTAATCTGCCCATGAAAAAGATGGCTGTCTGAAAATGAACACATTAGTTGACTTGACATCTGACATGATCAACAATCAGAATTTTATTCTTTTTGATTTATGTTACTTCTTTCTGTTGACCCTCCTCCCCCGATCAGCTCTTTTATTGTAGTACAGCAATATAACAGGGTATCAAATGCTTTTAAGATAGCCCAATATGACATTTTCTGGATTGATATTCTGTCTTTCTTTTGATGCTTCACTGCATCAAGCTTTTCATTCATTCTTTATTTACTATATGTCCCTTCCCCTCTTTCCCCCTTCACTATAGAGATACACTTGGATATCAGAGGTTTCCAAGAGTTTCCACAGTACCCTGAAATATTTTTCCTGGTCAGTTCACAACACATTTTACTTGTTTGAATTTCTTATTGTTGTATATCAAAACAAATCTGCAACAAATACAGTGTCCTAACAAATGTATACATGTGTCTTTGTGTTGTTTCTTTCATTTAATTCTAAAAACAAAACAAAAACTCAAATTCCTATATCACTTGAGAGAAATGAATATATTCATTTTTTTCCATTGCTTTATGAAGTTATTATATGTGCTACTTTGATGTTACATGAAGACTACCTGGGTCGTTTTGTTCCAATTATTTGGTGTAAAGTTGGAAGACTTCCATGCTGTATTAAGATCTACTTTGATGTTGAACCAAAGATTCTTACATCAGACCTAGGTTGTCAGAGCAACTGGATTCATTATTTAGAGAAAATACTATTTGTTCTATGCAACTATTTTCTAATATTATTGTTGTTGTTGAGGTTGTGGTGGTTGTTCAAAAATATACTAACAAGGAGAAAGTAATGAAGATCATTATCAATGTGGTATTTTATTTAAAAACACATTTCAAAAGATCATAACCTAATGATTACATTTTGTACCTTAAAGTTGCACAATTGTTAAGAACCAAGTCTCATCACAGTCAGTGGAACATAGGTTTGAATAATATGTGGAACCCATTGTTGAAAATTTAATAAAGTAAATATGTGCTCTACTATATATAATACATCGTGCTCTGGAAAAAGAAACACCTTTCTTGTAATGTAAAAAAATGGAGAAATGGAACCAATGCTTTATTTTCAATGTAGGCCATTCCTATTTAGTAATATCATAGAATCATAGGATTGGAAGAAACTACAATAGCCATGCAGTCCACTTCCCTGCCACAATCAAAGCAATCCCAGTGTCTGGTCATCCAGCTTCTGTTTAGAAACTTCCAAAGCAAGAAACTTTACCACACTCTGGTGTAACATACTCTAGGGTCAAAAAGCTCTTACTGTCAGCAAGTTCTTCCTAATTTTTAGGTGGAATCTAATTTCCTTGTAGTTTGAGTTCATTGTTCCATGTCCTAGTCTCTAGATCAGTAGAAACCAAGCTTGTTTCATTTTCAATATGACATCCTCTGAAATATTTAAACATGGCTATCATGCACTGTCTTTGCCCTCCCATCCCCCGAATGAAGGAGACTTGAGACAATAACCACACGACAACAATTCTTTGGGTCAAATTGGGCAAAACTTTATTTGCCTATTTAATTCACCTCACTAGCCTGAAAGGGTGTCAGGGATCCAATTTCATCAACAGCAACCACAACTGATCAAATTTGCGGGCGAACACCAATATTGCCTGATTAATCAACCAGGACAACTTAATGAGGTAAATGAGTAAGAGGCCCATTCTCCCACAGCGGAGAAGAGCCTCTTCTCATCCCAGGGCCATAAACTCAACTTCACCCACTAACCATAACTTTGGGTGCATACATAACTAACTGGCCCTCACCCCTCGGTGTACACCGAATATGGCATTTCCCTCTCTAATTACCGCTGATCTATTTAATAACCATCACCCCCAGTAGCCCCTAAGCAGCAGAAGAGAGTCAGCAAAAACCCGACCATGCTTAACCGCAGCATGGGAAGTAAAATTCCGTACCCCGCTCCGTAGGGCAGCATCAACTACTACAATGGGCGGGAGTGGTGGGAAGGCAATCAGGCTCAGAATGGCCTGACGGGGCTTGGCCTCCTAGAGGCCACGCCCCCGCCTTGAAGGTTCCATGGAACCTTCCATCTCCCCTCGGAGTCGGGGGGCAAATGCCTCTCCCCCCAGCAAGCTGGGGTGAAAGGTTCTAATCTTCTCTTTTCCAGCTCCCTAAGCTTTTGCTTATAGGGCATAGTTTTCAGATCTTTTACCATTTGGACCTTCTTTTTCAGAATGAATGAAAGAAGTTCCGCAGCTCTTTCTTTGTAACAGAACGGACAGATGGCTATTTCCTATATGACTTCCAACATCACAGGAAAAGGAAGAATTTCTGTATCACATGTGAGGAGTAATGATGAGACCCTATATTCAAGAGATCAGAACATGAGGGCTTGTTGGTGGTAATGAAATTAGATTTGCTAAAGAAGAAATTTGATATAGCTCTAGGCTTTTGAGGGTAAACTTGCTACAATGGTAGAACACTGGGTTGCTGTAAGTTTTTCGGGCTGCATGTGAAATGTCAGGAGAGAATGCTTATGGAACAGCCCAAAAAACTTACAGCAACCCAATCCTGTGTTTTTGGAACAGGCAAGTGAAATATGTGGCCCTACAGATACTACTGAACACCAGCTACCATTCTGTAAACTCATTGGCTATACCGATTAGAGCTTTTTGATTTGTAATCCAATAGCACCTGGAACACAAAACATTCCCTACTACTGTTTAAGAGAAATGTAATCCAGGAATCTTGAAAATAATCCTTTCCTGGTTTTCTTGAGGGAAGGGATGAATATCAAAAAATATTAGAAATAATTGTCAAAATGTGTTTTTGAATGTTGAGAAACCTTGGTGAGAAGAATCCTTGACTTAGGAGAATCACAGTTAGATAATTATTCTGTGCAAAAAATCAGCATGCTGTTGTTTTGTGCAGAACATAGCAGTTTTTCTATGCATTCCATTCTATGAAGTATATGCTCTTTTCATTGCAATGCAACTAGGTGTAAAACTAGGTGTGTGTGTAAAATTAGAGGTGAATTGTGATTAGTTTTCAATAACTCTGCAGTTTTCAAAGACTTTTTCCTCAAAGAGAATAACATTGCTCCCTACCACTCACATACAAACTACCTTATATAGGGTCCTGGCTTCCAACATGGAACCCCAGCAGGGTGATTTGAGAACATTAACAGTGAATTATTTGCAATTCTTATGGTTCTAGGGGTGTCATATAAAGTATATAAATATTTATTGTGACATACACATTTTTAAAAAATATAATAAAAATGTACATGGCAGTCAGCTGTTGACATTGAAGAGGAAGAAAGCCCACTCATAGAGAGGAGTGGAGAGATCAAAGAGTTAACTAAAGAGTGCATGAGCACAGAAAATTGGGGTCACTTTCATTCCAAACACCCCATTCCTCTCAGAGATCTTTTAACATTAGAAGCTATACAAATATATAAAAATGTCTCTTTTTTCTGCATATGAATGTAGCAAGAAATCTGTGGAAAAACCGAAAGCGAAATTATTACTTTCATTGGTAAGTCAATATTTTTGTATGAAAAAAATAAGAGATTATCAACCACAAGAAAATTAATGTCAGGTGACAGGATATTCTCACATAGTATCATCAAACACATGGAATAAAGTTCAATTCGATGCAGAGTACCCAATTGTGCCTTGAATATTACTACTATCCATGTGATATTTTTCTATCTCAAGCATGGTTTTTTTCATTAGCAAAAACTGGTATCTTGCATTTTCCATTCCTCCAAATTTTTTTCTGATATCCTGCTGGCTAATTAAAATACTTATGTTATTTTTAAGGGAAAATAACTATTTGAATAGATAATGAGCATAGAAATAATGTGCAACACACCATTAATTATGAACAAATGACGTTGACCATAATGTCAGAAAACCCACAAGCTGGACCTAGCTTCACAGCCTGTGTCTCTTTAGAACACCCCCCCCCCAAATATGTCATTGAATTGCTAACAAAATAAGCTTCTACAAGGTGTATGAGTTCACTTTTTAATAATAAGAATTATACGTCACTTAGATCAGAATTTTAGAGATGCGTAGGTGAGGCATGGCCAAAACAAAAAGAGGGTGTGTGTGTGTGTGTGTGTGTGTGTGTGGAAACCATGGCTATTGGGGAATCCTCTACTACTGGAATTACTTTAGACAATTGCAGTGTTTTTGTAAGGTTTTGGTAGCCGCATAGAGTAGCAAATGGATTATGTTCCTTTCACAAGATTGTTTTGGTGAATACTGTGCAAAAACACACACAATATAACAAGCTACATTATTCCTCTTAAACATTGTATTGCCTCCATGCTGATATTTCCATTTGTACACACACTTTCCAGATGATTGCACTGTATAGATTTCTATCAACTTGCACTGGGACTATTAACTGTTCCATTCTGCAGCCTTCAAAATAGCATTTACTAAATATCTTCAAGATTTTGTTTTTCTATAGAATTAGATGTAAACAAGTGCCATTTCCATGAAAAAGTGTTGACAGAAGCTTCAAAATTATGTGAAAAGTGAAGCTATCACAATTTCTCAGTGTCCTCTCATGGGGAGAAGTGGAATACTTTGAAAGAAGCTAGCATATGTTCCATAAATCTTATTTGTTTTGTTCATCTAAATAAGTTAAGTCAATCTTATTTTATTAGCCTGTTGTAATATACCAGACAGATGTCCTTTCAATAAATCCCAAACCTTTCAAACTCTTTTGTAAACATTCTTTTGGGTATATGTCAAATACTGATTTTATCAAGCCTTTCACTCTGTTGTATAAATGTAGATTGCCTTGGGCTCTGCAGCTTTGAATGTCCAAGTGCTTTTTTGAGTATTGCATAGGTATAATGCCGAACGGTAATTCCTATTTTTAGCAAAATGCATGTGACAATCCTACAAAACGCAGACACAGTGTCCGCTGCAACTGTGTCAATCCTAAATACACTTATTTAGGAATATGTTCCATCAAACTCAAGAATACTTTTCAAATAAGGCCTATATAGGAGTGTAATGCACTTTTTTCTTAATACAAATCAATTCGTTTTGGAAATAAAAGTGGAAAAATAATATGGAATAGAATTTAATTTCTTGTAGGTTGTCTAATTTTGATGCTTAAGTTCTTCTTGAGAACTGATCTCCAAGAACAGAAGACAGAGTGCTAAAACAATCTTGTACCTATCATCTCTTTAATTTCTGACTGAATTGGGGGGGGGGGCTCTGTGTTCAGATGGGCCACCTGACGTGATCTTCACCATGTCCAATGCTAGGTGCTGCAATCCCACTACAATTAAAAGGTTCCACAAATCTTAGGGTCCATGAATGATACGGTGATATAAATATACTTTTTTTCTCCATTTACAATGTAATACCACTCTTTGAGTATGCATTTGGAAATGCAGCAGAACAAATAAACATGAAACTATGAAGAATGAACATGGAAAGGGTTTTTCAGAGGATGATGGGAGTGGGGATGAGGAGAAGGCAATGGGAGGTTGGGATGAGAGGTCACAGAGAACTGAAACCCTGTCTTTTTATATTAAAAAATAAAAAATGAAAGGTTTTGTAGAACATTTGGATCTATTTGCAGAAGTAAAAAAGGCAGTCTCGTTTTCCTTGGAAACAATTCCAGAACAGAAGTGCTATGACTGAGAAATCCTCCTCATTCTGCCTTATCAGTTTAGAGAAAAGCATAACAGGTTCCTCTGTAGATCTCATAATCCAGGCATATTCACATGAGAGGAGATGCTCTTTCAGAAAATTGATCACACACCATTTACAGCTTTGTAGTCCAAAACTAGCACCTTGCATTTTGTTGAGAAAGAAAAATGAAAGCAAATGTTGTTGGTATTATACTTGTACTATGTGCAGCTGTGATGCAATAACAACCACCAACAGTTTGATGATTAACTACCTCATCACATGGGTGCTGCATTTGAGCCCTGAACCACCTTTTCCACCACACAACACACTATGTCCACATAGTCCAGTAAGATACAGTTTATTAAAATATGAGTATATAAATAAATCAGTAACTTTATTTTTTAAAAAACATCAAAGTTCAAAAAGCCATTCCAAAAGAATCTCAGAAGCTCAAAAACCATTTAAACACAGTCTTCATAAGTAATCCATAAATATGATAACAGGAATCCAAAGCAGGCAGCCTAATCCATACAGGAACCAGAAACAGGATCAGACTTGGATACATGAAACAAGACCTAAGAACAGGAACTGAGAACTGTTTTCCCCTTGAATTCAACATTACTATCACAAAGGATTGAGCCAGAAGAAACCACTTAAAAGGCCTCAATTCCTCCCATGACATCACTTTGCACACACCTGCTTTTCCTTTCCTTATCTCTAACCCGCTGAGAAAACTTAGTCTGGCTTTGTTTAGCATTTTGTCTCCTGAGTTCAAGGCAACTTGATCTGGAAAAGTAGTCATCTCCCACATCCCTTTCAGACTGCAACTCCATCAAATACTCATGAGAATTTTCTCCAGTCACCTGGGAATTGCCATGAGAATCCATCACAACACCTTCCAAGCCACTTCTATTCTCCCCTGGCTTCCCAGTATCTATCCCAGCATCCCTTTCCTCATCCTCTGAGTACTCAGGATCTCCAACCAGGCAACAACAGTGGCTGGATTTGCCCATTGTATGCTGTTTGCTCTCCACTTTCAGCATGGAACCCATCAGATGACACACAGGAACTTCTGACTGGACTGTGTGCCGAAAGAGGAGAGGAAGCAGCACATGCTGCATGGGAGCCTTCTCATGTTGCCTTTCTAGTAATGAGGAAAAGAGAGGCAGATATGTTTCCTCCCTGCCTCCCTATGGGATGAGGGGTAAGGCAAGTCATATGATGTGTTTTGTGGAGCAATGGGTTTTCCACACCCCCTGCCAGGAGCACATGGATTCGCCATGCATCATAGCAAACGCAAGGGCCTTTAGGATGAGGTTATAAGATATCAAAAGCAACAATGCCTAGTATCTTGCTCAAGATTTATGAGACTATAAACTAAGCTGGGCTGATGATCTCATAAATTTTGGGCACTCCTTTTTTGATAAAGGGTTGGGTGGGCAGATTTTAAAGCCATATCAAGAATCTATGCCAGTATCCATGGATGCTGAATCTGTGGACATGGAGGTCCAGCGTTAATCTAGACAACTGTAAGGTTACAATTATTCTGGGTGAACCATTGATAATTGTTCATTGGGGATGATATGTCTGGTGTACAAGACTGGACATATTTCTTGTGTAGAAATTCATGTTCAACATGCAGTTCAATATCCAGATCACTGAGTACATCACTGACATATTGTCAAAAAATTCTCAAACACTGACACTTTTTTGACAATAGATAGATATATAGACAGATTTTTAAACATTTTCATCCAAGAAGTTACTTAAATATTCTTCATCAACATCACCAACATTTCCCATAGGAAAATCAGGGCAGATGGAATCAACTGGTTTCAAGGAACTGCATTCAAAATATTGACATGTTATTGCTTCGTTTGAAAGACACTATTTAAATTGATGCAGCAGGACACTGAAACAAAATAGAAAATGCCTTAAAATTGCACTGTCTATTGCATTTTCCCCAGTCTTTCTTGTAAATGGGGCTAATATACAGTGGGTAGAATACTGAAGCCATTTTATTGTATTTTAAAATAAGTAATAATGACATTTTTTTAATCCCATGTTATACCTACTGATTTTTATGAAATTTATTTGGGACTGAGAAAGAAAAAAACAAAATCTTCAAACTCTTTTGTTCCTGTCATAATGGTTGGTAGCCTAATGATGGAAAGAAAATTGAGCAGAGTAGACTCTTAGAATAGAGAGCATATGTTATTCTCCTCTGTTTGGGCAGGTAGTGCATTTGTTGATTGAAACAATTTATCCCCCACCTTTTCACCATGCATATTTTCAAATTGGATTCCAATAAATATTCAAAGCAGGACAAGAACAAAGCCAAGCATATGACCCAAAGCCTTCTAAAATGGAAGAACATTTTATAAACCCAACAGTACAATGTAAAAGTGTCCAAAGTCCACTCATATTGAAATGTATATGACTGCAATGAGCTTAGCTATAAATGATAGTAATGAGGATGCCAAATTAATGTTCCTTGTGAATGGAGTGTCCAGGTCAGGTTGTCACTACATGCATGCCCCTTTGTCCATTATGCTTCTACCAGACTTCTAAAGGTGAAATACAAGTGTCATGTTGATAGCAATGACTTTCAGGTCATCATTCAGGTTACTAACAACATGAGACATAGGCAACAACATACATGTGCAAAGTAACCCTGCCTACAACATGCCACCTCATCACATGGCTTTTTAAAACTCTTATTCAAAATAGTTTTGAGCAGTGGTGATGTATTTGTACCATCTTTGAACTCACTTTTCTTACTTTTCCAATTTTTGCAATGCAGTTCTTCATTTTTTTCAGACAAAGTGAGCAAAAGGCATATGTTAATAAAAGCATTATACAATAGCACATCACACACCTGCTTGGAATAAAGCAAAGCACAAAGAGCTAGATCAGTGGTTCTCAACCTGTGGGTCCCCAGGTGTTTTGGCCTATAACTCCCAGAAATCCCAGCCAGCTTACCAATTGTTAGGATTTCTGGGAGTTGAAGGCCAAAACATCTGGGGACCCACAGGTCGAGAACCACTGAGCTAGATGAAGTTGGGTCATACTTTATTAACTTTTGAATTCCGGATCACCTTCAAAGTGTTAGTTTTTACTTTCAAGGCCTTGTATGGTCTGGGACCAGTGTACCTGAGGGACCGCCTCACCCCATATTATCCCATGAGATCACTGAGATCAGAAGACCAGGACCTTCTCTCTGTCCTGAGTGCCAAAGCCTACCGCCTCACTTCGACGAGAAGGGCATTTTATGAAATGCCCCCACGCTCTGGAATTCCATACTACCGAAGTTCAGGTCACTCTGTGACCTCATGGCATTTCGGAAGGCCTGTAAGACCTGGCTGTTCCGACAGGCTTTTGAAACCTAAGTTGGTCTTAGTTGTATATAATACCCAGTTCTAAACCCTTTTAATGTGTAATGTCTAATGTTTTAATGTGCAATGTGTTATATTGGTTTTACCCTGATTTGTGAGCTGCCCCGAGCCACTTGGGATTGGGGCCAAGAAATCGAAATAAATAAATAAATAAATAAATAAAATAACTCTTTACAGCTGATCTGCAAAGGGCTTAAGGAACATTGCAGGATGGTTCTGATGTGGGCAGGGTCTCTCTGGCTCTTTGACACTTTGGCTTCTGGGGCAATGTTGTATCTAGTAACTTGTCATAGCCTGCAAAGGAATATGTGAAACTTGTGAATATAAACCAGTCACAAATATTTAACTCCAGCTTGTGAATTTTAACTGCTTTAGGATGTCATTATTATATTTTTATGTCTCATTTTTATATCTTGACCGAGACTTCATCGCATAAAGCTGGCATTCAATGGCAGTCTCATGAGCAGAGCTAGCTAATACATACTACCATGAGCACCTTGATTATTTCACCTGTTTTCATTTGTACAATAGAGTTGATTTGCCAGGTTGTATTTCCTTATATTATCATAATCTTGCATTATGTAATTTTTATTTTTAAAAAGCAATTATATTGTTCTAGCAGCGGTTAAGGGAATGAGGAGGAGGAAGCGTTTCAAGTTATTGTAAAGTAAACAAAACAAAGAAAAAGAAAAACAGCTTTGGCATAGCAAGGGGGGAAGAGTAAGAGTGGGAGAGGAAGATAAACCCACCCCTCTTGATGTATTTCAGTGCTATCATACTGTCACAGAATCAGAACAGCCTTAATGCACAAAGTAGGTGACAGGAACATGGTAGGAATGGTAGCACCTGACTGGTTTTCCCAACCAATAACAGAGAATGAGGTAACCATGGGGAGGAGGTAGACTGACAATGGGATGCACATGCAATAGGGATTATCAACAAAGGTGACAGTCCTCCTTCAATACTGGTTTGCCTTTCTCACACGATAAAGCCGTTAATGAATTCTGGCCTCTATGCCTGGCTATGGAGATGTAGACAAATGTTTCCTCAAGTCCCCCTGTTATCCATCAGCAACAGAATAGCTGCTGGGAGCAGCCGCAGTAGCTCAATGGTAGTTTGGGGATATTGACTAGACAGCTGCAGTGTAGTTCCATATGCTACACTTATGTGATGATATATGTCTTCTTATGTTTCATTCACGCTCAGCCAGTTGATGGTAAAGGCTGATGCTGGATAATATAAAGAAACCTGCAAGTGAACATAGCCACATTGTGCAAACTTGCATATAAAACCCAGAAATATGTACAGGGGAGCATAAATATTTCTGCATTTTTTTCAGAATGATCACACAAAGTGATGCAGAAATGAAGTGGGAGAGATTTACAGGGCTTGGGCGAGGGGAGAAAAAAAGAAGAGGGAAACAAAAAACAACAGTATAATTCATATTGAGGTTTTTCTCTGTGCACATCGACAAAATAAAATTAGAACAGATTTACTTACTTAGGCGATCTCTCGTAGTCTGAGGATGATGGTCCTCCAAGTGCAGTGTCCTGGCGGTGGGTACGTAGGTGATTGTGGAGCCCTCTTCTTGATCTGCATCTTCTCCCACAGTGAGGGCATTGGTTTCCAGGTGGAAGGCAGTCCCAGTCAGGGTTGGCTTGATGCGCCTTCCTCTTGGCATGTTTCTCTCTTTCACCCTCCATTCGTGCCTCTTCAAATTCTACAGCACTGCTGGTCACAGCTGACCTCCAGCTGGAGGGCTCAAGGGCTTCCCAGTTCTCCGTGTCTATGACAGAGTTTTTAAGGTTGTCTTTGAGCCCATTTTTAAATCTCTTTTCCTGCCCACCAACATTCCATTTTAGGTTCTTAAGTTCAGAGTTTGTCCCACCTTGAAATTTATGATTTTCCAGGGAGGCCCTGCTCTCGATCCCACCTTCATCGCAAGTACTTTTGGTGGGGACGGGGGACAGGGCCTTCTCGGTGGTGGCCCCTCACCTGTGGAACTCACTCCCCAGCGAAATTAGGTCAACTTCCTCATTTTCTTTAGGAAAAAAACTAAAACGTGGCTATGGAACCAGACATTTGGTTAGACAGTAGGATAACAGGCGGTCAATAAAAGGGTGCTCAACATATAGAAATGGATGGTGAATTGGCTTAACTGGTGACTTTGGAGCTCAGATTTTTTGCACTTTAAATGGTTTTTAATCAGTTGAATGTTGTTATTTACTATGTAACTGTTTTTTAATTGATTGTACTGTGGTGCATTGAATTATTGCCGATGTAAGCTGCCCTGAGTCCCCCTCAGGGGGTAGAGAACGGTGGGATACAAATCTCTAAATAAAATAAATAAATAAAAAGAGTAGAGCAACTGCTTTGGGAGACAGTGGTTGGGCATCCGGACAACATGGCCAGACCAGCGGAGTTGATGTCAGAAGACCATCGCTTCAATGCTGGTGGTCTTTGCTTCTTCCAGCACACTGACATTTGTCCGCTTGCCTTCCCAAGGGATTTGCAGGATTTTTCAGAGGCAGAGCTGATGGAATCATTCCAGGAATTGCATGCGACGTCTGTAGACAGTCCATGTCTCACAGGCATATAGCAGGGTTGGGAGGACAATAGCTTTATAAACAAGCACCTTGGTATCCTTACAGATGTCCCGGTCCTCAAACACTCTCTGCTTCATTTGGAAAAATGCTGCCCTTGCAGAGCTCAGGCGGTGTTGTATTTCAGTGTCAATGTTGACTTTTGTGGAGAGGTGGCTGCCAAGGTAGCGGAAATGGTCAACATTTTCTAATGTTACACCATTAAGCTGTATTTCTGGCATTGGAGAGGGATTGGCTGCTGACTGCTGGAAGAGCACTTTGGTTTTCTCAATGTTCAATGACAGGCCAAGCTTTTTGTATGCTTCTGTGAAAGTGTTTAGAGTGGCTTGTAGGTCTTCTTCTGAATGCGCATAGACAACATTATCATCAGCATACTGGAGTTCTGTAACATATGCTGTTGTAAGCTTGGTTTTGGCTTTCAGTCTGCTGAGGTTAAATAGCTTGCCATCTGTCTGATAGATGATTTCCACTCTGGTGGGAAGCTTTCCATCAACAAGATGAAGTATCATAGCGATGAAGATGGAGAATAAGGTTGGGGCAATAACACATCCCGTGTTTGACACCTGATTCCACCTTAAATGGGTCACTTTGGGAGCCATTGCTGTCCAAGACTGTTATGAAATGAAAACACATCATAGCTTTACAAGCAGCCTTAGAGTTTTTGTTTGTGTCCAACAGGCATGGTTTAGAACCCAAAAATGGCGATTCTAAAATCAAAGGGGGGGGGATTTTTTAAATTAGTAATAGAAAGACTTACAATTTTTTTTCCAAAAAGTTCTAAAATGAAACGTAATTAGTAACGCAATTCTTAATTAGTTCTAAAGTAGGCAAAGCAGGGAAACAGGACTGACACTGTTTTAAGCACAGGCAAATCAAGGGGCAACATTTCCCTTGGTTTCCTTGCAGGGAGATATAATGCATTAATATATTATTATTATTATTATTATTATTATTATAATAAAAAGCCAGGGTTTCTTTGCAGGGACATATCATGCACTAATATATTATTATTATTATTATTATTATTATTATTAAATAAAATAGTTGCCCACCTCTGGTCAAGGCTTGCTTCTCCAGAGCATTTATTAGAATTAAATGCCCAGGGCCCTTCTTCCAGGAAATTAGGAGGAGTAAATATTATTAATATATTATTATTTTTATTAGAATTAAATGCCCAGGGCCCTTCTTCCAGGAAATTAGAAGGAGTAAATATTATTAATATATTTATTATTTTTATTAGAATTAAATGCCCAGGGCCCTCATTCCAGGAAATTAGAAGGAGTAGATATTATTAATATATTATTATTTTTATTAGAATTAAATGCCCAGGGCCCTCATTCCAGGAAATTAGAAGGAGTAAATATTATTAATATATTTATTATTTTTATTAGAATTAAATGCCCAGGGCCCTCATTCCAGGAAATTAGAAGGAGTAAATATTATTAATATATTTATTATTTTTATTAGAATTAAATGCCCAGGGCCCTCATTCCAGGAAATTAGAAGGAGTAGATATTATTAATATATTATTATTTTTATTAGAATTAAATGCCCAGGGCCCTCATTCCAGGAAATTAGAAGGAGTAAATATTATTAATATATTTATTATTTTTATTAGAATTAAATGCCCAGGGCCCTTCTTCCAGGAAATTAGAAGGAGTAAATATTATTAATATATTATTATTTTTATTAGAATTAAATGCCCAGGGCCCTCATTCCAGGAAATTAGAAGGAGTAAATATTATTAATATATTATTATTTTTATTAGAATTAAATGCCCAGGGCCCTCATTCCAGGAAATTAGAAGGAGTAATATTATTAATATATTTATTATTAATTATAAAATAGTTGCCTACCTTCTCCAGAGCTCTTTTCACTGCAGCTTTACCCCATTCAGTTTCTCATAGCTCTCTAGGAGGTTTGAACTCTATGGCTTTTCCTTGATTCTGCACTTTTCCTGCTCTTCTCCGGGCTGTTTTCACCCCCTTCTGCCATTGTTTCAGCCTTCCTCATGTCCTTCTCGCCTGCCCTCCTATCTAGGCTCCTTTCCCTGCAGTTTAAACCGCTTTTTTGATGAGTCCTCCAGCCGCTCTAGGACTGCCGCTCTGGATCTCTCTATGGTCTGGCTCCTTTTCCACTTCCTGGAGGAAAGGCCTTTCAGTTAAAGTAGGCCATCGAGCATGGAAAGGCCCCATCTGACTGTGAGTAATGTCTGGGAAGCTATTTTGGAGGGGATAATAGGGAGCCTTCTGAAATATTTAGAAATCTAACGAAAATTTGGGCCCAGGGAGTGCGGAAAAGAAAGTCCACTTCCGGGATTGGCCCTGCGCTGCATATAAATTTGAAAGTCCCATACATACGAATCCCTTCCGATTTCTTTCAATTTTCATAACTTTTTTCTCATGCCTAGTGTCCAAGACTGTTGCCATCATGTCATCATGGAGGAGCCGCAGGATGTTCACAAATTTGTTGTGCACCAATTTTTGGAGGATGGTCTAGAGAGCACTGTGATTCATTGTGTTGAATGCCTTTGCAAAGTCAATGAATAACATGTATAGTGGTTAATTTTGTTCCCTGCCTTTTTCTTGGAGCTGTTGTGCAGTGAAGATCATGTCCACTGTTCATCTAGAGGGGCCGAAGCCATTTTGAGATTCTGGGAGGGTGACTTCTGAGAGGGGTAGAAGGCAGTTTGCAAGGATTCTTGCGAGGATTTTCCCAGCTGAGGTTAAAAGGGATAGTTTCGGCAGTCTGTTCTCCCCCCCCTTTTTTTGAAGAAGGTGATGATGGTGGCATCCTTGAAATCTGCTGCTATTTTCTCAGTCATTCACTCTTTTTTCAATGCGCTGGTGGAGTTGTTGTGTCAGCTCAGGTCCACACTGAGCTGACACACTGAGCTGGCAGGGATCCCATCAGATCCGTTGGTTTTGTTATTTTTTTATTGACTGATGGCATTGCTGACTTTGTCCAAACTAGGCAGTGCTGCAAGCTCATCCCTGATTTGTTGTTCTGGGATTTGTGAGAGAACCTTTTTGGCCACATTGGAGCTGCAATTCAGGAGGCTTTGGTAGTGTTCTTTCCAACATACTGCAATTGTTTTTTTTTTGTCCTTCAGAAGTTTGGTTCCATCTGATGAGCATAGAGGCTGTATGCCATGGTTTCTTGGTACAGAGATCACCTTTGTGGCTTTGAAAAATCCCTGAGCATCATGGGTATCTGCCAGGTGATGGATTTCTTCAGCCTTCTTTGTCCACCAGATGTTCTTGCATTCTCTTGTCCTTCTTTAGACCTCAGCTTTACCTTAGCAGCACAGTTGACGTCTCTCTGCCATGTTTGGAAAGCTTTCATTTCTTGTCAATTAGCTGTTGGATCTCATCATTTTTGTCAAACCAATCTTGATGTTTCTTGATTTGATATCCAATAGTTTCTTCGCAGGCTGTGATGATGGAAGTCTTCCGTTTGTTTCAATGCTCCTCAACATTTTCAGGGAGTTTTATGTGTAGATGGTCCTTGAGTGCTGTTTGGAGAAGGGGTCATTTGGAGTGCTCCTGAAGGGCTTGGGTGTTCATTTTGCGCCTTGTCTTTCTTTCTCGGAAGTGTTTGGGGGCGATCTTGATAGCCATCATGGATTGGATTAGCCTGTGGTCTGTCCAGCAATCGTCAGCACCTGTCATGGCTCTTGTGAGAAGCACGTCATGGCGGTCTCTGGCACATGTGATTACATAGTCTAAGAGGTGCCAATGTTTTGACCAGGAGTGCTTTCATTATATCTTGAATGTGTTTTTCTGGCAGAAGAGTGTGTTGGTGATGACTATGTCGATGTTAAAGCATCCCAGCTCCCTTGCAATTATAGCAGTTCTGTGTTTGGGGCATTCGCTGTCAGTGTTGTCCATCAATGTCCGTACGTTCCATGTTCTGAAGTTCATTTTCCTCTTTTGGCCACAGGGTGGTGACCCCACTGGACACAGCCATTCAGTGAGGGGTAAGAGAGGCAGACTATGTTTAGGGCCCCTTTTCTAGACCCTTCTCTATATGGGGTAAGCAGAGTGGATCCTAAAAAGGGCTGCTCAGTCATGGGTACAGCTGCCAAAGTACTCAACTGCCTCAGACCTTGACGTAGAATGACTGAGTTCATATCCACCACCCATGTGCCAGTCTGTGACTAGGGGCTTCCAGATTTCACAGTCCTGCCCCTGTTGCCACTCACTGATCACCATGGGACTTTTATTGGTTTGTTTTTATTTTTCTTGGAAGATGCCTGTGCATGACTTTTTTTAAATGTGTGGAGGTCAGTGCACAGTTGACCAACACACAGTCTTCACAGAGTGAGGTTCCATTGGTTGCATAGTTAACATGACGATCATGACTTCTCAATCTGTTGTAGCCTTTTTCTGCCTTCATGTACCATGATATCCTCCGCCGTTGAGGTCTTTGAGTCTTCCGACTGTGGTTGGTCTGGAACCTCCACCGCCGCCACTCCTGGGAGTGCATGACTCCAGTTGTTGTGCTCGCTGGTACATTGGAACACGTAAGCCCCCTCACCATGACAAGGTAACAGTCCATCAAGGGAGTAGAACAGATTAGGGTTATCCTCACCACATAACCAACTAATATGGTTTGAATGTGAAAGCCTTCCATTAGTTCAGAATGCCTGAGGCCTTGGCCCTGCCCAGTGCAAAACACATGGCTTGTCATGTCTTATCTTTAGCATCCCAAATGGATGAATATTTTATTTTGGAAACAAGCCAGTTGCATGCAGTATTAGAAGCTAAGTCAAATTAAAACATTCTCTCCAATGAGTCAAGTCGGCTGTGATATTTAACAGCCTCACCTGGGTTGTGAGAATTATTCAGCTAATAATTTTATACACCAGGATGCTGTTTTATTCATGTGGTGTCTGGTTCTTTCCACCTGTCCATCTCCTCAGCATGATTGTCGCTCCATTTCTTTGTAGTGCCAGATACTAAGAACAGTCTCATTCCAACACGAGGGTTTTTTTAAAAAAAAAATCCCCCATGCTACATATCCTTTCTTTAAATGGCATGGTATGTGTATGCTGAATATTGGAAACATTTTTTGGTTCAGCTCCTTCTAAAAATACTGGAAAGCATGCAAGAATCCCCATGAATTTCAATATGTCTTGCACTATGGTAGCTTCCTCTTCTATATGATGGTTCTTAGTGTGCCAAAGATTTGTTGCTCCTGTTATTGTCACTATCATTAATATATTTTCCAGAAAACTTACAAGAAAAATTAAAACAAGAAGGAAAGTAATGTTAGCAACTTATTCATCAGTTATGATGTCATTTCACAGGTCATTGTACTATCACAACAATGAAAGTTTCCCCAAACTATGCAGCCCCTCAAAGGCAGTCATTTCTGAGTTGTCAGGGCGCATCAACATGGAGGGTTAACACATCCAGCCATCTTCCTGTAACTGGATGTGTTGTCTCTCATTTTCCTCCCATACACAGCTCAGAAGTATTGTGTTGATGGTGTGGTTTCAAAGTTAGGTTTTGGAGTTTTAGTATCAGGAGACACTATGACATTTAGCTACATTTCCATAGCTATATAACCTGGTGCACAATCTTAGTTAATGTCAAAACTGGGAAGTAGGGTATGTTTGTGTCAACAAAAAAATAATTGATTGGGAGACCATTTAGGAAATTCAAAATAGAATAACAATGATTAATGTACTGAATTCACTGTCATAACATGTGGCAGGACTCAAGACCATGGGGTTTGTTACAGGCCTGGAAAGAGGCGGTTGGCAGGCTTCTTTTTCTTGAAGGTAGCTGCTCCCCTCCACAAAAGAAATACAAAAAGCCTGCCACTAGACAGATTAACCTCCTGACATACGTTGGTCTAGTGGCTGCTCAGGGAGCGCTGAGCCTTCCTTCCACCAGCCTAGCTCTAGAAACAATAACAATCATTTAAAAAGGAAGGGGCTTTGGATTTCCTTTCCCAAAGCCCCAAAGACACCAGAACTTAATAAAACCTTGCGAAATAGCCTCAGCCTTATTGGGGTAACTTAGCAACCATGCAATTCTGCACACGAGGAAAGTGCTAGTGAGGAATTTCAAAACGATGTAACCCAAAGCCGAAACATGTAAAGAGATGTTATTAGGGCAGGGTGAATGTGGATGTGGAATATGAACAAATGAAGACAGCAAGCATACACGCAGAATGCAAAATAATTATTTTTAAAAGTCGGTCTCACTCTCAGTGGCACCAGCAGAGCACTATATCCACTCTGATGTCTGGCTTGTATTTTAAAAGAACTATCTGAGGCATTGGATCCTAGGTCCAGCACTTTGGAGAGCTCCTTTAAAGTTCAGCTTAAAACCTGGTGTGGATTCACCATTTCTTTGACATGGAAACCAGCAGGCACCACTACTCAATTATCTCAAGACATACTTGAGTAGCATTTCAGAGCCTGTGCCTCTGTATATACTTGGTTTCAAAGGCCAGAGACTGAAGGAGCAGTCAACATTCCTGTGGCCATTCAAATCCAATGAAAATAGGGACTTTAATGGGGGAAGGACTGCTGCCTTCTAGTCCAGCTACACCAGGATAAAAAAATATATACCAAAGAACAAAATAAGTTTTAAAAAATCACTGGGAATCAGGGCTGTTTTTCTCCAATAGCAAAGGGGTTTTTTTTGGAAGGGATTATGCATTGTAGGCAGTAGAAGCAATGAGTGTGAGTGTGTATGAGAGAGATTTCTTCTCATTTCTCCATTCTGTGTTGTCAACTGCTGCTTTCCTCCTGTTCAACATTAGATGAATTATTTTCTTCAAAATTACATTTTGAACTCAGCTGTAGACACAGCTGCGGAGGCTTTCTGCTTACCTCTACATCTCCACTGCTTTAAAAAATGTGTTTTTTAAAAAAGGAAATGGACAATTAATAAAATGTAAGCTTTTCAAAGGCTGTAAGTATAATAGCTCAGTCAATGTTCAGAAGTACTCCATCACTAAATGTCAGCCACAAGAGAAACCCTGGAAGAGAACTGTTCCTTTCATATCCTACTTAGAGTTTTCCAAGAAAAAGCTGACTAGTGAATGGTGAAAAAGAGTGTGGGGACACTCAAATCCTTGGTTTGGTCTTCCAAGATACTTGACTCCCTAGTTTGGTCTTCCTGGCTACTTAACTCCCTAGTGCAGGGATTCTTCAGTTTGGATAACTAGAAGACATCGGCAGTCCAGATTATGTTGGATTTTAAGCTCTCAGAAGACCTAGGATGTGGTAGGAGGATAAAGCGAATAAGAGGGTGTATCAGCTAAACAAGAGGTTCCAGTGGGTTGCTTTCATGAATATGCCATCTGCCGTTCTGTCTCCTGAAAGCTTAAAACACTGTGAACATTGCCAAACTGAAATTTAGACTTTGTTTTGTGCTGTTCTGTCAAAAAGGCACACTCGAGCTCATTTGTCAGCCAGCCTTATTGATTTTATAATGTGTAATTTTTCTGCTCTTTATTGGAAAAAAATATTCCCAGGTTTCAGATTATTTACACAGTGTTGATTACTCTTAAATAGAGGCAAGCAAACAGTTTCACCATTTATGAAAGACATTTATGAACCTTTCAGATACATGCTCCACCATTCCAATGAAAATCATGGCTCCTGATTAAGTTACATGAGATTTGACAATTAAAGGGTAATATAATTCTTCTGCTTAGGGAAGCTCTTGGATTTTAGAGCCAAATGTGTTAATGTGCTGTGAAAAGGAGATTCCACCTGCTCATTATATAATTATTACCTTTCTCTTTAATTCAGTTTTATTGCTGATGGAAGTTTTCATAAAACCACAATCTGATTATCTTCTTAATGTTATTTATTCAGTGGTTTGGTTGATTTGGGGGCCATTGCTTTGTTTATGAAGTCATATTAATTCTGATAGCAGCCAAGAAATATAAACATTACCCACCTACATTATGATGTCAAATTATTGCTACAGCAGCTGATAGGAAAAAGCATTGCATCCCAGAGGTAAATATTGTCTTAAAGCTCAAAGGTTGTGCTGTTCTAAGGCTATTAAAATACAACCGAATAAACCAACAAGAAAATGTAGTTGCTGTAGATGCTGTCATGTGGCAGAAAAGTGGTTGCTTGGCTGTTGTTTGGCAAATGCATTTTCTCAAACTTGAATTCTGGCCATGTGAAACTATGAAATTAATCAAACTGGAAATTTGCCGTGAATACTCATTTCAGCTTTAATTAAAAACAGTGTTGAGTCTCCAGGCTTCATTCCTATTTGAATTAGACCCATGCATAATCTCCAATCTAAACTGTCTATTTGCCTAGCTGAAGATCATATTTTAAGTTAATATTCAAGAATCTCTGAAGAAGCTGCCTAGAGGTATTTAGCCTTGCTAGATTTCAATAACCATAACGTTTCCAACTCCTGCAGTCCTTACCTTTCTTTCACTCCACTGTGTATTCAGTTTTTTTCACAGCAACATTCTTATCTACACACATAGGAACCTAGTTTCAGCTTTTATTTTTTTATTTTTTTTAAACCCAAAATCTTGCACTTTTTGGTGCTTGGACCAGAAGAGAGTACAGAACCTATTTGCATGTTAGGATTGAATTTGCTTTGTGTAATGTGCACACTAGTACACAATATACTTCGAATATATACGTCACAGCTTTTATTGATTACACTTGTATAGGCAGTCCTCTAGTTACAAACATCTGACTTACACATGAGTTCTACTACTTCATCACACTAGAGAATGAATCCACTTTAAATACAGTTTCTGCCTCCTGCAGAATTCTGGGGTTTGTAGTTTAGTGAGGCTGTTAAAGGCCCCAGTTAAGAATGAGGGTGAAACAACAGGAAGTGAGAGAAATCTACTTCTTGGAAGGGGAATCCACTTCTGGAAGAGTTCTCATGGGGAAAAGGTGTCTCAAATGAAGTTTTATCATCAATCCTTGTTTCTGTAGCAAGCCAATTTTTTCAAAATCCAATTTTTACAGAAAGTTAGGTGAAATTTTCTGAACAGGGCCACAGAAAGCAAAACAAACACTACAGAGGTGTTAACCCTTCCCTGTGCTAACCAAAGTTCTAGTTGTGTGTGTGTTTTTTTTTTTTTGGGGCTGGATTTACACTTAAAAATGTACCTGTTCTGACTAACATACAAATTCAACTTAAGAACAAACCTATAGAACCTAGGAGCGGACACTTCTACATTACCAAAGCCCAAGAGGCATTGGTAACAGATATTACAGATCCAGAACCCATGCCTGCACAAAGTTGTGACAAGTTGCATGAAAACATAGTAGACCAGCTACAATGCAGGAATCAGCAGAGAAATTGGTTGGTGTAGGGTTTGCCGTTTAGGTAAAGAGTGCTGGTATCCATGCGTGCAGTAACTCTGAAAAACACAGAGTTACTGCATGCAACCCCTATGTCTCATTTTAGTGCAGTGTAGATGGTACCTAAGAGACTAATTCCAGAATGCATGAACAGGCAAGGACCTCAACCCACCATGCATGCCTGTGAAGGTGATGGGATTGAGATAACTGCCTCCATCAAAGATCTTATTGTATGCACAGACTTTTATGGAAAGACACAGTTCCTCAGATAGCTTGGACCTGAGCTGGATAGGGTTTGAAAAGTCATAACGAGCAACATGAATTATGTCTGCAAACAGAACAGCAGCCAGTGGAGCTGTTGCAAACAAAGGGCTCAGATGCTCCCTGTAACAAACTCCCATTATCAATCTGGCTGCAATTCTTTTCCAAGGTTGAGCATACAGTGTGCAGTTCATAAGACAGTGCCAAAGGGATTTTTATTGCAGTTGTTCTTCATTCACTGTTTTGGGTGCTCTCTATTCACCCTATAAGATAATCTAGTATAATTGCATTAAAGCAATACCAAGTAGGGAAGCATTATTAATGATTCACAAGAATAGGGGTAACTGCTCTGATGAAAGGTCTCTCACTCTGCAGACAGGCCCAAATAATGGAGAAAGGGAACAGCAACCTTGGGCCCATAGTACCTTTATCCCAAACTAGAGGGTGGCCAAATGACGTTCCCTGAAAACATGGGAGGAAGAGCTACAAAGGAGGGAAACCTCTTAATAAAAAGTTCCCTTTTATCCTGTTTCTGGTGAAAAGAACCGAATCTTCGTGTGTGTGTGTGTGTGTGTGTGTGTGTGTGTGACACTGAATTTAAACAAACAAACAAACACATGTTTTCCTCCCCCACCCAGGGGCGGCCACACCTCTCCGGGGGGGGGGTAGGCAAACCTTATTTTTGTGCCCCCGGTGGCTCCTGGACAGCCTCGTGCATGCGCGCTGCGCTGGCGCGCCCCCCGCGCGTTCCGTGCGGTGGCGCGAGCGTGTCGTCCCCGGCTGCACATGCGCGCTGGCGTCCTGCCCAGCCGCACGGCGACGGTGGCGCCGGCGACATCCCGGCCGGCAAGCATGCGCAGTGGCATCCTGCCCGGCTGCGCGAGGGTGTCCTGCCCGGCTGCGCGCACGCCGGGCGGCAGCGGCGCAGCTGGCTGCGGAGACGTAGCGGCGTGGCGTGGCAGGCAGCGCAGCGGCGCCCCTCCCAATTCGCGACGCCCCTCCCAGGTCCATCGCCCTACGTGACCGGGTAGGCCACGGAATGGGCGAGACCGGCCCTGCCCCCGCCCCTGGCTTGGACTCCCTCTCTGGTTCCTTTCCCCCCTCAATTTACCAGAGCCTTCAACAGAGGGAGCTCATCCACTCTCTCCCTGGATTTAAATCTCCGACCTGTCAGTCTTCAGTCCTGCCAGTACAAGAATTTAACTATTGCGCCACTGGGGGCTCATCCTTGGTCATAACTTTTATGCAACTGTGCATCTGCTGAAACCTAGGACAATATGGGTAAATTGTTTTTGTCAAGCTTGGGGATAGACAAGGCTGAGATATTGCTGTAGAATTTTCTATTATTATTATTATCTACATTTATATACCACTTTCCTCCACCTGAGGGAACTCAAAGCAGTTTCCAACATAATAAAGGCAAAATGCAGTGCCGTACATGTGAAAACCAAATAGCCAATACAGAATCCAGCGGTCTTTATTAATCTAGCAAAGAGAGACTGTAGCTATTCAACAAGTACAAACACATTATTGTATTATTTTGGGCCATACTTATGGTTGCATAAAGGATGCTTTGATGGCTTTATGCTGTTTAGTGCAATGCATTTTAGCAGTGTTTGTTTTATCTACTCACAAAATCTAATGGATTAGGTTGCGCACCAAGATAGCAGCCTTATTGTTCTGATGAACAGATTCATTCATCTGTGGGATTTATTAGAACATCAAGTAGCAACTGTCCACCTTCCAGAAAGAGCTTGAGAGACAGAGAGGTTTGACAAAGCTGCTCTTTCTTCTCATATTCCACAGTCCATAAACAGTACACCTTTTAAACTCTTGCCTCTCCTACTCAACAACCCATAGTTAGGTTTCCCCAAATCCCTGTGACCTAAAAACCTTTTCTTACTTTAGATGAAAATATTTCTTATGCATCAACTGTCTGTGACATCCAAACATGATGTACAGCAACAAATACTCTCCTTCCACCTGTAATTGCTTGTACTCAGGGAAAAGGCTAAGAGCATGGAAAGGTAAATGTTGAATGTTTCATATGCCACAGAACATTCATCACAAATGATTTGTCTGCATAAAAGATGGAAGGCATTAAAATAGTTTTTTAGCCACTATAGTTCTTTCAGTCATTAAGTTCCTGGAGGGACATCCATTTCATAACCAAGAGGGGGGGGGAGTCCATTGGCAATATATGGGAGAAAACCCCCTAGCTGCCTTTCTCTCAGGACCCTTTTACACTGGCCAAAATCCCAGGAGGAACTGGGTTATTTTAACTCAGTTCCTCCGGGGATTTTGTCCCTACATTCTCCCACAACCTCAGGATTTCCCGGGGGGGGGGGGGGGGAGGAGGCTAGATGTCTTTGGTTGACTCAGGAGGGCATCCAGCCCCACTCGGCTTCATTTTGCCCTCAAAAACGTGCCTGAGGGGCCTGCCGGCAGTGCAGGCCCCTCCAGAGAGTAGTCCTGATGGGCAAAAATGATATGTCAGGAGATTGGGGAGGGGAGGAGGGAAATCACTAGTTTCTTATGCAGACATATATAATATACACTCCTATCCATGTCTGCTCAGAGGCAAGTGTCAGATCTGGGAAATCTGAGCTTGGAAGAAGTTCAGGTTTCCAGCCTGCCATGAGGTGGCTGACCTTTGTCCCAGATCTCTGGGACCTTTGCCCCAGTTACTGAAGGACATGCTGAGTCAGTATGGGAGTGATGTAACTTCCAGGTGCCTCCAGGGAAGTGAGGTAACTTCTTATGGACTTGGACATTGGACAATGATCTGACTATGCTGACTCATGGGCTGTGAGGTCACATCCCTTTGGACTATGGGATTTGCTGAATCACCCGGATATGGTGCAACCCTGCCTGGACATTGCATGGGCAAGGGGAGGGGGGTTTAGGTATAAAAGGTGTGTTTGGGTGGCGGGCCGGTGCTTTAGCTTTACAAGTATTGTACCTGCAATAAAATCGTGTTGGACCATGCTTCTATCTACGCGTGATCCTTACCGAAATTGGAGCGTCATTACACAAGTCCTACTGAGTTTAATGGGATTTATTCCCAAATAGGAATGTATAGATGTAAGGGATTGTATCTATTATATAAATGGGTTCACGTCATGTGATGTATACCTCAAACAAAGAAACCATACAACGCAGAAACACAATACTTGCCAACAGAAATAGGCCTCAAGCAAGGTACGTTTGTAGCAAAGAAACTTTCCCCCAAAACCTAAAAGGCCCCCAAAACAACGAGTAAAAATAAAACTACATTTACCAGCATCCTCCGGGGCAGCCAAAGACTCACCCAGCCTCTACATTCTGAACAACATGATTGGCTGCCAATAAGGGCGGATTTGCATAACTGCTGCACTAGCCAGCCAACATGAAAATTCCAATCCATACTAAACTGCCAAAACAGAATAAGGAAAAGGCCTGAGCCCAGCATGTAGCCAGGGGGGGGGGGGCTAAGGGGGCTTCAGCCCCGAAATTCTCAGGGTGGTCTGCGACAAGGCCTTACTGGTACATTATTTAAACTGTTATGTTTATTCATATCATGATCTGATCACCATGCTCATTATATCCCACATTCATGGGGTTATTGGGATAACAATACAAAAGGTTTGCTAAGATAGACCCTCTTCCACCCAGTCTCACCCCCCCCCGCCAAACTCCCCCCCCCCCGAATCAAAATCCTGGCTACGGCCCTGCCTGAGCCAATCCCCAACACAAACACCCAAATCACTTCCAACCGAAAATTTACACCCCAAAAATCACAGGCCAAAAATTGACAGTAAGGCTTCATTAACTTGATTTCCCTAACTAGCCCTCACTTACTGGGAAGCTGTTTATGCTCTAGATTGACAGTAAGACTTCATTACCTTGATTTCCCTAACTAGGCCTCACTTACTGGGAAGCTGTTTACGCTCTGAATTGACAGTAAGGCTTCATTAACTTGATTCTCCCGACTAGGCCTCAGCTCATTGGACATTGTGTATGGCCTGAATTGATAGTAAGGCTTCATTAACTTGCTGTTCCTAACTAGGCCTCAGCTCATGGGACATTGTGTATGGCCTGAATTTACAGTAACCTACCTTGGCACACAGAGCCCCGACCATGCATGATGGGACTTGAAGTACCACCATGGAAAATGGGATTTGTAGTACATCAAAACCCATCATTCCCCACAGACCACTGTGGCCCAGAACCAAGACCAATAAAGACCCAACTTGGTACACCATGCCCCCCATGACCCACACTCCATCCAACTGCAGTTTAGAGGAGGTCACACCGTGGATGATTGGACTTTCTCGCATCTCCTAAAAAGGGCACAGCAATGTGTGACGGGTACAGCTAGTTACTTATAACAATATAGCCAGGAATTCTGTATCAACTTCTTAGCTAAGTATACATAACAAAGAAGCTGACATGGGATTCCAATCATTATTTGTCTCTTATGATTTCTAAATCTTATTCTTTTCCAAACCATACATTGCTTCTTTTTGGTGTGATAATTAACGAACAACATTATCAAATGGGTACAAAATTGAACAAAAACCCTCATCCTGCCCTACACACACACCCATATCTGTGCATAATTAAATTGTTGAAAGGTTGCTTCATTTAGATCAGGGCTGTCCAACTTCTACCAGACCTGTGGCCGGAATTCCGGTTACTGATGACCTGGGGGGCCGAAGGGTCTGCCTCTGCCCCCGGCTCTGCCCCCTCCCTGGCTCCACCCCTGCCCCGCCCCAGCTCCGCCCCCTCCCCGGCTCCGCCCCAGGCTCTGCCACCTCCCGGCTCCACCCCTGCCCCGCCCCTCCCCGGCTCCGCCCCCTCCTCGGCTCCACCCTCTCCCCGCCTTGGAGGTGTCTGTGGAGGACACCGGGGCTTTGACTTGGAGATAGAGATGAACACCAAAAAGTCCCAGTCTCAAGTCCCAGTCCTCAAAATATCCAGGCAGGAAACCCCACAAAACCTGCTTTGAACTGGATTATATTGCAGTGTGGACTCAGGGCCCTTCCACACAGCCATATAACCCAGAATACCTGCTTTGAACTGGATTATTGGAGTCCACACTCATATAATCTGGTTTAAAGCAAATAAATATTCAAATGTGTGGAAAGGAAGTCAAATAAGAAGCCAGGGCCCTTCCACACAGGCCTATAACCCTGAATGATAAAGCATAATATTCATTCTGCCTCTGCTAATAATAATAATAACAACAACAACAACAGGTTCCTGGAGTAGGAGACCTCCAAGGGCCATCCAGGGCCATCCAGTCCTACCTCCTTCTGCCATAAGGGGAAAATGCAATCAAAGCATTCCTCACAGATGACCATTCAGCCTCTGATGATGATGATGATGATGATGATGATAATTACACTGGGTTCTTAGAATAGGAGACCTCCAAGGGCCATCCAGTCCTACCTCCTTCTGCCATAAGGGGAAAACACAATCAAAGCATTCCTCACAGATGGCCATTCAGCCTCTGATGATAATGATGATGATGATAATAATAATAATAATTACAATGGGTTCCTAGAATAGGAGACCTCCAAGGGCCATCCAGTCCAATCTCCTTCTGCTATAAGGGGAAAATACAATCAAAGCATTCCTGACAGATGACCATTCAGCCTCTGATGATGATGATGATAATAATAATAATAATTACAATGGGTTCCTAGAATAGGAGACCTCCAAGGGCCATCCAGTCCAATCTCCTTCTGCCATAAGGGGAAAACACAATCAAAGCATTCCTCACAGATGGCCATTCAGCCTCTGATGATGATGATGATGATG
Organism: Anolis apletophallus; assembly: GCA_030556195.1. Lineage (NCBI taxonomy): Eukaryota > Metazoa > Chordata > Lepidosauria > Squamata > Anolidae > Anolis > Anolis apletophallus. The sequence continues at coordinate 70,530,329 of JARBWK010000003.1, forward strand.
ATGATGATGATAATAATAATAATTACAATGGGTTCCTAGAATAGGAGACCTCCAAGGGCCATCCAGTCCAATCTCCTTCTGCTATAAGGGGAAAATACAATCAAAGCATTCCTGACAGATGACCATTCAGCCTCTGATGATGATGATGATAATAATAATAATAATTACAATTTCAGCCTCTGATGATAAGATGATTCCTGAGAGATGACCATTCAGCCTCTGATGATGATGATGATAATAACAATGGGTTCCTATAATAGGAGACCTCCAAGGGCCATCCAGTCCTACCTCCTTCTGTCATAAGGGGAAAATACAATCAAAGCATTCCTCAGCCATGTTGAATCAAACCTAAACTCTCTTGAGAGCAACAGAAAGTACTGAACCTTGAGTTTGGGAGTTGTAGTTCTCCTCCATCCAGAGAGCACTGTGGACTCAAATAATGATGGATCAGGACCAAACTTGGCACGAATCCTCAGAAGAGGAGGAAGCCGGAAAGGGAATGGATGAGCACCCCCCCACGTGCTCCGAACTCGGCCCGCCCCTTTTTCACTCTGGCCACGCCCCCTCTCGCTCAGTGCACTCTCTCCTTCCCTCTTTCTTTCAGGTGGTGGAAAGGGGAAGGAATGAAAGGGGGAAAGAGAGAGAGAAGGAGGGAGGGAGAGAGGGGGGGAGGGGGGAAGTAGGAGGAGGAGGAAGGGAGCCTGCTCCTCCTCCCTGCCCCGCCCCAACCCTCACCCCCCGCCCCGAAAAAATATTCAAAAAATATTCAAAAAAATATTCAAAAAAATATTTAATTTTTTAAAATCTTAAAAAGCAGATATCTTGCAGGAGGGTAGGGGGGCGTGGGGAAGGGTCTGGGGGGCCATATACGGCCCACGGGCCACCAGTTGGACAGCCCTGATTTAGATGACCCACTAAAATATTATTTTGCATTCTCTGTGGCAATTTAAGGCTAGTGCGATTGACAATTTTCCCCTCCTGGTAGATCTTCAATGGGTTGCTTGAAATTAGTTTCATGGCCCTCCTTTCCAGTGAGAAGGCATCCATATCAGAGAATGCATAAGAGCAGCTTAGCAGCTCAAACTCATGGAGTTCTTCAGCATCAATACAAGTGTCCAAGGAAATATAATGGAATGGAGAGCCTCTTTAGACTACAGTTCAAGAGAAGCAAGGGACCTTTCCTTACCTTACTTTGCTGCAATTGTGTCACTACATACCATTCAGAAAGTTGTCATCCTAGTGTTTTTGAACATTAGCATGAGAATTTAAAAAATAGCCAGAGATTGACTTTAAAAAAGACACAAGAGTGAAAAAAAATCTTAAAGAAATCAATTAACTTCCATTTTAAGCTTCCAAATTAATCAATTTAATGTATAAGCATCCTGTCTGAATGTCTACTTTTCTTCAGTCCTGTATTTTACATTTATCATTATAGCATTTATTATTAATGCAAGCACTCTCTTGCAACATAATTGGTTGGTTTATTCTCTTTTAAAAATAAATGCCTCTTCCTTTCTTTTTTATGCAAAGGAAAATATAATTATTAAAGATTTTCCAACTTTTCCTTCCCACAACTCAAATTCTGCCAAATATATTCTGGAAGTTCTTTGTTTTAACAGGAATGGTGAAGAACAATTGTATCTGCTGTGGTGACAGCCAAGTATTGATGCCTTTTGCAGTAAATGAGTATTGACTTAGTGTTTTGGGCATTTCTGTTACATCTGCTGATTGAGGAGGAGGAAGTCATGCTGTGTGGTTGAGATGGTGCTTCAAACCAGCTGTTGGAGGCACAGCATCAAAAAGTTGGAAGCAGGATCACCTCTGCTATGAGGCTGTTGCCTCAATCAGCTGTCTTGAACAACAAGGCTAGCGAGCTGGCAATGTGTTGTATACTATTTGGCCTGGCCTGAACTCGCTAAGCTAGCTTGCCATTATTGGATGCATTGGAGGACCCTGTCTTGCTGTCATTCTTAAAGATTTCACAACATATTCAGTCAGCTTTTATGTCCAAAATGGAAGTAGTGGGAGATGGGAGATGTCATGTGTCCTCCCACTTTGTCAGCAAAATGCCTGGTTTCAGGCAACAGTTTCACAAACAAAAAATCCTTCAAATAGATGCCAGAAGCAACAGGAAAAGGTGGAGGCAGAGGAAGACTGTTGTAATGCATCTATTTGGGAGAGATTGAATGGATGAAATTTAGAGAATTATGATTTGAAGGGAAAGCTTTTGAGAACTTCTATAGTGGGAATCACACAGATAATAGGGGTGATGGCTAGGGATATTAAATACAAGCAGATCTTAGTAAACAATGTAGATGTGTTCCAGGGTTGTACTTCTTTAACAGGATTTTTTGTAGCAGAGATAGAAATAACATGGAAAGAAGTGGTTTCTTTTCTTAATACATTATTGATAGGTCAAAAACTACTTGAGTGCTACCAAGTAGTTTCTGACCCATCAACTCATCACACAAGGGTTTTTTGGCCCCTTACCAAGCTGGGGCTCTTTTTTGGGGACAGATCCAGTTGAACCCCATTACATGATGAAGGCTGTGGCCCTGCCCCATTGATGGCTGAAGTGGTGAGGAATCATTGCAAGAAGCTTCCTCGCCAAACATAATAAGGATTCGTGTTTTGGGTAGCTCCAATGGAGCTACCTGCAGTTTCAGGTCTTTCCCCCTGTCTGATGGGGAAATGGCAGCATGGCAGCACACCTTGCCACACTTTTTGCTGTCTGATGGGGGTTGCCCAGATTCTTCCATGTCATAGGGGAAAGATGGAGGGTTCACACTGCGCTGTGAGGTGCCATGCCTTCTGTTTATCCAGTGATTGCCAGCAAAATAGAACAAAAGAGGGGGGGGGGCATCAATATGATGAGGTCCTATAGTGACCCTAAACCAGGTTGGTAGGTTTCTAAAAAAAACAAAACAAACAGGGCATGAAATATTGGATATCATTGCTAAATTTTCTGATTGAGACAATTTTATGGCATGGAATTCCATAGACCCAAGTTTCAATGTTTAAAATAGGAAACATGGGTGGAGAAATTTACAAAGCTTTTTCACATTTGCTGTGTAGTGGCAGGTGCATCATGCCTGACCCATAGGAATCAGATCGTTCTCTGCTGCTCCCACATTGCTATCTGGGATGAAGATTGTGTGTATCTGTCAAAAGAAAGAAAGTTAGAAGCAAAACAGTACAGAAAATTGGCACTTGTATACATGTCTTAATGAAAGTCTTTCAAGGTCTGTTCAGTTTTAAATTCCATCTCAACACAATCCAATATTTATGTACTCCTTGAAACCTCTCTCTGCTCCCTCTTCCTCACCATTTGATGTCAATGAAGGACAGTTCAATAATTCCCTTTTACAAAGTTGAAGATTTATCTGGTCATAAAGAACCATGATTTCAATCAGATATTTATATAATTAATGAGAATATCAATTCTGTTATGCCACTGAGGATAAATATTTGTATGGCATATAAAATGAATAAGTTGCTTTTTATTTTTAAAGGGAAAACATTCTTCTCCCTTTTGAAGGGACTCTTGGCAATCTATCAGAACAATACAAACTGTCCTTTGAAATGCATTAGCTGGTCCAGCTTTCAATACAGGTTCTGGATTTGTCCCATTGAAGTGCTTTATTCTATATGACACTCACAAACTACATGTGAATGATTGATTCCTCAAGGTGAGTGATGGGTATGAATGGGATATAAAAGGAAGGAGCAGGATAAGGACTGGAGGAAGAAGACATATGAAATTGCTTTATTGCAAAAACTCTAGTCAAGTTGGTTTCATTAATCTGGTATCCCCCAGATGTCATGGATTCTAGTTCCCAGCCAATAATCATACAACTCACCTATAATTGACTATTTCACTTACACACATAAAACATTACTTTAAAACAGATGATGAAGACATTGAAATACTTCATTGAAATGACTCAACCAAAGTATGAAGACATACCTTGATTGAGTAATTAACCAGAATAGAGACTGCAATCAAGTAAACAGAAAAGGATTATGACTTGGAAGGGCAGCTAAGAAGGAACTAGACATGTTCATAAGGTGTCAAGATAAATCACTGAATACTAAAATTAGGATTGTACATGCCATTGTGTATTCTATTTCTGTATTTGGTTGTAAAAGTTGAGTAGCAATGAATATAGGAAGAAAATCAACTCATCTGAAATGTGCTGTAATCCTACAGATATCAAAGATAATGCAGGCCCCCTCCACACACCTGTATAAAATCCACATTGAACTGGATTATATTACAGTGTGAACTCAAAGCGGATATTGTGGGTTATATGGCTGTGTGGGAGGGCCCTTAATGGGTCTTAGAGCAATTCAAGACTGAACTTTCTGTGGAATTATTATTATTATTGAAATATATTTTAATATGTGTATTTTATGGAAAGTTTTTAAATGATTATGTGCTTTAGCAGTGTTGTAACATGACTTGAGTAACGAGGAATAAATTATTATTATTATTTATACCCCTTTTATCCTCATGGGTCCCAATTTAAACAAAGTGAATACAAAAATTAAAAACTAATTAAATAATTCTGTGTGGATTAGGTTAAAATGCAATTAAAATATAAAAATGCATTTTAAAAACACCTTATTACATCATTATAGTGTGATGCTTGCCAAGGTAGAAGGCAATAGGAAAAGAGAAAGACCATATTCCACATGGTTAGACACATTCAAGTAACCCATGCCCCTGACTCTGTAAGATCTGAGTAGAATTGTTGATGATTGGATTACTTGGAGATATCTCATTCCTGAGATCACAGTTAAGAACAATTATTATGATACAAATTGGGATGTACAGATGTAACCACTATTGTTTAGGACATGTCACACAAAACAATATCAGACACAAATTAAATATGACACCATATGTGGTCCAAGTATCGATCAGCGGCCCTTAACCTAAAGTCCTGAGCATCCAGCAAAGATTTGACTACTGTTTGGAGGACTTTTGATCTGCCTTTTGTGGGGAGTGCCTCTCAGAGCTGGTGATTTTGAACATTTGGTTACATGCAACCATAATGCTTAAATAAATGTAAAAAGAAATTCCTGAAAGCAAAGATGACAATATAAATATGGATGCAACCATAATAAATAAATTTAAAAGAAATCCCAATTTATACATTTATCCCATATCCAAATAAATAACTGAAAATATATTATTCAAAGTGAAAAGGGCCTTAGTCTGGCAATCCCAATTCCTCTCCAGCTTCAGCAATTCGGCTCTTTCTTAACTCAGTCTCATTTTAGGGCTTCCTCATCCATTTGAACAAAACATACATTCATAGGGATCATAACTACTAATTCAGTTTTCCCTTATGAAACAAAAAACTAATCCCCGAGATCAATCCATTAATTGGGTTGCTCTCTTTCTAGCTATTTTCTGAAATGTTAACTGAGTGCACTCCCACAGCCCCCAAGTTACAGGACTTTATAAGTCAGAGAAGACCACCAGGTCAACACAGTGTGCAGTGTCTGGGCATTAGATGCCACCACAGAGTATCTGCTGGACTTTTAACTATGGAGGTCATCAAAAGCATATCCTTCCCCAGATCAGTTTTCTGTGTGGGTCCTGATACATAAATCAGGCATCAAGAAGAAAATGAAAATGGCTTCTTAAAGAGAAAGATTCTTCCTTTCCTATCTAGTAAACTTGAAGAGTGTTCTACTTGAGACTTCTGCAGTGCCAGGGCTATAATGGAGAGGTCCCTGAGCTACATTTCAGAATGGAGCATTTTCTGCAGGCAGAAGATCATATGAATATATCTTTGAAAATCTGAAAGATACTTTTAGGCTAGGGCAGTAGTTCTCAACCAGTGGGTCCCCAGGTGTTTTGGCCTACAACTCCCAGAAATCCCAGCCAGTTTACCAGCTTTTAGGATTTCTGGGAATTGAAGGCCAAAACATCTGGGGACCCACAGGTTGAGAACCACTGGGCTAGGGGATTGGGAGCCCAATCCATTTCATGAAGGTTCTGGATCCAAAAGCCCCCTGGAGGATTATTTCTCCTCAACACCTCACCACAGTTCCTCCAAAATCCTCTCAGTTCATGTTTCATTGGAAAGGAGAACAAAGCAGGAAAGAGGATGTTCAGGTAATTGAAAGCTGATTAGGATTCAGATATGCCCTAGCTGAGAGAGCTTTTCTCTTCCTTGTCATCCACCCACCTCCATAGGCTGAAGCTCTCTCAGCTAGGGCATATCCTTTGCCTTCTCCCACGCAGGGCAAATCAAGGGTGACTAAAGCCCTCCTGGATAGACGTGCATGTGGCATGCCTCTGCTCTTCTCCACATGGTTATAATCATGTGAATGAGAATTTCCCAAAAGATATGACCTTACTTTGTTTTTGCCTTCTGCCCATGAATTTATTGCCTACATTTATGGCAGTGGGCCTATGTTTATTTAGACCATTTGGGCTCTGCACATACATGGACACAGTTGTTTATACCGCAAGCACTACTACTATTTTGGTCTAGCATATGTCCATGTATTTTCAATTTTGCCAATGAACCATCAGCAGCTTCTCTGTTAGAAACCTTTCCATCCAATTTATAGGGGGTTGTTAGTTAAAATGGAACAGAGTATAATTCAGTGAAGGTTTTAAAAATACCCCTTGTCCTGCATTCCTGTACCTTGCAATGCTTTTTTGGAAGAATATCTGTTCTTTACATGATCACAAAATCCATTATTTTTCACTACAGAATAAAAGTTAAAAACAATTGCCTGCTAATCTGTGGACAATTTTTATTGTTTTACTATGTATGTTTCACTGGATGAGTTTTTACTCTGAAGGCAGACCAAAAAATAATTTGAAATTAATAAGAATTACAACAAATTAAATTTGAGGTGATAAAGCTGCTCACATTTGGAGTGTAAAGAAGGAAATAATTAGCAGCTTTAAAAAATTTCAAGCATGGGAAGAGTCCACAGAATCCCAGGAGGAATGTTTTTTTCAGGTGCACATGAATTCTGTGAAACACTTGCAAGTTTCTTTTGCAGTCTGTGAACCTTACATGGAAATACACAAAGAAGTATTAATGGCATTGTTTCTGGACTTTTTTCCTAACACGTATAAATATTTGTATACTAAAAAAAAGAAGAGAGAGTCGATCAATTATCCCAGGAAGCAAATTTTTCCCCTCACATTTTCTTAGACAATCTCTGTAGGGACTTCATCAGATGCAATAAAATCAGCATTTCTACATATTTAAGAAACTGGCATAGCCCATCACATGACTCAAGCTCATACAGTGGGTTCCAGGTCGTTTGCTGTTTCTAAAGTATGTTTCCCCCCCAAAACTTCCTAAATTGGTTGGCAATCAACTTCTTTTTCAATTCCCCACACAGAAATGTGTAAAAACACCTTATTCACCATGCGATGGGAATTCCCTCCTGTCCACTTGTGAACACAAAGATGATGTCATCATGGAGAGAGGAGTAATGGTGGAAGAAAGGAATCAGAGATGGGCACTATTGATTGCTTTCTTCCACCATTACTGTTTAGAGTTATTTATATATCTTTAAAAATGTAAAATAAATAGACTTACCCTTTAAATTGAGAGCTATCTGTATTTAAAAATAAAAATTATAAGTATTTCTTTGAATAACAGGGGAGGTGACAGTGGGAGGAGACATATGTCTCCTGTGTGTTGAGAAGGCAAACAGATAATTAGAAAAGAAAGCAGAAAGAGGGAAACCATGTGATGGGGGTAGGAATATCATCCATTTAATTTCAAAATGGAGTTTTGTGAAGTTTAAGAGAAAAACAACGATCCCAAACACTTTACTTATCTCATGGGATGAAGTTCTAGGAATGGGCAAGTGCATTCGTATGCAATACACACAGACACAAGACTCAGCATAGGGTAGTGTTTTGAGAGTTGGACCAAAACTCCAAGGGACCAGGATTCAAATCCCTGTTCAGATATCCAAACAACTTAAGTGATGCCATCGCCTTCCCTCAGCCAAAGGTGAATACAATGGCAAAGGCAATTTGAACAAATCTTACTAGAAAAATCCTAGGATGAGGTTGCCATAAATCAAAGTGTATTGGAAGGCATATAACAAATAAGAGGCATAGATATGGAGGCACAGAGGATTCATGTGTTGGAAGAAGGAAGTTTCAAATCTGCTGTTGTGAATACTGAAAAGATATAGCTCAGTGGTTTATGGAGGTTACTGTAAGAACATTTCAGTCTCCCAGGACAACCTCTGACCAACCTCAAAGTGACCATTGTCGGAGAGCATATACAGTTCAAGGTGAGATTCAGTGTGCTGAAATAAAATCCTTTAATATGCCAAAGGACCTGCTTGGGAAACCAACAAACTGGAGCCTCTCTATTACTTCACAATGAGGTGAAACTTCAATGCAGGACAGGTGAGAAACAGCATTCAGTAGAGAGCAGGGGGTAGAAAAAGAAAAGATAAAAACAATATGAAGAAAATGTGGGGGAAGCATGCTTTTCAGAATGTGTACAACACTAAGCCATATATTTTCTTCTCGCCTTTTCAGCTTATTATACAAAGTTTGAGCAGAACATGCATTGTTCATGAACAGAAAGAGATCATTATGGGAAACACATAGAATGGACCAGAGAGTGAACAACAGTGCTTGTTTGATGAAAGATGCACCAAATGGCTTACAGTAAATATGTACAGACACCATTAGAAGTCCCTGAAAAGGAACAAAATTGCAGTGATTTCGCTGTTAGGAGGAATGTTGTTGTTTCCTTCTCTTGGCCTGTTTCTATTCCTCCCCCTCCCACCTCCTTTTCTAGCTGCAATGTAGCCCTTCTCAGTAGCTAGCTACATTCCCCACTTTGGCACTTCCTTACATCTCTCCAGTAAATATGTACCTCACTGGGCTTACAGGTTGCTCCTTCTGGAAAGTCAATTCTTTTATATGAGCTTGCTCGCCAAGATAGGTTCTCTCAAGTTCTCAGAGCTCTGCATGCAACTGGAGTAATTATAGGATTAAGCTCATTAATAATGTGCTTGGAGCAGCACACCCACTCTGCCCTGAAATTCTGAAAGAGAAGAAAATGTACATTTAAATGCAGATATATTTTCTCTCTCCTTTCTGCATGTTTGCGCATGTGTGTGCACATACTAATAACATCCTGCCAGATTCTATCCATATATAAAGATCAAAAACTGTCTGGGGCTTCTGAGACATTCTTTGGGAATTGTTTTGCCCCCTGCATGAGGCAGGAACATAATGGCAGAAAACATTTAATTCTAGCAATGTTGCTGGCATCTTCACGAGTCATCACTACAATCAATGTGGAGTAAAACACTTACCAGTAAGTGAGCAGTCAGATACTATGTGAACAGTCATGTAAAACACATAAGTGTAGATATTTCATCCTGAAGACATAGCTAAATGACGTATCTATGATCTGGGATCCTATTCAGTTTTGTAAAATCACCTCCAGGAAGCCACACTAATTGAATTCTGGAGCGCAGGTCAACAGGGTGCTGAAGGATGATGCAGACAGCTTCATCTTACCAGTTAGTTGTAGTATGATGAACTGCTACAGGGATCGTGCAGAGCCTGTTGCTAGAAGAGGGTCTGGCATCATTGTCCACCAGTGCCCTGCTTGCTTTTCTGTGAGCCTACTGGGAAGGGCAAGATTTCATTCTTGTCCCTCTCCTCTGTTCTCCTTTCCCACTGAATTAATTAAACTATATAAGGACCTCATTGCACTAGAGCATGGATCCACTTTAAATCTAGTTTCTGCCTCCTGCCGAATTCTGGGGCTTGTGGTTAAATTGCTCAACCAGACAAGTTCTGGGCCTTACTAAACTACAAACCCCAGAATTCTGGTGGAAGCAGCAACCAGATTTAAAGTGGACCCATGCTCTATTGTGATGAGGCTATAGTTTTGCATTTTTGAACACTCACACCATTGTCACACAGCTGCCAGAATCACTCTGCGACATCAGGGGGCATGGGAAACCCAGCTCCCCATGCCCTGCATCATCCCGCTCCAGTAAAAAGGTAATTCCATGGGGGTAAGCATCGATCATGTGGCTTCCCTCCATATATTCCAATGGCAATGGGAAGCATCCAGTGTGGCTGCAGTAGTGGCATGTGATGGCTCTAGGCCTGTTTGATCAAGGAAAAAAATTGTTCAAAACTTGTTGCAGATGTAGGGGGCGCTAGTGGTTCGAATTTAAATTACTTCCAAAATTTTCCCAAAAATTGCGGAAATTTTACAAAGTTTTTTGGAAATTTTGGAATGGCTTCATTAATGGAAGACATGCATGCACAGTAAGAAAGAAACAGCACTGTCAGTAGGAAAGAAACAGCACTGGTTAAACACCCAGTTTGGATGTGGAGGTCCTTCCATCTGCGTCAGAACTGGCGCAAGAGCCCTGTGCGGCTCTCACCCCAAGTCTAACGCAGAGGGAAGGCATCCTCAGCCAAATTGGGTTAAACACCCAGTTTGGATGCGGATGTCCTTCCCTCCACATTGAACCTGGGGTGAGAGCTGTATGTGGCTCTCGCCCCAGGTCTAACGCAGAGGGAAGGAGATCCGTGTCCAAACTGGATGTTTAACCCAGTTTGAACATGGATATCCTTCCCTCCATGTCAAAACTGGAGCGAGAGCCGTGTGCGGCTCTTGCCCCAGGTCTAATGCGGAGGGAAGGAGATCCGCATCCAAACTCAGTTAAATACCCAGTTTGGACGCAGAGGTCCTTCCCTCTGCATCAGAACTGGCACGAGAGCCGTGTGTGGCTCTCACCCCAGGTCTAACACAGAGGGAAGGCATCCACATCCAAACTGGGTGTTTAACCAGGTCCTTATCTCCGCATCAGAACTGGCACGAGAGCCTCACACAGAAGGGAAGGCCAGGGAAGGGAAACTTGCCGATTCCTTTCTAAAAATGGCGGCGGTGGCTTTGAAATGGCAAATTCACTTCCGGATTGCTTAAATCGCTTCAAAACCACTTCAAAATAAATTTAATCTGAATTCATTCTGATTTTACGAGCATTCCGACAAACCTAACCATGCCTAGCTGGCTCTCTCCTACTTCACTTACAGAGTCCCACTGGCATCATTTGATGGGGGCCATTGGGCTCTGTGGATGACTTGGGCTAAACCAGAATATGCCGCCAATTTTAGCCCTTTGTGCTGAGGTCATCAGTTGAATTAACTAATGACAAAGGGGAAAGGTGGGAGGAGCCACAAGAAACTGGAACATTTTTAAAGTACCCAAAAAAAGTGTCATGACTAAGGATTAATTTTATAGCATAAAATTCTTGTTCCCCAAGCACTGGGTGGTAGCACAAATAAAGCAAAGCAAACCCTAACATACCACACAACATTAGGGGGGGGGGGACCCATTTTGTCTCTTTTCTAATATCTCAGTTAACAAAAGAGACATGCTCTTATACTTTATTTAACTGAAACTTTGGTACCAGAAGCAGAAATAGCATGGAAAAAGTAAGAATAGAGTTTCCCATCATAGAAAAGGAGAGCAGTTTGACATGTTTCAGCAAATTTACTATTAAAAATTAACATTAGGTTGCAACCCAACATGGAAAGCCTCGCTTTCTCCAACCCCTCTTCACTATCCTCCTAATTCTAATGTTACAATAAAATCATAATAAAACATAAATTAAAAACATGCTTCCAGGCACAGAAAAGAGTAGAAAAGTGAGACTGGGTTGGGCTCCTGTTAAAAACAAAACTTTGTAAAAGAGCTTCCTGGGGTGAATTTTTGTGGGCTTGACAACTTAAATTGACTCATGGCTTTCTTAAAAATATTCAAAATGTGCCTTGTTTCAGGCAAATATGGGAGATGCTCCATAATTTGCTGGAAACTCTTGAGTATTCCACAGCTTCAGGGTAGCATGGATAACTAGATTGGATTCAATTTGGACCGGCTTGTTGTCTACACAGGACACCATTCAAAATAGGGGATGGGCTGTACCTGTGTTGCCACTGACACTGGTCTTAGCTGGCCACACAGCTGAGAACAAGCGTCTTTCTCATTGCAGCTACCATGTTCTGACATCAACAGATGTTCTTCCTGGTCTTTGAGACAACTCTACTGGTGCCAGAATGTGGTATCTGCAATGGCCAGGAGGTCAAACAGAGTTCTGTGGCCAGCTGGGAGACAGGTAGTAAGGTGATGGGACAGTGGGGCCAATGCAATGTTGAACCAGCTAGACATTATGTATGCATTAGCTGGTTCAGTAGGATGTGAGTGGCCACCTCCATGGCCAATCTGGTGAATTTGTGTTCCAGAATGGTTGTTAATGTATAAGTGGTTAGTGTAGACTTGCCCTTAGTACCTGCATTCAAGTGTGTATAAACCAACGGCACACATAGCACCCTGAAGTTTCTGCCTAAAACTTTGTTTTGGAAACTGTATAGTCAATAATGTTCAAGATCAATGCGTTGACTCCTGAATTCATCCTTTGGAAAACTATTCTCAATAATCCACACAGCAGCAAATGCAGAGTGAACATATAAAGCTATTTAGGCAACGTTATGGTAGACAAAGGACAATATCAGGCCCCTGTAATGTGAAAGGGAAAAATGATTTTGCATATGAGCACTTTTACTGCAAATTAAAGGAAGTAGTACAGTAATGATTACAAATAATTTTAAGGCAGAGAAAAGAAGAGTGATTTTGCTTCCTAATAGTAGTCTTTAATGCATGAAGATCAACAGGGATTTTAAATGGGATAAGATTATACTTATCTTTCCTGTTGATAATAGGCACTGCACAGAGCAATGCTTCTAAGGAAGTTTTCTGTCAAAAATTATTTGGTCTCTTCCTGCTAGCATCTCATAGTGCCTTCTTATTAAGTCTATTTTTTAAAAAAAAAATTATGCTGAATGTGATTTATCTATTCCTTGCTGGTGTTATCAGAATGAAAAGGGGACCACCACTGGTAGTGGTGTGTTTTTTCTTGACAATACAATGCACACAGCATCTCATCCTCTCCACTTAGGCACAACATGCTGCTTACCTGTTGCTTTTAAAGATTCGTCTAACACTGGTGCAACCTCAATGATAAATATATCATTAAAAATTCAGTTTTTATCTTTGCCTTGAAAATGATACAATGCTTGAGGTATGTTATTCAACTTATTGGCCATAGCTTCATTTGCATTTAGTAGTGCTCCACCGATGTGTTATTTTAATTAATATTTAACCTTTCTCCCAATATCAGACCAAAGGCAGGATGGTATATTGAAGGAATTGTTGACAAAGTCAATTTTTGATACTTCGAAAATACTGAGGCTAGTTCTGGACATCACATGCAGGAGCCTTAGAATATTTGGAGGATTCAACGGCTCTTCTGCTGCTGTGGTGCAATTCTTGGAAATCTAAAAGTGTCAAAAATAATTTTATTCTGATCAAACTTTAAAGAAAATGAATGCAGAAATGGAATATTATAATGGATAAAACATGACATGAATAAGAAATAGGCAGGTTTGCTTATTCTCATGGATCTGAAATGGCTGCTTGGAGGTTTTGTATAGGAATGATGGAAATTGTTATACAAATTGTATGCTGCATACTTCTCTGAAGCTGTTAAAAGTATAAAAACACTGTCCTAGCTTCATATTGTAGTTCTGAGTCTGTTTACACTGCTGTAGAAAAAGAACTGAAGTGAAATCTTAGAGCTCTTATTTGCATATTAAAATACTGTGTATGCTGTCATTTCATATTACAGCTCACTTTTCAAGCACTTAATATTCTGCACCAAGAAGAGGAATCTACAAAGGCCTTCTCATATCAACATCTCAAATATCCAAACAATAGAGAATTTGCTTTTACATGTGAGATGAACAGTTATATGTTTCCCAATGATTTTGTTCATACCACATCAACAAACTAGTAACAAACAGTAAATCACAATAATGTATTGCTTGTATTGATTCACAGGTCCATCTTGTATGGTGTGATTTGATAGACTTTTCTGGAAAATAACAACAATGCCTGTTTATTAGCATCACTTAATCTGCGAAGATTTTAATTATGAAATAAAAAGATGCACTGTATTCCATCATTAGAGCACATGCAATTAGACTGAACAACTTGTAAAATCAAACAAAAACAAAGATAATAAAAGCATCCACCATTTGTAATAAAATGAGTGAATTTCTTTTTTTTCTTGGCTGCATGATATTTTCTTTCCACCTCTTTCCTCTGGTCATGAATCACAAGTATTGCATCTTTTTAGATAACACAACAGCATTATTTATTTATGAAGCATGCCTGTACATTTCTTATTGACCTTAGCTTTTCCTCTCCACCTTACTAACATAGAAATATAAGACCTATACAACAATGGAAAATACATTAGTAAACTACAGGCAATAGGTGGAACTTTGACATGATTCACTTATTGAGCCAAGAGGACCCCCCCCCCCCCAAAAATACCAAGTTATAGTAGAATTGTATAATAATTTCTTACTGTCATGATATTAAATAGTGCTGTGATGTAGCACAGAAACATGAAAATAGCCAAAGATGTAGCTGAAACCCATGGGCTTTAATAATAATACTATAATAATACACTTTATTTATATTCCGCTCTTCTCACCCCAAAGGGGACTCAGAGCGGATTACATCACACATACAGCAGACAGTCCCTGCCGGTTCCACATACAATTACATACAACATACAACATATGACAAGTACAATTTTAGAAGGATTTTCTTCAGGCTGCATCACAGGGTGTGTCACAGGGTGTGATTGCATCATTACGTCACAAGGGGGTGCTGTTGCCTCATCCTCATGACGGACAGCCTCTCTTTTCCACATTCCACCTTCAGGCAGCTGATCTTACTTTATTTAGGCATTGTAAGTCCTTGAAAAAATCCTTCCCCGCTTGGCGGTTTCCAGTTTTATCTAATCACAGCTGAGCTGTTTTTGAACTGTTGGGTAAACAGTGGACAGGGCTCATAGCTGGATGTCCAAACCAGCCCGGGATTTGAACATGCAACCTTCAGATTGCCAGCACAGCTGTTGTTACCACTGTGCTATCTCTCCGGCATATCACACCACAAAGCATATCACACCACAAGTAATAAATTTTCTCTTTACAAGTCTTCTTATTATTCTGTTATGAAAGAGAAGCAAAACATTTCATATCTCCTCATGTTTGTTTGCACAATTCATCTCTACATAGAAGCATAGATTTGGAAGAGACCACAAGGGCTAGTATCTAGTCCACTGCCCTGCCATACAGGAACACACAATCAGAGCACCCCCAAAGCACTGCAAAGATGACTGAAGTGACAGGGATTGTATTTATATATTTGTTGTATTTGCATTTTTGCTTTCTTCCAAGGAGCCTAAGTGTGACTACCCTTTCCTCCCACTTTATCATAATGGGCAAGGTGCCTCATGGTACATATACACCAGGGATGGGCAATTACCGGCCCTCCAGGTGTTTTGGACTTCAACTCCCAGAAATCCTAATAGCTGGTAAACTGGCTAGGATTTCTGGGAGTTGAAGTCCAAAACACCTGGAGGGCTAGTAATTGCCCACCCCTGATCTACACTGTAGAATTACTGATACACCACTTTAACTATCATGGTTTCATGCTATGATGAGGCAGCACTACTATTTGGCAGAGAGGTCTAAAGACCTTGTAAAACTACAACCTCTTGATTACATAGTATTGAGCCATAGCAATTAAGTGGTGTCAAACTGTAGTAATTCTACAACATTGATATACCTTCGTTCTACCATAAGAACATAAGAACATAAGAAGAGCCATGCTGAATCGGGCCTCAGCCCATCTATTCCAGCATTCTGTGTCACACAGTGGCCCACCAGTTGTACACGGGGATCTCGAGCAGAAGGGAGGGCAAAACCCTCACCTGCTCCCGACCCCCCACAACCAGTACCCCGGGAAAATCCTGCCTGCCTCCATCAACACAGAGGTGGCACTTGGATGTCCATTTCAGTAACTACTGATTCCCTTGGTATCCATGAATCTGTCTAATCCTGCCTTGAAGCTGTCCAGGCTGACAGCTGTCACAACCTCCTCTGGAAGTGAGTTCCATAACCCAATGACCCTCTGGGTGAAGAAATATTTCCCTTTATTAGTCCTAACTTTCCTACCTTGGAGCTTTAGGGAGTGCCCCCTAGTCCTAGTGTTGTGTGACAGAGAAAATATTTTTTCTTTATTCACCTTTTCTATCCCATGCATGATTTTATACACTTCGATCAAGTCACCTCTTAAACGCCGTCTTTCAAGGCTGAAAAGACCAAGGCGTTGCAACCTGATTTCATAAGGAGCTGCTCCATCCCTTGGATCATTTTTGTTGCCCTTCTTTGTACCTTTTCCAGTTCCGTTATATCCTTCTTGAGGTGCGGTGACCAGAATTGTACACAGTACTCCAGATGTGGCCTCACCATAGATTTGTAGAGAGCAATACAACATTTGCCGACCTATTTTTGATTCCCTTCCTGATCATGCCAAGCATAGAATTTGCTTTTTTTCACTGCTGCAGCGCACTGGGTTGACATTTTCATTGAGCTGTCCACCAAAACCCCAAGATCCCTTTCCTGGTTTGTCTCAGAAAGCTTTGATCCCATCAGTTGATAAGTGTATTTGGGGTTCTTTGCCCCGATGTGCATGACTTTACACTTGTTTAGGTTAAAATGCATTTGCCACTTTGTTGCCCATTCACTCATTTTCGAGAGATCTTTCTGGAGCTCTTTACAATCATTTTCATTTTTAACTACCCTGAACAATTTAGTGTCGTCTGCAAACTTTGCTACCTCAGAATTCACTCCTACATCCAGATCATTAATGAATAAATTAAAAAGTAACAGACCAGCTTCATCTGAGCCACTTGCTCATGATTTGGACAAGGAAATAAAGTGATGTCAAGCTACATGAATTCTACAGTGTAGATGAACTTCTAGTTTTCAAATCTGAGGCCAAAACAAGGTCCTCTTGGCTCAATAAGTGAATCATGTCAAAGTTCCACCTATTGCCTGTAGTTTACTAATGAAGGGAATCCATATATTTTCCATTGTTGTATAGGTCTTATATTTCTATGTTAGTAAGGTGGAGAGGAAATGCTAAGGTCAATAAGAAATGTACAGGCATGCTTCATAAATAAATAATACTGTTGTGTTATCTAAAAAAATGCAATACTTGTGATTCATGACAAGAGGAAAGAGGTGGAATGAAATTATCATGCAGCCAAGAAAAAAAAGTATGGCTTCATGCAAAGAAACACTTTTTAAATGTAATTTGCAGCCATATCCTATAGGCCAGGTAGTGGTGAATGTTAAGTACTCAGATATACTTCTAGGTGGCCAGAGAGTCGGATTTTTTTTTATTTTGACAAATTAAACATTCACAGCTTTTTCTTCAAGCCATGCAGGGAAGTGAAGGCTGTTGCCTTTGAAGCATGCAAAGAACTGGATGCCTGGTGAGATGATAATTGTTTTATCGCATTCCTCCTCAAGTGAGTGGGCCACCTGGTTGCCCATTTCTTATTTTCACAGCTTGTGTTTGATCTAGCAAGGTGATCACCTCCTCACCTCAAGGTGATCATAATACACAGAGAAGGTGCTGAAGGTTTTGGGCGGACAGCAGACTAAATATAATTGTGCAGTGAAAGAAAGGAAATGTCATGAACTAGTCTTGGAAAAATCTCACAATATTCCAGTGTTCTGCTATATAGAGTTTTTTTCCTCTGACATTGTGGAAGAAGATGTTCAGTGCCATGCTCCATAATGTCACCAATACTATAACATCTGAAGTGAAAAATGGATTTATAACTGTTTTGCTTTGAACAAAATAGAAGTGAATTTGAGTTACAATTCTGTGTGAATTTATTTATTTATTTACTACATTTACTGTATATACCACTTTTTTTCCACCTGATGGAACTCAAAGCGGTTTCCAACATTATAAATGCAAAATTAAATGCCGTACATAAATGTGAAAAACAAAAGATAATAGCAAGAAAATAACATATAACTAGAAATTAATGTAATTGGTAAAATGTGAGAATATTTATTAAAAATAGAAATGGATGAAGAAGTAATTAAGGAATGCATGGTTCTTTAAACAATGGGCACAGAATTTTGGCTATAATATAGAATGAGAGAAGTGAGGAAATGTGGCAGACTGGATAAAAAATTATATAATCAAATAATCCTAAAGAGAATGCCTATAAAATGTCGCAAATGTATAAAGGTGCAAATAATAAACATTGGAAATGTCCTTGAAGGTTTCTACTACCATATGTGGTGGACCTGTGAAAAGGCCAAAATGTTCTGGAGACAAATTCATGGGGCAAGCCAAGAAATCCTTAAGACCAAAATGAACTTCACCCCAGAACTTACCTGACTAGGACTGCTGGATGATCAAATAAAAAAGGAAGACGAGCGAATACTGCAATACATGTTAAGAGCAGAAAGAATTTTATATGCTCAGAAGTGGAAAATATAAAGATGCCAACTATAGAAACTGTAGTAAAGATGTGGGAAATAATAGAAATGGACAAGTTATCTATACTGTTGAGGGATAAGTTACTGAACACATTCCTAGAAGAATGGAAACCTTTTCACCAATATATATCTTAGGGAAAGGGAAAGGCTTTATGTATAGGTTTGGAAATATAAACTGTTGAGATATCTATTTGTTAATGTTAAAGTAAGCAAAAGTAAACTATTTGTTGAACATAAAGTGGAAGAAAAAATTCAAAAAAACTTCAAAATTATCGAGGAACCTAAAAACGCAAAGCAAAAAAATTCACTTTTAAAATTAATTTATGTATATATGTTTGTAGTTTAGACTTATATGTGGAGTAGAGATGTATGTTGTGTAGTGTGATCTGTAATTGTTGTTAGGTATGTCTTTGTATATATATACTAGCTTGGGGACCCATAATCATGGAGGTACCTCAAGTCCCACTCTTCTCCATATGGCAGTAGAATGTAGAGTGGGTCATAGGGGCACTGTGTGTCAAGCTTGGTATTGCATTGGGCCTCTGTGTGGCAAGTGTGGTCCTGATCCATCATTGGTGTGGGCCACTATGCTCTAAGCAAGTGAGTTAAAGTACTGCAATTTCCGTCATCCATGGTGCATCCTACCTCAAACTGCACCAAGATTTAGAGTGCATCTTGGGAGGTCTGTGGGCCATGTTTGGTCTTGTTCTGTCATTGTTGTGAACCTAGTCAGGAAAATGAAGTTGAGGAAGCCTTACTGTCAAATCTGGTTGTGGGCTAGTCAGGATAATCAAGTAGAGGAAGCCATACTGTCAAATCAGGTTGTGGCCTAGTCTGGGAAATTAAGTAGAGGAAGCCTTACTGGCAAATCAGGTTGTGGACTGGTCTGTAAAATCAAGTAGAGGAAGCCTTACTGCCAAATCAGGCTGAGGCCTAGTTTGTTAAATCAGCCGAAGGAAGCCTTTTAAAAAAGTGCACTCTCTGACACCTTTGAGATTTTGGATGTTGGAATGTTGGCCATGCAGAGTCCATTATGCAAATTTCCCCTCAGCGGCAACCAATCTCCTCTGTCTGGTGCCTTAGAGGGTTGGAGTTCTGAGGCTGGCCAGTCAGAGCCATTTATGCAAATAATCCCAGAGTGGCAGCCAATCGAAATGCTGGCACATATTCCTCCCATCGCTCGGCCCACCCGCCCACCGCCCGCAAACACTGACTTTTATTATATGTAATAGATAGATGCATAAACATACAATGTTTGTATTGTATTGTATTGTAATGCTTTTAATGTTAGCTGCTTTGAGTCTCCTTATGGAGAGAAAAGGCGAGATATAAGTAAACATAACAATAAGCATAATAATAATTTGTGTCCTTTTCTGTTAAATATCGTGGTCCCAAATCCATCTTTCTGGCCATCAATTTGGTGAGATTTTTTGTTTGTGTTGGTTTATGTTGGATGAAGGTGGAGCCTTAAACTAAGTTTGTACTGCCTACCCTTTCTCAGAATTTGCTTTCGAGGAGACAAGAAAATACATTTGTTTGATTCTCCAAAATGCTGCTCAAGAAACTGCAAACACATGCAATAATCCCAGGACCTATGTGGAATATCATAGTGAGATGCTTCCTAATATGCTGGTGTAGTAGGCAAAAGCTTAGCTCACAGCTGTCATATTCTGAGTTTAAACACTGGCTCATTTGACTTAATCCCATATCCCTTGATCGAATATAGCCATTCAGAGTATTTAGATCTTTCCCAGCCTGGGTATCCCAAATCTAGATACACAAAGCACTGGCTGCTCTCTTCGGCACTCTCCCTTGTGCAGATGTGTCATCATTTGTAACTGCTTACAACTCAATCAACATTTTGTGTGTTAAAACCTTTCCTCTGTCTTGTTTGTATTCCATATAACTGAAGATTCAATAACATGTCTTGGAGCTGTGGAGACACAGGGAACACACAATAGAATGCACAAATCATGAATGTTTCATATAGGTATTGGCTGTAGGCCTGTTTGCCTAGGTAAACTGAATCCATCTGAAAATGGATGGGGAATAGTGAAGTTGATTGAGAGATTAATTTAATAAGGAAAACATATTTTGATTTGACTGTGACTGGCAGGAAAGAGCAAGGGAATAGTTAAATGTTATTAAAGATAGATTTGTACAATGCTGTCTCCTTAAGTTGGTCGTTTGAACAGGATTGGCTTCTCAAAGCACCTTATTTTCTAGCACCAAGGCCAAATTAGAGAATTATCTATTTTCTATTGCTCTTTATTTAGTGTGTGGTTTAAATATGTTACCACAACAATTAACAATTAGAACATTACCTCTACATTTAAGAGAAAACACCAGTAAATATTATTTATCTCCTTTCGCAGAACTTGCAATTTAGTTTTAACAAAGAGTAGTTGAACCAGACATTCCACAATAGAACTTGGAAATGATTCTTCTTATTAAAAAAGAAATATTTGGTCTTAATTATTTGGAAAGGCGGCAGAGAGAAAAGAAACCCAAATTAGGGATATCTGTTGTTTTTGTTTGATGCACTGCAAGTAAATCCCTACAGAAAGCATGCCAAGATTGTTAGGCACTACTAGGAATATCTTGAATTTAGAGCAAGACTCAAAACAAGATTTACCCACAGAGTGAGACTGAGTTGTCACAGCGATGGGTCTTAAAACATTCGATGAAAATGCATTGCTCCATCTGTTTCCTCTCTCTTTTTTCTTGGCTACAGGAGAAAGTTTAGCAATTCTGATCAACCCAACAAGGGAGTTGATACAGCAAGAGAAGAGAACAACATTTTTTTTCATCTTGGCACAATTATGTTTTTTTAAACACAAAATGGCAGTTGAAATAATTATCTGCAACTACAAGTGGCTGATGAATAGCATGTTTAATGTATGGATCTAGCTGAATACTCAGTTGCACATAGAGAGGATAAACATCCATAGACATCACAAATGATAAAACTGCACAAAACACAGACAGTTCGGTTTCCCTTCTTTCATGCACACACATAGAAATATGAACAATGCAAAGTTTTATTGATGTTTCTATACCCTTCACTTTCTTTCTCTGTATAACTGCTTATACAAAAGTTTGTTAACCAAATAATATCTTACTATTTACATTACCTCCAGTAAATTTCATTCCAGTATAATTATAAATATAATTTTGAAGTAAGTCTTTACTTTCCCATTATTCAAAAGTAACTATAAACACAAGAATTGGATAGGTTCAGTTCGGAAGAGCCTATGAATTGTAAAAACCTATCAACTTTAGGCTTCTGAAGCAGTTTTGAACCATGCAGGAAAGGTGGGAGGGGCAAATCCAAATTTGAACCACTTACCTTTTTTCCATAAATATTCCATAAGGTTCGGATATCTCCCAAGGTTATTTTAATTTTCACAACCATTAAGCAACTTTGGTAAAGCCTAAACAGTTTTAAAATCTCATGGTTTCCCTTCCCCGGTGATGCAAAGAGGGATGAGGTGGGCATGGCGAAGCACAGCCATTCTTGAAGGCCAGTCCCCCAACAGTAGAGATTGCAAATGGCCCTGCTGTTAAACTACATTTCCCACATTGCCTTTTTGCTCCTTGGCCAAAATGGCCAAGCAGCATTCTTTGTCTAACTATAAAATAAACTGATTGAATCTACAAAGGTGTCTAAAGAGAAGGCAGCAAAGCAATAAGCAACCCTAACCCTTTTTTCTGTCATCCCTGCAATAAAGATACCTGTGTCCAGCACTAAAGGGGAGCCTCTATGACTCTCCACACCTTCCTTTCCAGCAAAATGTGTGTCATGGCTCTCCATGCCCTGCCTCTTGCTGTTTGCCATTATTTGCCACCATTTGTCATGATTTCTTCCTTTTTGCCATTTTTCCCTGGCAGGGATCAAACTCGTGACCTTCTGGTTCTAGGGGCAGTGCACTCTCTCTGAGCCATGACTGCCTTATAGCAAATTCCAATTTGTAACTTATCCTTCACTTACCAGTGGGAAGCCAGTCTTCTTTTACCTGTAGTGGGGCCATTTCAGACCCGATTCTCTGAAAACTTGAAGACATTCCTTCCTTCATGCCTCCCTTTAGAGTCCCCTAGGATTGATGCACTGGGGAGTCTGGCCTGCTAAGGTACTTTGGGAAACTACATCTCTCGTGCATATAAAATTGCCAAAATAGCTCTGTGTTTTTCCTATGTGTTCCTACTTTCCATGTGTTATGTTTTCTCACTGTCTTGTGCTCTTGAGATCCCCTTTCCTTCCCTTTGGTGGGAAACTGTGTTCCTGATCCCAAAGAAGAGGATCAGCCTAGATGTCCCTTGATGGGGTCTGTATATGATTTCTATTCTACCCCAATTTAACACAGTTTGTGCCACACAAAGTTCCTTGAGTAGAACAACTACTTTCAAAGTAAAGACAACCCAAAGAAACAAGATATAACACTTTCAAAATTCAAACCAGGAACAGGTTTTCTTTATTATTATGGTTTATTATTAAAAATGCTTTTAAAAAACTGATTTTTCCCCTGGCAGGGATTGAACTTGTGACCTTCTGGTTTGGGGGGCAGTGCACTAACTCTGAGCCATGACTTCACTGTAGCAAATGGCTCAGAAGTTATTCCCTTCCTAGTGGGAAGCGGAGTCGATCTATAAAAACTTTTATAAAAACTATAAAAATTCACCAAAAATCCATGGATAAGTCAAAAGTTATGAAATCTGGTGAGCTAACAATGGTCCATGTGTTCTACGACTGTAGTAATTTTCATCAGGATTGGTCAAAAAACAAGGGAGGAAGAATCCCCTGTTTTCCCCAGTGCCAAAGTTTTGGAAGTTTCAGAAAGTTTTGAATTTTTTTTAAAAAAGGAAGTGACTTTAGAATCAAACCACCAGCGCCCCCTACATCCGAAATGAGTTTTAAAGCATTTTTTAATCAACCTAGCCTAATAAACACCCATAGGTAAAAGGGGGGGGGGGGGCTAAATAGTGACACTAAAGCTGAACAAGAGAAATTTATCCCCATTTGGTACAATTGCAATTGTTATCTTGTTTATGCTTAAGGCTACTTCTACATGGCCATATCTGCTTTGAAGTGGATTATATTGCTGTATAGACTCATATAATACAATGCCGAATGGATAGTGGATTATCTGATTTGATAATCTGGATTATATGGCAGTGTAGAAGGGGCCTAACACCCTCATCATATGGGGCTAGAATCAGCAGCATATGCTGATCTTGCTCCAGTCAATCATGGAGCCGGGCAGCACTCATGCCGGTTCTGTGGGTGAAGGAGGGTGGCACACTGCCACCACAGCAACAGGGGATGCTTCCTGTGTTGCAAATCTATGAGCGGAAGCCTTGCGCACCATGCACATTCCATGCATGCTCATGCTTCCCCCATGTGATTGCCCTCCCAGCAATGCTGGCAATGTGAGGAATGGGGTGCTGGATTCCCCATGCCTCACTGCAAAGCAGAGCACCACCGCTTCCTGCCACTACTCATCTGATGAGATAGTTAGTTCATGCAAAAAAATAATTAGAAATCCGTTATTTGTAAGTATTTGCTCTCTAAGCTCTTTGGACAATTGGCTTAAAAAAATTTACATGTAAATGACCAGGTCGATCTGTATGTGATGTGAAAAGGAACCCAGGGTGCAGCTACACTGTAGAATCAATGCTTCTTAACACCACTACAACCGCTAATACTATGGAATCCTGGGGTTTGTAGTTTAGGGAGGCACTAGCACTCTTGGGCAGAGAAGACTAAATACATTGTAAAACTACAATTCCCATGATTATCTAGCATTGAGCCTTGGCAGTCAAAGTGAATTCAAACTGCATTAATTCTACAGAGTAGATGCACCACCAGTGGGATGTTATAGTTGGCTTTTTTCAACTTTCTTTTAACAGAAGAGTTTGATTTACTAAACAACAATATTTGGGAAACTAATATCCTATCACTATGTGGGACAAAGTAGGATTTTTCAACCCCATCATTATAATTAAGAAGTTTTATTACTGAAAAATCTACAAATTGGTTTTACATTTCCTACAAAATAATATTGACATATTATAAACCAGACTAGTTATTTTCAAAAGTCCTGATTAGGATAAAGACACATATACTACATTATTTTCCTTAACTCCTACAGCTGTCTCTTTAGATGTTGCTCCATTTTAATTTGGGTTGCCAGAGCTCTCCATTCTCTGTCTCTCTGCCTAAAGATTTATTTGACATGTTTAAGTATGACCACTCAATAGCTCTGGGCTTATTAACTGTCACCACCTTCTAACCTCTTCCCTCCCTTTCTTGGCTACTCTTATTTGTTAGAATTTTATACAAGGTACTTTTGATTATTCCTTGATTGTATTTTAATCATGTTTTTATTATGCTGTGTGGCACCCTCAGCTTATTATTATAGCTTCTTGCTATTTAAATGATGCTATGTCTGCTAAGTGATAAAACAGGCCATTACTGAATATGTTAGGTGTAGAATACTGTCTTTGGTTGTTATACTCAAACAAGCTATCTTCAAAAGCTTTCCCATCTGATAATTCACCTAGGGGACTTTCCCGTTAATTCCTCTGCTGTTTATTAACAATAGCTACAAAACACACTTGAACAAAAATCAACTCCCGAAGGCTGATGTTTTGTCAATGAATAGTAGGAGAACTTGTTTGAAGTCCAAGAAGCTCTTAATTGACTGGTGTGACAATTGGTACATGCACATATCATTGTCAAAAGAGAGGCAATTGTAGACTGACTTTCTCATCTGTACATGTGAGAGTCCATCAAGTCAAAAGGGTGGTGACCACCAAAATATAAATCAAACAACAACATTGACAAAAAGAATGAGATTATTTATCTGAGTATTCCATCTAGTCAGGTTTCCTGAGACCAGTTTCAGTTGTTGCCTCATTTTGTGGACAAGATGCTCAAATTGATCCATTCCACCATTTTGAAAAGTGATGTTTGCACATCTTGGGTGAGGGTCCAGAAGGTGATAAATGTATCAGTATAACAGGGTGAGATGTCTGCTTCCAAAAAAGAGTTATATTATGCCCTCTCCTGAGGAGGATATCCCTGGATTAAGATGTATGTCAGAACTACATTGCTAATATCTACATTTTTAGGCAACATGCTTAAATGTGCAATGTTCGGCAACTTCAAATGTTATTGTGAGAAACATTATCTGGACCAATTTCAGTCTAGTTTCAAGCCAAGGTACAGTACAAATCTCTTTAGGTTATCCTGACTAATGATCTGCTTTGGTGAAAGATAGTGGAGTGCTATCCCAGATCTCTCAGTGACTTTTTATAACAATGATCATTATATCCTACTCAGCTGACTTTGTGAGAAAGGTATGGAAGGTGGCGTTTTAACATGGTTCTATTTTATCCAGAAGTCTTGTTCCATAGAATGACATCAGGCAACTGCTAAAGCAACAAAGGTCCATCTGGTCTACAAAGCTCCTCAAAACCTTTATGAAGCAATTGGGTAAGGTTTTGAGATAAAATGTCACAGCTATGTTGATAGCTCTGCCAACTATGTTTCCTTATCATGGAACTTGACTGTGGTTATACAGGAGCTGAACGAATGCCCAGATGCTGCAAAGGATTGGATAAGGGGTAGTAAACTGAACCTGAATTCCAATACGTTTTGTGAACTGTTTTGTCCAGGAATTGGGTAAATCTCCTGACTTCTTATTTGAACCATCCATCCATCATGTTATTTATATCCTGCCTTTCTCCCAGGCTGGGACTCAAGGTGAATTACAAATAGAGAACATGCAAGAAAACATGTCCAATTACAAACATATAAAATCAAGATTTAAACAGTGTGAAATAATAACAAAATTAAAACCAATTAAAAACCTTACTTTAAAAAGATTGAAAATTGTAGAATGCTATAAATGCTATAAAAGCCATTTTGTGTGGCGGGGGTTAAATCAATATCAAAAGCCTTGCTGGAAATGAAAGGTCATTGATATGAAAAAAAGAAGGAGCCATCCTACCATACAACAGCAAGTAGCCATACAGCAACTCAAGGCGGGTTACAGATTGGCATAATTCAATGCCAGGCATTCATAAAAGTGCTATTAAGAACAATCAATATGACAATGTAAAACATATATAAAAACCATTAAAACATATAATCATCGGTGTCATCCTGTTAAAAACATTATCCAGTAACATCGTCTGGCCATTCCAGGTTCATCATTCAAAGTGTTATGTATTCCTCTGCATTCTCAAAGCTTGGTCAAAGAGCCAGGTCTTTACTTTTTTCTGGAAAGTCAGGAGGGAGGGGCCCCGATCTAATACCCCTGAGGAGGGAGTTCCATAGTCAGGAGGCCACTACTGAGAAGGCCCTGCCCTTCATCTCCGTCAATTGCACTTGAAAGGCAGGCGGGATCAAGAGTAGGGCTTCCCCAGATGATCTTAAGCTCCTAGATGGTTCATAGGAGGAGATACATTCGGATACGTTTGCATAAGAAATTAAATTAGCCTCCCCCACTTTTCATCTCATCAGTGAAGGAAGCACATGAGTGAGGATTGGGAAATAAGCAAGATGAAATATCTTAAAGGTGATCTTGGATTTTTAACAGGGTCATCCCTTGTTAGTTCTTGGACCACTAAGGTGCTTTAGGCTATATTTCAGAGGAAGAAACTACCCAAATCACCCAGAATTTACCCTGCTTGAGAAAACCCTTATGAATAGTGTGGCCATAAATTGCCAGGAGACTTGAAGGCACATATAGACACATTATGGTTGTGGAATTCCCTCTGGTTTCACTAAATGTAATTATTTTGTTCAAATCTATACATATACCTAGTTTTAAATTGTTTTAACTTTTTTTTGCAGTATGGCCTCCATATTGTCAGGGGATATGTTCCTGAACTCCACATAGAAACAGTAATCTATGAATAACAGTGAACTTTATTGAAATAAATGACTTCCAACCTTCTGTTAAGTCCTTCAGAGGAACTCTAATGTAATGTTTTGGAGGAAGCCTAACATAAAATTGCCTGGAGGACCTAATGAATCTAAGATTTTTTTGGTCCAGTTAGTATCTGACAATTTTTTTTAGCATTATTGAAAGTTTTGCTGCCAAAGAATAAAGAAGAAACTCTTGGGCCCCATCTACACTGACCATTTAATACAGCTCCCAGGATGCTGGAAACTGCAGGAGCTACTAAACTCACACCACCAATGAATGCTACAGTGTGAATCAAGGCCAGTAAGGCTCATTAAGCAAAGTCACAGGAAAGTCTGAATTAAACCTCTTAATGCTCATCAGCAAGCCTCAAATACACATCACATTGACCAGTAAAATTAGCTGCTCAGAAAGCAAAAGCACATTGTACCTTGTAGACACCCACCCTTGCTGAAGAGCTTTATAGAATTTAGAAGGCAGGGGCAAGGGGGCTGCGAAGAAATGCCCCAAGAGCATGGCTTGACAACAAGGGGCTAACTGACCCCCCCCCCCCGGGAAGCGAAATTGCTTACCTTCACTCATAATTGTCACATTCCCTTTTTTCTCCTCCTATGCCTTCAAGAGTTATTGTGAATACTTTCTAGAAATGTGTGTTGGGGTAGAGGTGGGGAGACATCCCTATAGTGATTTGAGGCAGGTTCTATGGTAAATAAAATCACTTTCCTGGCCTTATACCCATTATAAAGAAGTCAATCTAATCATTCACACAGAGAAACCTGTTCCTGCCAAACTGGTTCTAAACCAACCTGAGTGATCAGTGTAGATGTGCCCTTGGAAGATCTTCTACTTCAAGTACCCAAACACGTTGGCTGGCCTTGGGTACAAAATCACCCTACTGGAAGGAGAACACCAGAAGTACTTTTTCCTGCAATAGGCCATATGACTATCCTAAAGAGTTTGCTTACTCTGAATATGCTTGGGTTTTATTTGAATGAATGCAGAGTGAGTGGGTAGAAATCTTCATATTTGTCATCGCTGTTGTTCTCTTCCCAAGGAAACTTGTGGGATCAAATAAATATGTCATTATAAATATGTCATTATTTGATGAAGTATCTACAGTGTTAGAACTGGTAGAGGAAATGTATCACTCCTAATTTAATTGCCATCTTATCTTCAGTGTCATTGGTCAGGAGCCCCTCCCCCAACACCAACTGCTGCTCTGGGACCAGAGTAAAGAGAGGGGTCCAGGAAGATATTGTATTTATTGTATTGTATATTACTTGTAAGCCAATCTGAGTCCCCTTCAGTATGAGAAGGGTGGCATATAAATGTCATAAATAAATAAATAGAAAATTTTTGTACTATATGATTTTAGCAGCAGTTGTACACACAGCATTGGAAAAAGCAAAGTTATCTACAATAGATGATTGGATATTGAAAATATTTAAAATGGCTGATATGACTTGTAACATTTATGATCATTAACAACTTAATGTGATCCCTGGTTGATATTTTTGGCCAAGCAATGCACCAATCAAGGGGCTTTCAAGGCATGACAAACTAAGGTAATGGGACATGATATCTCCAGCATGGGTGGGATATTAAAAGAATGGGTGGGATCAGGGCCGTAGCCAGGATTTTGAGTCGGGGTGAGTTTGGTTCGGGGGCTGAGACTGGGTGGAAGAGGATCTACCCTAGCAAACCTTTTGTATTGTTATCACAATAACCCCATGAATGTAGGATATAATGAGCATGGTGATCAGATCATGATATGAATAAACATAACAGTTTAAATAATGTACCAGTAAGGCTTTTTGCGGACCACCCTGAGAATTTCGGGGGGCTGAAGCCCCCTTAGCCCCCCCCCCTGGCTACATGCCTGGGTGGGATAATAAAAGAAGCAGTTACTTTTAGGACCCCAAATTGTTCCCCATCTGGCTATTCTCATTATGATCTGCAAGTGGAAGAACTCTGCAGAGAGCACTTTCCTTAGAAGCCATTCGACTGGGGCACTTCTTGGCTGTATAGGTGGGTTTCTAGGGAGTAGGAGCATCAGATGTAAGTTGGTACTATTTTTGACAGGAATTGAGATAAATACTTCAGGAATGTCCTTTTCCAATTGCCCAAATCACCTCCCTGCTTTGCATACTCTGTAAATTGACACAGATTGGTAAGGGATATAATTTTCTGATGTGGCTCCAGTAGCAAAGTGTCTTGGGCCAGGCCTGTTTCTAATGAGTGTCTATATTTTTAAAATCTTGTCAAAGATTGAGGAGAACAGACTGGTATGGATGACAATGATTTCTTGAGTCATCTCAGTACAACCAATATCAAAGTCACATCCAAATTGAATTACTTTATTAGTAACATGTTTCAGAAATATATGAAGAGATTTACCCACTCTCCATCCCTCTCAAAAGTTCTTGCTTCCGCCTTCATTTACAGAAATGTTCACATATCTCCAAAACAAATCAGTCAACTAGCTGACCAACGTAAAAAAAACCCTCACTCATTATAAAATTATTTGTGGGGGTACTTTCTGATTTTAGTACACAAAGATGAGCTAGATCATAACTGACATCCCCACTGTCTTCTGAGCTTCTTTTGGAGGATTTTTCGAGCTGAAGAACAGCATTCATACTCATAACAGAACTAACTCTCAGCTGCTGTGCTAGGTATTGAGCAGTAAGTTCAGAGTTCATTTCTGTTAGTAGACCAAGTCACAATGTCTTAAATTGGCTATCAGTCATGTTCAGCTGCATCCAATGAAAAGTTTTAGCCATCTGTATTTTCTCTTTCTTTTCCAGCAATTCAATGGTTAGGCCACCATACTCTCATACCCAAAGGGCAATGCAGAGGTGCAGTGAGAATGAGAAGGGGCATCTATAGTGTAGTAGTTCAGGAGGGACAAGATGAAGGCAGTGCCCTCTAAATAAGAATTTTGCTCAGTCCACTGATGTCTGGTATTGCAGAATGGTTTATACTTTAAAATTTTTTTGTTTGTGCTTCAATTTCCTTGTTTATTTATTTACTCTATTTGTATCTCACCTTTCTCCACCCCGAAGGGGCTTCAAGGCAGCTTTACATATGGTAATTATTCAATGCCTTTGAACAACAAACAGTTAAACTACATTAAGTTGAAGATTTAAAATTAAAATTAAATGCACATTAAAACATATAAAACATTACAGTCACTATTAAAAATCACATCATCCACAATCGTAATCCAGGGCCATTCCAAAAGTTATTGCACATATTTCTGTAGTTATTATTATTCACATTGACTCCCTGTTTTCTGTGGCCATGTAAGAAGTATCTCCAAATGCTCAACTAAAGTATTAAGTTATAGAAATGGCTAGAAATTTGAGGACTGAAAAAAAATCATTGAAGAAGCGGGATACTTATTTGAGGTTTGGGATGCATTCCTTTTCCATCCCATAACTACACCCCTCAGCACCTCAATACTTATCTCATTGTTTTTTCCCCAAAATAAAAATCCAGGCTCTGCTTTTTTCTTTGTTTTATTGAAGTTTTCAGTTAAACAGATTATGGGCTGCTGTTTATTTTATTTATATTGCATAAAAATTCACATTTCAATATATATTTATTAATATACATTTTGAATGTATTTGCTTTCAACACAATGCATTTTAGTTTCTCTGTATATGCACAGCAAAAATGCATTTATGAGCCAAGAACTGCTTTATAGCATTCAGGGAAGTGCAAAATAGGTTGGATATGATAGTCGCATAGCAATCCAGGGACTGCTGGCTGGACATGTCAGTTCAGATCAGAATGTGTAGGTATCAGGTCCATAATATTTGAATTTCTCATTTTATTATCTGCTATGACTTTTTAAAAAGGTCAACTTAAATAAAATATTATCTTACAGTGACATTGTACATTGACTCATGGCAGTTCTGCATCCTGTTGGTGACTCATGCATGCCTGCATAGCCTTATGCATCTGATGGTTGTACTGTTTTGGACATAGCATAACATCCGAATTCCACTGAAAGTAGTGGAAGCAAAGTTAAATGTGCAGTGCCATTGCATGTGTATTTCATTTTGCAATTGTATGAGTATTTCAATTTGCAATTCTTTGAGTATTTCAATTTGCAATTGTGCTTTGTGCTAATTGTGCTAATGTAAACATAGCTATTTTTACATTAAGTTGCAAGGCATTACAATTCATTAATATATCTCTACTTGTCTTTTGCAAGTAAAGTTTGAAGGGCAAGCTGCTGGGGATGCTGTGAGTGGGATGTTGGGGTGGGGCTGTGTAGTTTGTAACTGTAATTACATTTTTTGAGCTTAATGACACAAATATGTGATTGTTTATCAGTTTTTATATTCATATGTATATGTATTTACTTTGTTTTTAATTTGTATTGCATTGTGTCATGTTCACAATTCACATTGAGACCCAATGTTGGTAAAAGGTGGGATAAAAGCAAGTAGAACCATAATTTAATTGTACCCTAACAGTTAAATTACACTCCATCTCCTTGAAGTAGGATTTCCTTCAAAATAGAAAGAGAGGAATTGGCAATGGAGGAAATTATTCAGCCAGTAGTCCTTCCAGTCCTTCCTGTCTGGAAGTTAGAAGGCAAAATGTCATTTTTACAAGCTCTGGGTATTCTTTCTTCAGAGAAAAGGCTGTCATGACTGGTTTGTCGTCTTGCAGGGGCCAAAAAGCTATAAATGGAATATCATATCAACACCACTCACAACAATCTTTAGTTTTGCAGTGCAAATCGAATGTTACTGCGCTGCCTGCTAAGGATTGGGATCACACATCTTGAATTTAAATGGCCAATAAATCATACATGAAAAGAAAAAGTCCTTGAAAATCATGGCTTTAGTCTAATGTTCTGTGAACACTCAAATTTCCTTCCTAACAGCCTTTGCCATCCACCCATCCAAACTTTCTGAGGGAAATTTGGAGTCAGTGCAGGCCCGTAGAGAGATGAGGATTGGATTTACTAGCAGAGTATAGCCTGATAGTAGAAAAATATCACTAGATACAATTCTATGTAATTATGATAGCATATAGGTAAAGAAATGTCTGTAGTATCTGCAGGAGATGCTGAGATGCATGACCAAATTTTGACCAGACTTTACACGCAGCTCACAAGTATCTTTTTATTGTCCAGTGCCACTAGTCCTAATATATTTCTGTCCACCAGTAGACATTTCTCTGAGTGCGCTTTCAGACAGCTCGAAAAAACATACCTGAGAGGCAAACCACAGCCGGAGAGCTGAATTCTGGTACATGGCCCCCCACCATCCTCACAGGGGTCTTTTGATCTGGATTAAGATGGAGGGCACATGGGGGACATCCAGTGGAAGTATTTTTTTAAAAAAATCACTGCATATGCAATCCAGCACATAACAGAGTGATTTTTTTAAAAAAATCTTCTCTTGCATCTCTGTCTTGTCAAGCTCTCTTTAAGATTTCAAACTCTAAAAGACAGAATTTGTATTTCCTTTTGCTTGAGCCATGTGTGTTTAACAGCTGATCTGCTGATCAGCTCTTTCAGGCCTAACAAGCACATACTGTACATGCTCGGGAGGTGTCCAGACAGGGGGAGGGAAGGAAAGCACATGTTTTCCATATCTGCAGGGATAAACAGGCATGAAAAGGTACACTTTTACAGAAGGAATTGGGTTTAAAGGGAACCCTTTTAACATGTGTTTTCCAGCCCTTAATCAGATTGTCCCTGATTCCTCCCACATTTTGGTTAAACATCATTTAGCGCCCCCCCCCCAACCCAATTTAACATGGGTTATAATGCACATGTAGAAGAGATTTGACTAGTGCCCTGAGATATGGCACTAGCATTTGGTGTAATGTTAGATGGCTGCTGCAATTTTATCAACATGATTGCGGAGCCTTAACAAATGTCCCTTGAGTTCTAAATGGCTGGATTTGCCAATATTTTTATTCCAACTCACTTGTAGTTTTCCTGTTGTTTTTGTTGCTTGTCTATATACGACTTTCTTTCCTGCCTTCATGGAGGCAGGCTGTCGAGAACACAACAGATCTCTGATAATACACTTGTAAGTAAGTGCTTTTTAGGGGACTGAGAAACCTTCTGTTCTCAAACTGTTTTTGCTTTTAAACTGAAAATAATTAAAGAAACAATTTGCCAAGGAAACATAATGCTGGTGCCAGTTAATAATACATCACATTACTAACTCTTCTGCTCCACAGGATAGTATCTGCAGGTGGCAGAAGAAATTTATCTACATTGCTTTCTGTGATTATTATTCATTTCCTTTTTTGGGCCCATTTGGGTATAATCAGGAATTGGTCAGTACATACAAGAATGAATTAAAGCATTTTGTTAGGAGTGTGCTGAATAATATCACTTTAGCGTTAATATAGGCAGCTCTGCCCTACTTATTTATTTACATCTCATCCACAACTCACTTAACTGGAGATTTTGAAAATTACTGTTTTATTTTGTTCCTCTGAATGCTGTTTAGTTACTCTCAGAGCTGTGTCAGGTAATGCTTGCCACATTCACTTAATTGTATGGCCTTTTGGAAGACTATGGATGCATCTGCATTGTAGAACTGCTGCAGTTTAAAACCACATTTATTGCTATGACTCAGCGATATGGAATCACGATGGATTGTTATTTCATAAAGTCTTTGACTTTTGCTGTCAAAGAGTGCTGGTGCCTCACCAAATTAAAACCCTAGGATTCCATGACATTATGATTGTTTTTATATAATCATTGAAGGTTGTCCAGTCTGTCCTTTTTACTCCCTTACCATTATTTTGTTTTAACAAAAAAGTTAATTCATCTCTATATTTTATTTTCATTATTTTGTCTATCCATTGTGATTTGGAGGGGATTAAGTCAAGTTTCCATGATTTTGAAAATACCATTCTGGCCGCTGTAGCAAAAAAAGTAAATAGTTTGTCCATGTTAATGTCCTTAAAGGTCTCTCGTTTTTGCATTCCTAAAAGATAAAACACTGGTTTTGTTGCAAATAGAGTGACAGGTTCCCCACATCCATTGACATGCACCATGGGAATCACCGTGATGTGTGGTAATTCTGGCAGCCTTTATGATGAGGTTCTTAGATGGCTTTTGTGTATTTTTTTAAAATTTTGTGATTCTACGATTCTGCAGTCTATGATTGTAAGATCAAGGTTCAAATCTCCACTCAGACAGGAAACCCATTAGATAACTCTGAGCCCAAGAAGAAAGCTATTTCTCTGAATAAATCTTGCCAAGAAAAGAGTATAATTGGACCACCATAAGTAAATTTGAAGACTCATAACAAGAACAATATCCACCTTTAAATTCTCCCTTTTCTTCCTCTTAAAATGAAATACATTTTAAGCGAATTTATCAGTTAAGTGCTTAGATCTGCCAGACACTTCTGATTTCTCTACTCCAGTTTCCATGATGTAGAAGTTGGTTGCTTGCACATTAAAAGACCTGATATGTGTCTGCTGCTGACATATGCACACAGAGTACAGAAATATAGGAGAAAAAAGATTAATAGATGGGTGAGAAAGCAAGGCACCCTTTCCAGGAAGGCACAGCCCTCCCAGCACTGCACTGGAGGTCCTCCAACTCACACAATATTTTAGAGTTCAAATAACATTGCATTACAAATAATGGTCGAAAGTGAAGTAATGTGTTGAAAGGTAGTGCATATGGTGAGCACTGAGAGGGCAGGCAGGCAAGCAGAGATGTGCTCCTCACTGCTAAATCAAGAAAAAGAGCACGAACTTGCAAGGCAGAACTAAATGTATAAAGTATTCAGTGTCTTAACATTTTTCTCTACCTTTTGCAAGCACTATAACTGGAGATAATAATGATTATGATAATAATAAATGTATTAAAACACAATATATAACTGAACCCACTTAAAACATATAAAACATGTAAACATAAGATTAGCCATAGAGGAGGAGTCCTTAGTGGCAAAATTGGTTAAACCCTTGTGCTGTAGGACTGATGACCGACAGGTCAGTGATTTGAATCTGCGGAGGTCGAGTCTAGCCCCCTCTGTCAGCTCCAGTTCCTCATGCGGGAACATGAGAGAAACCTCCCACAAGGATGGTAAAACATCAAACATCCAGGCATTCCCTGGGCAATGTTTTTGCAGATGGCCAATTATCTCACACCAGAAGCAACTTGCAGTTTCTCAAGTCGCTCCTGACATGGAAAGAAAGCCATACAGGAAACACCAAAGAACTTTGGTTCAGAATAGATCTCACTATAATGAGCCCAAGGACCAAATCTCGGCAGGTGCTATGGTCCCACTGTATTCACTGATTTTTTGTTGCCTTTTAGGACTTTTTTCTTTTAAAAACCATTTTCACCAATCAGTGTATTTTGCTCAAAATAACATGTGTGCAGATGAAATGCTTACAAAATATATCTAAAATATTAACAACTATATAATCTTGACTGGCAGGGAGAAAACATTTCCTTCTCCTGTGGAAGGACAGACACCAATTTAATTCATTAAGGCTTCAAATGAGACAATGGAATTAAGCCTCTGTCCATTGAAATGAATGTAGACCACACTAAAGAAAAAATAGAAAGGAAAGGAAAAGGTGAAATAAAGGCAGAAGAGGAGAGAAATTAGGAGCCTTTCCAGACAAGCCGTATATTCCAGTATTTGATCACAGGTTTTCTGCTTATCCCATATTATCCCATATGGCAGTGCGGACTCATATAATCCATGATAAAGTAGAAAACCTGGGATCATATCCTGAGATATAAGGCCTGTCTGGAAAGGCCCTAGCTCAGGTCAAACCAAAGCAAATCTTCTCCAGAATTTTCTGCACTCCATATTTGGAAGCAATTTATGAATCTCTGCTTCAGATCGATTCCATATTCAGTAGAAGATGGTTCTCCATGTCGAACTTTTCTCTGTGTTTCATTGAGCAAAACAGGCCAAGTATGATCACTATATAATAACACATGATGTCTGTGCTATCCACCAGGAGTCCTTAGCTTGGTGAGGTTTGATGCAGCCGTCACCTTTCATGATTGCACCATATTTTAAAGGTAAGCCTGAATCAGCCACTCCTGACACACAGTAAGCAGCCATAATGATTCTGGAACACTGGATGCTTTTTTACAAAAAGATATTCTGATGACTTAAGCACCATATTATGAATATGCCAGTAGTCTGGCTTTGAAAATGATTGAGCAGTTGAGGAATGATGAAAAGCAACAGGGGACATTTTTGCTAGCACATTATGTGTTTGCAATGCTAATAGCTTGGAGGCTCTGCTCCCCATTTATTTCTGCAGAGGGTGCTCACTGGATGGAGAAACAAGATGGGCGAAAGCAGGTTTGGATGCATGGGAAAGGAGAAGAGCTGTTCATATAGCTGACGTCCCCAGAATACTTCAGGAACAGGCATGTAGAACTGTAGGATAAAAGCAAGGAAATGGAAAAGAATAAAATATATACAGGAAAATATGCCTCACTATCAAGCTTTCACTCTAGAGCTGAGCAGTACAGCAAAAAATTTATTAATATGTTGGGAAACAATTGGTCCAATTGATAAAAGTAAAATAAAAGCACTTCAAGGTCTTGCAAACTAATATATAACCATCACTGCAATTTTATAAAGATTGTACTTGAGAGTTTTAAAATCTAGAAAATATGCAATACCCAAATGTCTGTCTAAATTACTTTTCAATATTTGTCAGCAGATATTTCAATCAGTAAATTGTGAACTAGATTTGTTATGGTCATAACTTTTTCAAAAGAGGTAGTTGGGGTTTATTCCTCAAGTACTTCAATAATATGGTCATTCTTGAGGTGTGTGTTTGGGCATCATTTGTTGTTCTCTCCAGGGGCAGCATATTCTCTTGAGGTATCTGTCATGGTTGAATAGACTGAATCAAATATGTTCTGCTGCTTGTACAAGGTGAGTTCTCTTCATAGCAGATATTGATGTGGAGGAAATGAAAACATATTTGAACATAAGCTCATCCACTTCACTTCTGCTTGCAACTCTCACCCTAATGCACAACGTATTACAGAGAAACTGAACCACTGATGGCTTTAAAATATGTACAGTTCCTGTTATTGTTGGCATCACCATAGCACGTTGACAAAGCTCTCAATTTGCATTGTGGACAGCACCAAGAGCAAGAAACCTGGGCTGCCAGGAAGGGAACAAGAAATAAACCCTGATGGCAACTAGGAACTTGTCACCTAATTGTCCTCTATTTGTATTAGCTGTTGTTGTTTTGACTCCCACTGGTCCTGTTTATGAGGCGTTGTCCAGTATCTTTTTAATGGAGAAAAAACCTCTCTTTAATGTAATGGGGGGGGGGGGGTAGGAAAATCTATAAATGAAAAACTTTGTTTGGACATTTTATTACACTAGCAAGTGAGGTCAGGGAATGACGGAGAGTGCCCAATGTACATGGAGAAGCTATTTATAGGTATGTTGAACTCTCAAGGTCTTCTCCTACTATGTTGACATAATCAAATAATGAGTTTTGTGAAAAATTTCTGGCTGAGATCTAGATCTCTTAGGTCTGGTTGTATTTCAGCTCCCAGAGGTTCTAGCTAACCAATGGTTAGAGAGGACAGGAGTTGCAGTCCAAGATCTAAAAAGCTTCCCACCTCCACTCTTTCCTTGGTGGTCAGAAGATACTGGGGTAGAAAGACAAGAAATCTGACCTGGCATTACACCTATTACTAGTGTGGGCATTTGTGCATTTAATGAAAATTTTTGTATCTCCTGAATACTAATCTCTTCCTTTCTTGATAGGAAACCAAGATTATTCATCCACCTCTCCTCAATTCCACCCAAATTTCCTTCTCTCATACTCTCACAGTGGATACATTAATGTATCATAGAAAGATAGAATGACAAAGCCATCTAGTCCAACTCCCTGCCATGCAGGAAAAACACAATCAAAGTACCCTTGACACATGGCCATCCAGCCTCTGTTTAATAGCTTCCAGGGAACGAGCTTCCACCGGACTCCGAGAAGAGAGTTCAACTGCTGAACAGCTCTTTCAGTCAGAAAGTTATTCCTATGTTCAGGTGAAATCTCCTTTCATGTGATTTGAAATTTCTCTATCATACATCCTATGGAAGCTCCTTGGTTCTTTTCCAGTTTAGGGTTGCAACAATGCAATGAAAATTGAAGACATCATCCGTACATGTAATGGTTGTAGAGAAGACAGAAGATTTCAATAGGTATGACTTATTACCCGGCTGAATGACAAACAAATCCTGGGATTCCCTCTTGTATATAACTATGAAATGTACACTAGCCCTATATAGTTTTCAGTCTTGTAACCCAGTTTTACATTCATTAAATCCCCCCCTCTTAGTCCTGTGTACCTTTTGCTGTAAATCCACAGTAAACAGGGGCTTTTGATTCTTACTTATGCACTTAACATATTCCCCTCCATTATTTATTTACCTGTAAGTCATGTTTTGCTTTACTGTTCATTTTGAATTGGCTTTGTGTGGCGACCTCAGTTTGAGAACACACACACACACACACGTCTCTTTAGAGCTGGAACACAGAACATTTGAGGGCAGCCCAGAGATCATGCACTGTGCTTCACAAAGGGATAATTTAATGACCTTTAATATTGATGTTCTTCTCTTGATACCTATAGGACTACAGCAGTGGAATTGCTTCTTGAGAATGAAAACCGTCTAGTACACCTGGTACCAATTTAAATAGCATAAAATAGCAGTGGATACATGCTGTCTAACTGGTTCACCACTTCAATTGCACAGGGAAATAGTGATATTTGTAGATTAAAAACATAGGGCTTGAGCCTTAGACAAGAGCAATATTAATAACAGTGCAGCTGCCAGAGCTATATGAAGTTCATTTTGCTGTCGAAAAGGGCACACAGCTACAGCTTCTTTCCAGACTAAGAGGAGGTGAATATGACTCACTTAAGGATGTAATTTTATATGTTGGCACATTATAGATTTCCCTGATTTTAGCTTTGTATTTTGGGGGAAAGAGTAACCTTATTATTTATTTTTTGAAAAGCAAAGAAAGGAACATTAGAACAGGTAAGTGCCGCAGCAGCCCTCTGATGCTCACGTGTCTCCTTCCGTTTGATCCAGTGTACTGAGAGCATACAAAAAAAAAGAAATATCTACTCAAGCTGAAAGGGGAAAAGTTGATAAGCCAGGGGTATGCTCTCTGGTAACCTTGAACTTGCATTCACTTCCCTCTGAAAACAAGCTGTCTCCAGGCAGGCAAGGGTGGAGGTGAAGTACTTCACAACATCAATACTGTGTTATAAATGTCTCAAAACTGTGTGGTAGCCTAAAGGTTCTGT
This sequence comes from Anolis apletophallus, assembly GCA_030556195.1. Taxonomy (NCBI): domain Eukaryota; kingdom Metazoa; phylum Chordata; class Lepidosauria; order Squamata; family Anolidae; genus Anolis; species Anolis apletophallus. The sequence goes on from JARBWK010000003.1 coordinate 70,570,077, forward strand.
GGATAGCAGAATTTAGAAATCCATCACCACTGTGTTTTCCTATTACACTGATTTTTAAAAAAATCAATGCAGTCTTGCAGTGAGTGTACAGCTGTGCATTACAAGAAAATTTAAGGAGTGGGTTGCTTTCTTCAGAAACCAAAATTATAAGAGAAACTAAATATAAATCAATTTAACCCATGCAAATCAGACCGGAACTTGGAAAGGGACTTTTAGAAAGTAATCAGGCTAGATCTACACTGCCATATAATCTAGTTTCTAAATCCAGATTACCTGCTTTGAACTGTATTATATGAGTCTACACTGCCATATACAGGAAGTTCCTGAGTTACAAACATACAACTTACAAATGACTTATATTTAAGGGGGGTTGAGGCAACAAGAAGTGAGAGAAATCTACCTCTAGAAAGGGAGATTCACTCCTAAAAGAATTATTTATTTCCAGCAGAAGCAATTATGTTGAATTTATGGGAAATGATACTGAACTGAAACTAGTTCCTTTCAAACAATTATTTCCCCACTTACAAAGGTTTTTTTTTTAATGTAATACTATTTTTAGTCAGCCTTTCCACATCTACTGTACATATTTTGCAAGCAGAGATTCCACCATTCTAGGCTTGGAAATATTTTTTAAACCCTCAAACGTGAACCCTGATTTTGCCTATATAAGGGATAGCAGTTCTTCACCCCATTGTTTACATTGGGCTTTGAGTATTCACAGGTTTTGGTATCCATGGGAGGTTCCTGGAACCAAATTTATGTGGATACCAAAAACTCACTTCAATCTTTTATATGAAGTAATAGAAACAGCAAGTCAAACTATCAATCAATCAATTGGAAAGACAGGCGAGGATTCCAAATTGTCTGTCACCTCAGTATTCCTGGCTGTTCTTTGTTGGTGCCATCATTTCTTTATACGTAAAGCTCACATGCCTTAGATTCAAAATGCCAGCAACAGTAGGAATGGGATGGGGCAAAACTATCAATTTTCCACCATCACAAACCTGAAACCAATTACATTGCATGGCCCATCACTGAAGCTGCAGCAACTTAAACAATTGCATGCGTTACCTAAGTAATATCTGGTTTGCACATATTTCCTACAATGTTTTAATAAGATTCAACATCCCACAAGAGCAACATCAACACTAAACTAGTAAGAGCAGAAACATGATTTGAAAATTTCACTGACATCCTCAAAAACTATTCAAACTTTGCTTAAATTGTATTTTTGCACATGGCCATGATCCTTTTACTTATGCCAGGCCTTCAGCATTAATGATTAGGTACATTTTTGTATTCACACTGAGAAACTTGATTACTGTTATTTGTGTTTCAGAATTATCATTCTCACTAATAACTTAGCTATTGTTCTTTTCCCCTGCAACAATTGTGCAGTTTTCAATGATTTTTTTTATAGTTTGGGGTTTATTTTTCACAAAATAATGAATGTGGTTTTGTTCCACAGATAACAGCATAGACCCATTGTGTGCTTTCTATGCAGAATTGTAATGAACGCTGGGAATATCCCTGCAAAGACGACAGCACACAGCGACTCGGTCCTACCAGGTTTATTTCCAGGTATCAAAACCTGTGAAGCCAGATCTGCCTTTCCCAGAACCAAACACAGTTTATATACAGTCCCCGCCTCCAACATCTGTCCATCATCCCAAAGACCCAACCCCCCTGGCATGCAATGCCCAGCAGAAGTTGCATCATCTCCCCTTTGACCTAGTAGTTCCAATGTCCAATGGCTATTCCAGCATATTCTCTCTGAGTCAGCATTATGCAATGCAGTTCTTCTCATGTTGGTGTGGTGTGGCTCCAGCCTCCCAAGGCTAACACCTGGAGACATCTTATCTGGTGAGCAGAGTTAAGAGACTAAAGCAAATGCAGGCAGGTCAAGGAATCAGAGCAACACCAGCTCAGATTCATGAGCCTGACATAATACTCTTCCCCTTCCCCCTTGTGGAAGAGAGGACCCAAAATACTACTTAACTCTAATATCTAAATCCTATCCTAGCGCCAAACAAATTCGTAACTAATTCTATAACACACAATTCTATATCTCAGTCCTCTTCAGTGAAACACACACTGGGACAAAGCCTTGCTATATACTTCACATACTAACCCGAACTCCCCACACATCAGATAACCAAACATCTCTCTCACAAAATGCCCAGCTTGTTCAAGGCTAAATCCTATCTCTCTACTTCCAAAATTATAAACAACCCCCCATCCCTTCACTACCATAGTAAAAGGGACTAACCTACAGAATCACACTTCCCATGCAACTATTTATCACTATAAATCCCAACAATCCATTGCACAGGGACAAATCAACTGTGCATCTGTACCCACACGACCAGGACTCCAACCCTCATAACTTCTAAAACCTTCCACTGCCGAAAGCAGGAGGCACCAGGGACAAAACTACACAACCACATCTGTAACACACAACCAGGATTCTAAGCCTCATAACTCCCACAAACCTTCCACTGCCAAAAGCAGGAGGCACCAGGGACAAAACTACACCTCTAACCATGTCACACCACGGGGGACCTAAAGCGACCATACAATTTCACTGGCAAACAACCTAAACCATCCTTTCACAAAACCAAAAAAACTCTAACAAACTACACCCTTACATGCGACACAGGATCAACTCAACTGTGTCCAGCCAATATACAACAGAAACTGCCCTGGCAGAAGGCACTTGGGAAAACTACAACTTTCAACTCTTACATGCAACACAGGACCAATTCAACTGTGCTCAGCCAATACACAACAGAAACCCACTATCCTTACTGCCCTGGCAGAAGGCACTTGGGAAAACTACAACTTTCACCACTGCATTAGCAGGAGGCCTACAATCCATAATCAACAAGCAATACAAGGGCTACTAACTACCCTGTAACTTAACTCCTCTTGGCTCCCAGCCATGAAACCCAAGAAAACCATAAACTACTAACACCCTCAAAAGCCCATGACGCAGGGGACAAAACACTACCAGAAACAACCTTTAACTATTCAGCAAGTACACAGGATTACTCAACTGTGTCAAGTACTCTTATAACCGAAATCCAATACCCTTGCCACCTTAGCAAAAGGCACACATCAATCTTTCATGCGACCAAACACACTCCCACAAGCTATCTAACCATCACATACATCCATGAAAGGAAACACCTACGTGAAATCCACACGTTCGATTTCAAATCCAAACACACAATCCTAGCCCTTTATTACTCTGAACAAACTATAACACCCCCTCACATGGGGAAAAGCACCTAGGAAAACTACAATTCCCCACTCTAGCTCATCCTAACTATCGCACACATCCATAAACCAATATAATCCTTACCCAGGAACAACCATCTGGGTCCAGCTAACCCCCTCCTCTCAAGGAAGGCAACACAAACTTCCACTCTGATTCTAAAATCTATCCTCCCAAAGGAGAACTCCAACCCTTGAACGCAGGCATGTCCATCTGCACATAAACAACACATTCACATCATAACTACCATAACTCAGAATAACCCTCCTCCTGGCCAATTCAACAGGAGGCAATACCATTACCAAATCAACTCCAAAATCTATCCTCCACCAAACAACCTTCCTGCCGCAATTAACCTCATTGCAGATCCCAACAAGGCTGTACCTATTCCACTAAACACTGGGACCAAAATCCCTAATACAACAGCAGAATACACATTCTAAATCTCATCCCCATCTAACATTTCTAACAATGAATGCATGTCTAAACATTCCCCAATCATAGTACATTCTACAAAACACATGTGAGCATAGCATCTACCCTAACCTTATGCAATACTACCCCCATCAACATGAATAATACTTTAAACATCATATCACCGTATCTATCCTTCCAGGGTCAATTTTACCATAAAATCATCTGATCACAATGCTTAGAGCAATACATTTAAGTGACTCCAACCTCCCAAGCTAAAACCATCCCAATTCTAAATCTCCCGGGAACATTTTCCATACAAAGCATTTTACTCCATTGGAAGCATAATACAATCATGTTACTAATTTTTCCCAAAGTCAAAATTAATATGCGGGTTACTGGACAACTGGCCCATAGTTCATTCCCAAGGCTCGCCTTGTTCCAAAGTTCTTCTTTCGACCCAGCAAAGGTTCGCAGCCACAACTCAGCTACCTTCTTTGAAAGATCTTGCTCAGGCCCAAACAAATTCCCTCCCCGAGAGAACAAAACCCCTGGCCAAATTAGCCAGCACCAGCTCGGCAAGCCAAGGCTCCAGCAACAGGGCACTCCTAACACCTTCCTTCAGGGGAACAGCCAACGGTCGCCACCCAGTCGCACCAGCCACCATGGATCTCGCCGACTGCTCGCACTGGACCTCGCCAACTGCTCCACTTAGCAACTCCACAGCTCCATTACTCCCGGCTGCCACCGGCTCCTTCATAGGAATATCGGCTCGCTGACACTTGACTGGCACCTCCACCGCATTCCATGGCTCTCCTTCCTCAGACAAGGCCAAAACAGCGACACTCTCCTCAGCAGTCTTGGATCCCGGTAAGAAAGAGTTGTGGCTCAGTTCTTTCAAACCATCACCGGCCTCTTCTACTTCAGCATGCTGCTCACCTCTCTCCTGGACCTTCAGCTCACAAAGGGCCTCACCACATTCCAGGGGCTCGCTTACTTCCAGGGGGAAACAACTTGGCTTATTCCCATAGCAATGGGAACAGGTTTCACTTCCCTCTTCTCTTCAACACCTCTGGGAAACCAGCCATGAAGGATTCCAGCCCACACAAAAGCAACGGCCAAGGGAAACATCTGGTTGCTCTCCTCGCAGGTCATCAAAGCACTGAGAGCCTCTGTAATTGTAGAAGCCTCTTGCTTCCCTTCCCCCCTCACCAGCACGTTCGCTCTTCCCAGGCTTCTCCGGCTGAGAAGCCTTCTCTAAATTTCAATCTCCTTGGAAGCCTCACCTCAGGACGGAGGTATCCTCCCGGCAAGGCATCTTCCTCCAGCTCCGACCCGTCTTCACCATCAGCGACAGGGACTTCCAAACTACCAGTCAGTTGATTTTCCAACACCACTGGCCACTTCCTCAACTTCTGCCAAGACAGTCATTGCCAGGGAGCTTCTTCTCTGCAGCAACTTCCACTCTTTCAAGGGACAGCAAAATCACTCCCACGCCAACAAACTTCCCAAGGCCTCTGTAGTTAAAACAGTTTCGCTTTCTCCTTTACTGCAGGCCGGGACATCAAAGGAAAACATTCCTCTGTCGCTTCTTTCTCCGGAGGCCTGGCTTCCATCTCAGCAGGGCACTTTCCAGTATCTTCGGCCGTCCACACAAATTTCTCTGGTAAAACAGCTTCTGCAACTGGTTTAGCCCACACACACTCCATGCCTCCGGCTGGACTTCTTTCCTCTCCGGAGCATCCTCAAACGTCCATCCCTTCGTCTGGGAGACACATCCATCCTTGAGACACATCAATCCTTGGAGCCTACCGACGCTCTCTTGCAGAACATCCATTTCCTTCTGCAGCACACTCACATCATGCCGCCCACAATGAAGAGCTTTCTGCAATACTTGTAGCCTCACACAGCACCACTGCAATTCCTGGACCACCTCACCTCTGGTCCATACAGAAAACTGAGCTCTCTCCTGCCCAGTCACCTCAGCCATCCCATCTGATTCAGGCTCTGTGGCTCTTCTGCCACACTCTGCCAGGTCCTTCCAAACTGGCCTGTCCTTTGGCCCAGTCACCCTGGCTCCAACCCTCTCCGGATCCTCTGCCAGGCGGCGCTCCCTACGCCCCTCCGGTTCTCTGGGTGCATCTTCCTCCCTCCTTCTCCCAAGAAGGCACCATCCGGCGATCCTTCCATCACCCAGTGAGGGACAAGCCTTGCAGGATCCTTCTAGCCTGCTGCTGCTCCACCTCACTTGGGACCCACGAATCGTCCTCCTCCTCCTCATATTCCCAGTCGCTATCTTCACTGGAATAGTCCTCATCCGCATCTTCCCAAAACTCCTCGGGACTCACCCATTCCACTTCCATAAAGGATGGCACTACGGATGGCATCTTACTGGATAAGCCCTCAATGAATTCCTCCACGACAGGCTTTCTGAGATCTGGCTTTTCTGTAATGAACGCTGGGAATATCCCTGCAAAGACGACAGCACACAGTGACTCGGTCCTACCAGGTTTATTTCCAGGTATCAAAACCTGTGAAGCCAGATCTGCCTTTCCCAGAACCAAACACAGTTTATATACAGTCCCCGCCTCCAACATCTGTCCATCATCCCAAAGACCCAACCCCCTGGCATGCAATGCCCAGCAGAAGTTGCATCATCTCCCCTTTGACCCAGTAGTTCCAATGTCCAATGGCTATTCCAGCATATTCTCTCTGAGTCAGCATTATGCAATGCAGTTCTTCTCATGTTGGTGTGGTGTGGCTCCAGCCTCCCAAGGCTAACACCTGGAGACATCTTATCTGGTGAGCAGAGTTAAGAGACTAAAGCAAATGCAGGCAGGTCAAGGAATCAGAGCAACACCAGCTCAGATTCATGAGCCTGACACAGAATAATTTCCAAACTGCAAAGGTTCTCATCAATGTGGTGGAAACACTTGGATGATCCCACGTGTTAGGAAACAATACTTTGAGTCCCATTCAAATATTTTTAAATATTCTTTCAATTTTTACTAAGAGCATTTGGATTTGCAACGCAGAGTATTTCACTACAGTATTGTCAGCAGGATTACTTAGGTTCCTCCTTTGCAGGCCTTCATAAAAAATTGAAAAACCAATAGGTGTTGCTAACATTTTCTAGTCACTGTTTAAAGTGAACAACATTGTTTTCATTTGCTTCTTTCACTTCGTAACCCATCTTTGAAGGTTTCCACCTTAAAGATGGTAAGACAATGATATGAAATGAAATAAATAAAAAGTTCCTCATCTCAATCCATAGTTGTACGTAGAGTGTCAAATGTAAAAAAAAAAATCTTTCCAGTGGTATAAATAGGATAGTTATTCATTCAAGTACTTCATCTCAGAGTTTTCTGGATGGCTCTTTAAACCAAGGGATAAAGAAGATTGGAAATAGGAAAAGCAAGATGAAATAAAAAAGGATAGGAACATATTTTGTGTATATTTTACTGCAAGGATAAAGAGCCCTTAAGGTGTTATATAAGCATGGAGTCCATCTGCTGCCTTCATATTCCATGTGGGGATCTCTGTGAGGCGCTTCACACAGAAAGCACAGAGAAGGGGGAACGAAGTTGCTTTCTGTAGATCTTCAGGAGATGAAAAGTGGCTTAGAGGCAGAGGAGCTACTAACAGAGATTATTCAGTGCTGTGAAAGAGAAGCAATGTATAGCCCCCAATTCCAAGTTAGAATAAACCTTGCAAAAGTATGAATTTGAAGAAATGTTTCTTGATGTACAAAATTCAGAAATGCAGACACACATTCACGCAATGAAAATTAAAGGACTAATTAATTCTCTAAACTTTTGTTTCCTCGGCTAGTATGTCTTCTTTCTGTTATCTTCCCCTGCTCAACCATAGCATTCTGTAGAAGAAAATTTCCAAAATATACAAGAGAAAGTGACAATCTGACCACCTTGCCTTGGTAGGGTAAGGCTGTTGCAGTGAGTAGTAATCTAAGTGTTCTTACAGTTCAGATTTCATCATAATATTAGTAGTCATGAGTGGGAATGAAGCTCATTTTAAAAATACTGTGGCAATGTATGGTGTTTCTACTGCTCTATTGTTTGGGCGATATTAACAATATTCATTTCCTCCCTGAGTAATTACATCTAGTTAGATTTAGCCATTTATTGACATCACTGATTGGCACCAATGTAGGCATCTTTCTTTCTTCATTTCCTGCTTTCTCCCTACCTGCACTCAAGAGCATTTCAGTAGGGAAATAGTTGGGGGAGATAATCTAGGGTGCATTTACACAGGCTGAAAATCCCAGGGCTCGTACAAAGCACAGTACTCTGCATCAGCCCTGGGAGGGGCTTCACTGTACCCATGTTTATCCTGCTGCAGTGGTGGGATGAAGTCCTGACCACCCAACTGCATTGGACAATGTCTGCTGGTTTGTAGAGTTCAGTGATGGTCAGTGACTGAGAATGTTATTACACTTCCTACAGCTTCAGGGGATGGTGCAACGATGATCTTGCTATCCATCCAATACTGAAGTTGGCTGGTTTGAAGACTTTGGTGACTTAGATTGTCAGTGTGCCAACCCCTGAAGATGTGGAAAATGAAGTAGCAATGATCAGTTGCCAAAGTCAATAACTTGTCTATATAAAAAGTAGGTTTTGTTGTGGGAGAGTGTGATTCTGATCATTGCTGCCCTGCCCCTGAAGCTTCAGGGACCAGATCAGCCATGATCTGAGTTGCCATCCACCACCACTGAGGTCTACAAAGGAGCCAATGATGGTGGTGGTGTGGGGAGCAGTGGAAATGGAACAAAAATAATACCAATTAAGACATTGAAATAGTTAAAGGTTTTCTTCCATACAGCACCTCAGTCACTAAAAATGTAGACTGCAATTAATAAATCAGAAGAAGATTACAACTTAGAAGAGCAGCTATGAAGGAACTACACAGGATTCTCAACTGCAAAGATATATCATTTAATCCTAAAGTGAAGAAAGCTGACAGGAAGACAATAAAGTCACTTGAAATGTGATGTTGCAGAAAAGTTATGCAGATACAGAACATTATCTCAAGAAAGTAGCCTTCTCCTCATTATAAATCCACCCCCACCCCCAAATTATCAATAGGAAAGTCATCACTTCCTTCTCTTCCACTCTGCCACCTTCCCCTTGCTATTCCTTAGGTAGTAATTCCTTAATGTTAAGTTTTATTTATTGCTGAATTTGCAAAATTGCTTTTAAAAACTATTTTAAAAAATATGGATGAATGGAATTATGGGAGGCTAAGTTTATGAGGTTATGGGAAAGTAAGTTTGTGAAACCCTGAATCATTGAAATGGCACAGTTGCATGAAAACAGAGAGGTACAATAATGAAAATGTTCATCCTAGTATGTTGCTATTATCAGTGATCACACAACTGCCACAGAATAGTGCTTTTGTGCAATAAAGTTCACAGCACTAAATGTTTCCTAAAGCATATCAATCTTGAATTATCTCTAGATACCAATAGGATTAAACAGTGACATGTAATATTTTGGCCATATCATGAGAAGACATGATCGACTAGAAAATACAATGATGATTGGTAAATTAGAAGGCAGTAGGAAAGTAAAGAAAGGCAATGTTATAGATGAATGGGATCAAAGAAGGAAGCCACAGTCCTGAGACCTTAAGATCTGCACATGGTTGTTGATGATAGGGTGACTTAGAGGTCGTTCATTCATAGCTGAAACTGAAGTCAACTTGTTGACAGTTAGCTACAGCAATGATCCTTTGATACAGACACTTACTTAGCTTTAGCATTACAACAGAGAATCCCAGCTAGCAGTGAGTCATATAATAATGTACTCATCTGATTTTAGCTCTGTCTCTCAAGGAAATCTATGCCTTCTTTTACTTTCCTGTCATCCTCCTCCCATTTTTTTCCTTTTAATCTTAAACCATATGGTCACATTCTGGCATTCAATGGCAATTCTGCCTACTGGGATGAAGAACACAAAGGGACTACTCATATCGGTAAAGCCTTTCTTCTCAGCTCTAATTGCAAGACATACGTGCAAATAGCTTCTGATGTTGTTATGTCCATTGAATAGATGCTTAATCCATCAAATTCCGTGAACCTTTTCTTTTGTTTCTAAGATAAACAGATTGTGGACTTCTTCAGCACATAGCAATTAGAAACACATCCCCTCTTCAATCTGAAAAAGGGCAAAGTTACTCTACAGGCAGTATTTGCATCGAGTTGAGGATTTGTTTATCATAGACAGATTTTATTGATATGATTGTTAAACCTTGGGAAAAGTGAGCATTGAAGAAATAATTCAAAGACATAATAGCTGGGCAATAGTGGAAGGTGGGAGGGGAAACATGAGATTCTAGCCATTTTTAATGTTGAAATTTCAACGCTGAATGACTCAACATTTGGATTATATGTAATTTTAGACCAAGAGCCTTTCACAGGACAGAATTCCAGAATTATTATACCGCAGTCAACTGCCATGTTACATCCTATGGAAGCTTTCATTGGGTGAATGGTTGACAGAAATCCAAATTCAGGCATTCTCTTAATTTCATGTGTTTTATAGTGACATTGTCTATATATTACACACAATGTAATTTAGCATAAGAACACTAAGGAAAGGGGTGTGTATGGTCGTAACTCATATAAGATTGTATCAATCAATCAATCAGTTTATTACTTGATGAGTCGCCCTCCACCAAAGTGCTCTAAGCGACTTACATACTAACAACCAAAGTATAAAAGAACAGCTAAAATAGTTACACATTAAAAGCTTTACCAAAGAGCCATGTGTTGAGTGTTTGCATAAATTACCGTAGGTCAGGCATGGCTCTTAATTCTGGTGGTAGAGAGTTCTACAAGATTGGAACAGAGATTGAGAAGGCTCTACGCTTTGTGGACTCTAGCCGTACCTCTCTGGGGCCCAGAATGTAGAGGAGGTTCTCTTGAGCTGGTCACGGTGGTCTCTTATAATGAAGGGATGAAAGACACTTCCTAAGGTATAGCGGTCCCTGTCCGTGAAGGGCCTTGAAGTACAGGACCAGTGTCTTATAAGAAGCCCGATATTCAATTGGGAGCCAGTGCAAACATTGTAAGGTCGGCATTATATGACATCTCATGGGTGTTTTTGAGAGTAATCTGGCGGCCGTATTTTGGACAACTTGGATCTTCCGAGTCACTGACAAAGGGAGGCCAATGTACAATGCATTACAGTAATCCAGCCTCGAAGTAACCGTGGCATGGATTACCGTTGCCAAGGCCTCTGTTGGTAAGTAGGGCGCCAGTTCCCTTGCCTGGCGAAGGTGGAAAAAGGCCTGTTTGCTAATGGCGGTTACTTGAGCATCCATCGTCAATTAGTGGAAGGAGTTAGAAGTTCTCCATTGAAAGTGGGCAATGGACGGGTTAGTTCTAGTTGTCGACCAGGCCATAAAATCTCAGTTTTAGCTGGGGTTACCTTCAATTTGTTCACACGCAGCCATCTCGTTACAGGCTCGAGACACTGGGTGAAATTATCCGGTATTGATGTTATCCCAGATTCTAGGCAAAGAAGAAGCTGAGTGTCATCAGCATATTAGAAGCATTCCAAACCAAAGCTCTGCACTAGACTGGGAAGTAATTGGACGTAGATGTTAAATAGTACTGGTGAAAGGATGGCACCTTGAGGTACTCTGCAGAGAAGAGGGGATCTCTCAGATACTTGGCCCGACCACTCCGTTGGCTACGACCTCGGAGGAATTAATTAAACCACTGTAAAGCCTATCCCTGGATTCCAGATGGTGCTAGGCGTTGGATCATCATATCATAATCTACCGTATCAAATGCTGCAGTAAGATCCAAGAGCACCAACAGTACCGATCCACCTCTGTCAAGTTGGCGACGAATTATATCAGAGATGGCTACCAGGACGGTCTCAGTCCCATGACTGGAACGGAAGCCGGATTGAAAAGGGTCTAACCCATTTGTGTCATCGAGGAAATGTTGAAGTTGCCCTGCTATGGCTCGCTCGATCACTTTGCCCAGGAATGGAAGGTTTGAAACTGGACAGTAGTTGGCAGGAATTGAAGGATCGAGGCTCGGCTTCTTCAAGAGGGGACAGACTATTGCTTCTTTTAAGCTGTCTGGAAAAGTTCCTTGTTTTAGAGAGTTGTTGACTATACACCTCAAAGGGTCCCGCAATCCCTCTAGGCAATTTTTGATTAACCAAGATGGACAAGGGTATAAGGAACAAGTAGTTGGTCTTGCAGCAGCTAAGATCTTATCAATGACTTCCATGTCTAGCAGTACAAATCAATCAAATGTTGGGGTGTTTGGTGGTCAGGAAACTTCCAGTTTACTCAAGGAGTCAGTCGTAGAAGGTAACTCTCGGTAAAGCATGGCTATCTTTTCTACAAAAAGCTTCTGAAGCATCTCTGCTGTAATGGACGGATTAGCCGGGTTGTTTTTAGTGGGGCAAGGATGGTCATCTCGCGAACAGTTTTAAATATTTGCATCGGACGCGATCTTACAGCGGTTATCAGGGAGGTGTTATACGCTCTTTTCGCCTCTTTGATGGCTGATTCGTAAGTCTTAGAGAATGTCTTAAAAGCCGATTTCGATGCCTCGTCATCCTTCCATCACCATACACGCTCAAATAGTTTCCATTCATGTTTTAATAATCACAGCTCATCAGTGTACCATGGAGAGCAGCTCTGACGGGGACGGAAGGAGTGTTTAGGGGCAATCATGATCAGAGTTGCTGACAAGGTAGCATTCCAGTTCCTCAAGAGACTCACCAATGATTTCCCGATCTTTGAGGGCATTCATAAATCTGTTTGGGTCCATAAGCCTCCTGGGATGTGGCAAGATTGGTTCAGCATCATCTTGCGGAGGGAATGGAATCTCTACTCGAACATTCAAGATGAAATGGTCAGACCACACGACCTCGATTGTTCGGTAGCTCTTCTCCAATAGATATTTTTAAATTACATTTTTCCTACAGATATGTTTTTCTGCTCTCATTTCTTTATCATATTACTGAGAAAAAAGTCTAAATGTTTTACAAATAACAAAAAAAACCAGTTTTATAAGTGAAGACAATTATAAAGTTGCTTTTTGATTCAGCTGGAGTTTTTTGGTCTGCCTCATGCCATAGGAAATAGGGAGCATTTTTAATACCAAACAGTTACGACCATTGTGAGAATGTGCTGCGATATTACGATGCCATTTTCAGTGTAACATTATCTATCCCAAGGAATCAAACTGAGATTATTCTACTGTGGGAAACTCACTCTGGAAATTAACCATAATATCTTTCAAATTCCCCACTTTACAATAAAATCCTTGATATGTATTGCACAGTGCGGAGATGTCAGCAACACAGTTAATAGTTAGAATGCTTGGTTTTATTTTTCTTTGCTTGCTTTACCATGAAAATTGGCAAGAGTCTCTTTATTATCTACACAGTTTGATAAGTTCAATGCTAAGAAATTTCCATAATGACATTCTTGAGTCTTTTCTTCATGTAAAAACTTCATACCATAAGTAATCTTCAGTGATTTTTGCTAGAGTCTTCATGTAAAAAGCTTGAGTGTTTCGATCTTGATTAATTGAGGACTCCACAAGTAATCTTCAGTTATTATAATTTGATATGGAGAATAGTGATAGAATAGATGAAGGAAGCTTCAAGAGACAACATTGTAGCCAGAGCCATCCCTAGGGAGTAGATTTGTGCATTGATCCATTTTAGCAGTTTTTCTTCAGATTTTTTTGGCTTATTCGGCTTCTCTGGATGGCCATAACGGCTCATCCGCTATTTTTTAAAACCCAAAATGACACATGTGACTGCCGGGCACGGCTATTTATTTATTTATTTATTTATTTATTTATTGCGTTTATAATCCACCCTTCTCACCCTGAAGGGGACTCAGGGCAGAGCACAACATATATACAGCTAACATTCAGTGCCAGAACATTAAAAAAATATAAATATACACAAACATTATACTTTAGAACCATGTAAAAAATTCGTAAGGACTTTTTAAACATTTTTTATTGATCATATATGCCTAGTATTTAATAGGATTATGAAATGAGAGCCAGCTAATCACAGGTCTTGGAATGCAGTGGAGGAGGACTTATGGAGGAAAAACTTTAAATAAAGGTTTGTCTGTAGGAGAGTTAGTTATGGAAATCAGAGGCAGAGTGAATATTTATTAGGAAGTCAGGAACAGATAAGAACTTAATGGAGTTTTGGGAGCTGGAAAGAGTTTAGTGATTTCATTTCTATCCTAATTCCCATATTATATGACTGGAATATTGCAAGGGATTTATGTATGTGTAAGCACTAATTCTCACAATCCTCACTTATTAGGAAGCAGCCACGGTGTTTAACAAGAATCTGTTCTCCTGTCACTCTGTAAGCAACTGGATATCATTCCCACCCCTTCACATGGACAATTTTTGATATGGCCAGCAGAGAAAGTACCCTGTCACTATTCCCCTAGAGACTGCTTCTGTTAGAGGATGGGTAGAACAATCAACTAAATGCTTCCCAATCGACAGAGAAGCAGGTCCATGTGGATCACAGTAGCTGCTGTGCAGTATGCAGAGATTAGGGGAGTTTCATAGTTCTTAAATAGCCTCTACAATAAACACTATAGAGGATTATAACCTATATCCTCACAGGTGTTGTTTTCTAAAACTGTGTGTCAATGTTTTTGTTTAAGAAGTAAAAGGGAGAGCTGGTCATGTTTTACCACACTGAACCCACTGATCAGCACAACCACTTGTCTATACTAGTAGTCACTTTGAAGCATGCTTACAAGCTCCAGAGAGATATCTTGAGGGTAAATGACAAAGATGACAGACAGGAGCCCAAGGAGCAAAAATTCAGGATCAGCATGGATTAGGATTACATTGCACAGATGCTTCATCAGAATTTAGATGAAAAACAATCACCATGGGCAATAATCACTGGCACAACCTGTTTACAATAATTTGTTTAGCTTCTTTTTGAAACATTGACACTACTGTCACGATGCACGGACTTGGCCGGCCCCTTAATCACACACAGAGAGACAAAGTAAGGGCTAACAGCTTTATTGAATATAGTAACAGTTCCAAAGAATATAGTCCAATAGAATGATATAATCCAAAAGGCTTGAAGTATCAATGTCCAAGATAACGTAGCAAATAGGCAAAAGCTTGGCAAGGCTCCGCAACCGATGCAGATCAGGAAACAGGGCAAGGCTCCGCAACCGATGCGGATCAGGAACAGGGCAAGGCTCGCAACCGATGGGATCAGAACAAGGCAAGGCAAGGCTTGATGACCACAGCTAACTTAGCTTATGGTCCCACTCCGCTTCACACCTATTCAGATGAGACATGGCCGGAGCACTGAGGATTCTTTCCCACGGATCCTATACTTAATCCTTCGGCCGAGGTCCCCGACGCTCTAGGCTTCTGCGTCT
This sequence comes from Anolis apletophallus, assembly GCA_030556195.1. Taxonomy (NCBI): domain Eukaryota; kingdom Metazoa; phylum Chordata; class Lepidosauria; order Squamata; family Anolidae; genus Anolis; species Anolis apletophallus. The sequence continues at coordinate 70,585,210 of JARBWK010000003.1, forward strand.
CCAATCGCTGCTCACGGACCTCGGCCGGTCTATGCTCTTTGACCATTCCCTTCTGCTAGACTCTATGTTCCGTCTCCTATCAAAGGTTCGGCCTTGTCTTTCCCCAGCTGTGCTGCTATCTCTCTGAGAGCTCTCCTCCCTAGCCGTTTCCCATTCGCCTTCTTCCATATCTTCCTCAGGAGCCTCCTGGGAAGATCTCCCTCCCGGATGTTCATAACTCCACGAATCGCTATCTAACTGCACCTGGTTATCTGAATCATCCCTAGGACCAAAACACATTTCTTCCCAGGCTAAGCTCTCTGTGGGCGAAAGAGGCCCTTGCGGGGAAAGCTGCCCTTCACCCCAGTCATCTAGCTCATCCTCTGAATCATGTTCTAGCACAGCTGGTTCTAATGCTAATGGGACCCCAGGTCCTGTCCCCTGCCCCCCAGGCACAAACGAGAACTGCTGTGCTACAACTACTGGTCACAGGGCTGTAGCCAGGATTTTGATTCGGGGCTGAGTTTGGTTCGGGGGCTGAGACTGGGTGAAAGAGGGTCTTCCCTAGCAAATCTTTTGTATTGTTATCCCAATAACCCCATTAATGTGGGATATAATGAGCATGGTGATCAGATCATGATATGAATAAACATAACAGTTTAAATAATGTACCAGTAAGGCCTTTTTCGCGGACCACTCTGAGAATTTCGGGGGGGAGGGTGAAGCCCCCTTAGCCCCCCCCCTGGCTACATGCCTGACTGGTCACATTGAAGGAGAGATTTTCACAAATTAATGTGTGCACATTCACTATCTTCCCACAATATATGCTAGTCATGCAGGACTGCATTTTGAAATGCAGATGCTCAAGGAAAAAATGGAGGCTACTCCTTGGATCCACATTGGCTCTAACACATCATAGCAGCTTTCATTTCTACAAGTAGCTCCTATTTTCACATCTAACAGGTCTTAATTCGAAGCATGTCATCCCCCAATGCCTCATATTACAAGGATGTCTCTGTACAATCTACTGATGGTAGGAAAATCCATCTAACATCATCAATTATTGTGAAGGAGTTGGAACTTGGAGTTTTCTACCTTTTAGTTGGTCTCATCATTCTGCTGTGCCTTTTATCATATTTGAGATGTTGTGAGAAGCTTGTGAGAAGCTTTGGGGCTGTTGCTAATAAACTCTGTTTACTTTATTATGCCTGGCTTCTTAAGGTGGTCTGGTTCACGACAGATTACCTTCAGTTTGATTCTATTAAAAAAATTAAAGCAAAGGGAGAATCTGTGGCCATTTGGTCATTCAGAGACCTGGAAAGACTAACTGTACCCCTATGACATATTTCACTTATTGATATGGTAGTCTATATACGTTCTGCCCCATATTACAACAGCAAGTGGGTGCCATTGTGACACAATGAAAAGGAAAGAACCTTTTTGTTGTAAGGCATTAAAAACCCCGAAAGCCATATGAAGAGTCTGCAACAGGTTTTCACATGTTCTATAAGAAATGCAGGTTTTTCTTCCCTCCTCCCAACTGTTTCTAAATGAGAACTCTTAAAAGTAAAGCAGTAGCAAGCAGCAATCACTTGATGCTGTAAAAATATGGGCAATAAACTGTTGATTTGTGCAGTGCTGGTCAATCATAGGGAAAAGCAACCCTTCTTCATGGAAATGTTATTTGAGGTGCTTTTATAAAGCAGAAATGGTTATTTATTAGTATTACTATCCACTTGTTCCTTTACTCAGGTGATTTATTACAGTTGATAGTGCTTGACTGGATATGGCAGCGAGGAAGGTATTGGAAACAGTGTTTCCTCTTATTTGCAGTGTTCAGGTGCTCTCAACTGCCACAGTTTGTGGTAAGAAAGGGGGTGATTTGGTACAGACATTATATTACTTGTGAGATAGGGGGTTTTCATTTCACTGACTGGTGTTGCTGAGTACCACTTACCTAACCAATGGCAACTATCACATTGTGGCACAATACTTTTAAAAGGCAATGTAAAGGTATAACCTCAAAGGTACTAATTACAGTAGCTGCTAGAAGTTTCAATGTAGTTTTTTTTACTTTTTAATAAATATAACTATGAGTAGTTACTAAATTTTTCTTTGAAACTTGATCATTTCTAGATGCTATAAGTTGCTGACCTCACTTAAGAACTGATAAAATAACAAAAAGCTAATACAGCTCTATGAAAAAAATAAGAACATTATCCTTTATTTAATTAATAATCACATTGTAGCTTATGCTTCAGCTATTGTAAAAAGGAATCAGTTAAATAACATTGTCATCATTATTCTATTTTTTTTTTACTATTTATGATGACGATGGCTTTATTGCACCAACAAACATAGCTAGTATTACTGGAATGGGTGAGGATTTTGTTCTTTTTTTATAATAAATATCAATATACTCACATTTCTTAATGAAGAGAATGTGGGATTATAAAAATGGAAGTGGTGAAAAGCAAAATTGGCAGAGTACACTCTCTAGCGGTGGTATAAGTAAGGAACCTTAATTTATTTTTTGCATTATTTTTGTGCACTGATTTGTACCTCAGTCTTAAGGCCCTTTCTACACTGCCATATGAAATCCAGATTATCTGCTTTGAACTGGAGTATATAGCATGGCAGTATAAATTCACATTATCTGCTTTGAACTGGATTATATAATAGTGTGGACTCATATCCACATTATTTGCTTTTATAATGGGCAATATTGTAGTGCATCCTAGTTCTATTGCAGTGGATTTTGATTCCATTGGGGCTCATGTCAGGGCTAAAACAAATAATTCCTTCTAATTCTTAATAGGTAACTAGTTGAGATTTGGAATTTTATCCCCCCTCCCCAACGTTTTTCATATTTGGCTTGTTCAGTGTGTGCCTAAGACTATATCAGTTACTTATGGTCTTAGATGTTTTGTTTCCCAAAAGGCGATGTTGAGGTGCAATGTGGTGCAACCTCTATCCATATTTTCCAAGATCCTTGCATGGATATGTGAAACAGATAATAGTGAATCTTATGGAGCTGGAAGCATATAATTGGAGACCCTAGAGAGGCCCACAAACACTTTCAGGGGAAGTGAGTAAGGGCTCTTCCACACAGCCCTATATCCCAGAATATCAAGGCAGAAAATCCCACAGTATCTCCTTTGAAAAGGGTTATCTGAGACCACACTCAGATAATGTGGGATTTTCTGCCTTGATATTCTGGGATATAGGGCTGTGTGGAAGGGCCCTTAGTGAAACCAAGACTATCAAATTCATGTATCAGAAGGTTGCACTATATTTGAAAAAGGTCTGGATTTTATGTGAAGGCAACATGATTTTGTTTATTGATACATATATTAGACTAATTATTACTTCATATGCAACCTCATCAGACGGTGTAAATTTCAGTGGCAATGCTGGTTCCTCTTTTGTTGTGCAACTGAGTCTGCCAGCTTCCATCCCATGATGCACACCTACTTCCAGCGGGGCTCTGTTGCAAAACTAAAGGGGAACAGATGTATGCCGCTGTGACAGCAACATGGGTGGCTTCCCATGTTACATTGGGATCTATGGGGAGAAGCCAGGTGGCACACCCTTTCGCTTTGGGATGAGGTAAAGCTGGGTTAAGGCAATGGGTTCCCCCTGCCCCCGTTTGGACACCGCCAGATTCACCATGATGCATGGCAATTTTAGCGGCATATATGTTGAGGTCTTTAGTCCAGGATTGACATCAGCTATGATGTGGTTGTTCAATATTTTGCAAAGCTTCTGGGCAAAATCCAAGAGAATTGACAGAAAGATACAACATAAACACTAGCATCCATGTAAAGTAGCATCCATGCTCCAATGAACTCATGTTGTTCCCAGATACCTGAAATCTCCCATTCATTACAGTAATTGTCTGTGTTTGGTGTACAAAATAATATATTGATAGGTGTCCTTTCCCTATTAAAGTAATTGGGAAGGTTTGTGTCTTCAGAAAGAAAACTCTATAACTTAGACAAGTGTCAGAGATTGATGAGGGTCAATTTCTCTGTTGATGGAGAAGGAGCTGCCTGTGATTCTCACCACCCATCCTGGGTGATTTACAGTGAAACAACAACAAAACTTCATTTACTGTGTATCCTGCCCCATCTCCCTGTAGGGACTTAGGGCAGCTAAAAAGGCAAATATTCAATGCCTTACAGTACCAATAATCAATACAATTAAATAGTGTAAACAGTCACTTATAAAAGCAACAATATATAAAACCGATAAAGACATGTCAAATAACATCAATGAGAGCAAAAGTTTTTAAAGTTATTTCCTTAGGCAGAAGAGCAGAACAAGGACCTTTGTCACAAATTCCCCTTGCCCATTGCTCAGGGGAGAGTTTGGAATATCTGGCAGCTGCTTCCTGATCGACAGAGAAATGGAGCCCTGATGATCCCACTACTACTTATCAGTAAGTAGTCTTTGGGATACTTTCATGGTCCCTGCACAATTCCTAAATTAATTGCAATATAGGAGTCTTGAAAAGATAGCCATTTCATACATTGCCTAGGTTATGCATTGCAATTGCATAACAAGCCAGTCTTCATACAAGCCAGTTTTAATATGCTGTATATTGGTCAACATCTGTATCAAATTTTGAAACTCCAGTTAGTTCAAAACAATGCAGCTAGATTAGACACAGGAAGATCTAGGAGTAAGCATATCACACCCATATTCAAGTTGTTCTACTGGTTGTATATCAGTTTCCAGTAAAAATTCAAAGTGTTGGTTCTGACCTTTAAAGTCCTACATAGTTTGGATCCAAATTACCTATAGGATTGTCTTCTGTATAATCTGCCTTGGACACTTAGATCCTCTGTGAGATGCTTACTCTGACCAGCCAAAATGCGATTGTCTCTCAGAGGACCTTTTTATCAGCCACCCCAAGATTGGAATGACCTGCCGGAAGAGCTCCAACAGCTAAAGGAGCTGTCACGATTTCAAACTCCATTAAAGACCTATCTCTTCTGGCACACCTGCCTAGCTAGTTTTAAACTATGGATTTTAAATTTACATTCCATTTGTTTTGTGTTTTAATCTTTGTACTAAGCATTTAATATATGTATTTTGTGGTATTTTGTTTTACCTGAGGATTTTAACTGTTAGACCCCACCTCAAGTCTTGAGGAGAGGCAGGTAACAAATAAATATCATCTTCATCTTCTTCTTCATCCCATATGCTTAAAATATTTTTTAAATGCAGAGAAGTGATAAGATTGCTACTTAGCATCCTCATGCAAATTTTTAGGTATTAGAACGAAGAGTTCAATACTGTCATTGCTGTTGTAATCATAACAAATTAATCTGGAAAACAATTTTTTAAAATATTGTAGTAGTATTTTCTGGCAGGATTTTGGGTTCAGCATGAATGAACAGTCCAGATCAAAAATGGGTATCATCTAGTGAACCATCTAACAATTAGAGTTCTCTGAGGCAGCTAATTCAACTCAAAGCTGGATTAATCTGGACGTATCAAGCGTTGTCACCATTTTTAGATGTTGTTTTTGCTGGTGCTTGTAAAATCAGGCAGACAGCAGATTTCAAGAAAAAGAATTATATCGTCACAGTATTTATCTCTTGACACTTGTTCAGCATTCCATGAGCCCGACTGAAATAATCTCTTTTACAGCCCAAAAGCGGTGCATGCATTTGAATGGCTGAAGTCCAGCCAATTTGGAGGATGAATAAATTGGCTAGGCATGCAATAACAGCCAGTAAAAATCTTTGAGCTTTATACGGTGTGTCAGGCTGCAGATAATTTGGGACACAGATGATCCCAAGTTGCTAATGCTTCATTTTCCTCGCCCTCTTTGCATTTGAGTTGTAACAAATGCTCCCAGAGCCTCACCAAAGGGCTAACTTGGTAACAGCTGGCAAATATCTGTGTATGTCCTGCCATTTTCTTTTATTAGATGAAGTGGACAAAGCCAGTGACAACAAAGTGCGCCCCCTCCAAAACAAACAAGGATGTTATAAGGTAGCCTGAGGATATAATTAACTTATGAGTGCTGAGATCTTTGATTGCATTCCTAGCATGATCTTAATTGGAATTCTGAGCTTGTAAAAAGACCAAATGGTGGCATTCTGGGATAATTTGAAATGGTTGGCTGACATTTTTTTCCTGTTTTGTTACCTAGCAAGAAGAGCCCAGGCAAACAAATACCCTTTGGCTCTTGATAAATACCAGTTATTTAAGTGCAAGTAAGTGCAATGGAAATGAAAGAATAGTGGCAGAACAGTCACTATTAAGATACATTCAGTGAGAGCTGATGTCTTCCACAAGCATGGGGATGATACATTCACTCTGGATTTTAGTCCAAAGTTTGAAGGAGGCATCCAAAGTGCTGGGGATTCAGCATCTTGAACAGCTTATTTACAGAGGTTCTCAACCTGTGCGTCCCCGGGTGTTTTGACCTACAACTCCCAGAAATCCCAGCCAGCTTACCAGATGGTAGGATTTCTGGGAGTTGAAGGCCAAATCATCTGGGGACTCACAGGTTGAGAACCACTGAGCTAGATTAAGAACTGAGCTAGATTGAAAGCTTGGTTTCACTGTCTTCTGACATTGGAACCACCTACTAAACAGGCAGCGTTTTTATCTTTTATTTTGATATATTTGCTTTTGTCACAATTGTAGCGATGTCCTATTTTTGAAACCAAATGCAAGTCTCTTTGTCTCCATCTCTCTCACGTGCATCCTTAATGTAATTCATTTGAATGTGGTAAGGTATTATCTAGTTGGTACTAAAATATCAATGGGGAGAAACATTCATTTTGTCCAATATTTATACTGAAGCCACATTTATCAGACAAATATGCAAACTGGAACAGAGTCAAATTCTGAACAACATGATTTTTCAAATGTTGTGATGCAGCTCTTGGCTCAAAAATTACATATAAAATGTTTATTAGGAAATTGATTATGAGGGTAGCTGTAACATGAGAGAAAAAGAGAGCTCATGTAAATATGTGCATATGTTAGAGATAATTTTGTACAAAGATGTAAATTTCCATGCTTTTTAAAAATATGGATGTTAGGTGGAATGGATTCATAATAAATACAAGGGAAGCAATGTGTTTTGGAAATAATGCATTGATTTGCCAAGTCCCGTTATTTACTCTGAGCTTAAGTTTGGATTTTTTTTAACAGAGGCATTACACAAAATCTGTTGGATACCAGTTTTCTCTCAATTTTCCTTTCTCTTTTCTTTTCCTCCCTTGCTTCTATAATCTTGTTGTGTCTGTGGCTACCTTATACCTCTGTGCCTGTTTGTGTGTGTGTGTGTGTGTGTGAGAGAGAGGAGCAACTTGAGAAACTGCAAGTTGCTACTGGTGTGAGAGAACTGGCCATCTGCAAGGACATTTCCTGGGGACGCCCAGATGTTTGATATTTTACCATCCCCTGGGAGGCTACTCTCATGTCCTGCATGGGAAGCTAGAGCTGAGATGAGCGCTCACCCCACTCCCCAGATTCGAACCTCCATCTTGTCGATCATCATTCCTGCAGCACAAGGGTTTAAACCACTGTGCCACTGGGTTCTTCAAGTTGTCTGTTGACTTGTGGCAATTCCATGAATTTCATAGAGGTTTCTTTGGCAAGGAATATTCAGAAGTACTTTTGCCAGTCCCTTCCACTGAAACATACCTTACAGGTCCTGATAGTCACTGGTATTTTCCAAACTAAGTAGAAACCTGGGCTCACTTACAATATCAGATTAATTATGTTGCCTTTATGATACCATAGATATACATTATTAATATATATATAATTCACTGAAGTAACAATTAGATAACCACAATAAAATTTTAGGTGTACATTCTGAAAATATATTGTAGAAATACCTGGAAGGAGCTGACCTGGTTACTATGCACATCCAATAGCTGTTGAAAGCTATCTTGATGTAGCATTATGAAAACTTTGTTGTGTGATACAGTTCTATGACAACATCACACCATGAGTTGCATCTACACTATAGAAAGAATGCAGTTTTACACCACTTTAACTGCCATTACTTAAAGCTATGGAATCATGTAATTTGGAAATGTGCCAGCTCTATTTGGTAGAGAAGGCTAAAAACCTAGTAAAACTATAACTCCAATTAAAATGTCAAAGTGCATTATTTCTACAGTGTAGATTTGTCAGTCATTAGAGTTGTCACTCTTTGCAGGAAGTGTTTGTGTGTGATCCATATTACTTCATTGGTAAGACCCCTTGTGGTGAAGTCATATTTGTTTATTACAGGTTTTAAATATGGTTTATATATATATATATATACACACACACACACACACACACACAGTCTGTGTGTGTGTGTGTGTATATATATATATATGTGTGTGTGTGTGTGTGTGTGTGTGTGTGTTGAAGGGGTAAAAACTTAGCAAACCCTAAAGAGTTAACAGAGATATTAGCGTGCAGAACCTCCAAGGGGTTTCTGTTACTGTGGAAATAGGAGGCGAAGCCTGCAACTGGCCTTAGAATCTTCGAATTCAAACTTTAGCAGTTGGGAGTTGGCGGTTAACGTCGAAGGAGAGAGAGTGTGTGGAGAGTTAGAGAGTCCATTTTAGCCAGCTGTCAGCCGGTTTAAAAAAAGACTCTGACTCTACTCTGTGAGGGGGTAGAAGAAAAGCTGTGTTTGAACTGCTAGGAAAACAGTTGGGTTTAAAGGACAAGCAGTTAGTGTAAAGACTGCTGAGCTATTGGTTCTGGGAGTGCAGCTATATAGTATCAAGTTGCATCTCCATAGTTAGTGTATTGTAACCTTAAGATACGTGCCTCTAAGAAGATACTGTAACCACTTAAGCTTTGAACTCTGAAACCTCCACGCTTAGAACATTGTTTGAATAAACTTTGCAGTTCTTTAACAAAGATATCTCCCCACGTAGTTCCTTCACACAGAAGCCTCGAAAACAACTTCTTCCTAGTGGGTAGCCAAGTATAGTGAATGGTGGCAGCGAAAGTTAACAAATAGTGTCACTGGGAGTTTGGGTTAGAGGGATACTCTCCCCTGACACAGTAATCGAAAGGTCAGTGGGAAAGCCGACCTGTGTGAATACTTATTCCATTATATGGTGGCAGTAAGTGGAAATAAAAGAATTCTTTATATAAATTGGTGGTAAGGGTGGAATAAGAAAACTACCCGGCCACAGTTGAAAGTGAAATATAGAGAGTCCTTTCACCCCTCATCTCCCAACTGCTGCACTCATACAAATTATTACCTATATATTAGGTTTGGGAGTGTATCAGTTTGAATGAAATGATTCATAATATTTGGTGGTCCATTTTATATAATCTCCAAAAACAGAACAGAGAGGAGGAAGCTGCAAAGCCCAGCAAAACAGATTAAGGGAGCCAGATTTTCTCGGTTCCTGGAGAGGTGTTAAGTCTGCAATATACCTGAGGCAGGGATCTGCCATGTCTTTTCTCCATCCCCTGCAGATGGAGCATCCCTCCATTGCTTTTTGGAAAGTTTCCTAGGCTCCTCCTTCAGAGAGGGCCCTGCTGGGAACTCACTTGCCCAGCAGCACTTGCATGGGATGGGTATGGGAAAGTCTCTGATTTCCTCTTGGAGAATGATGGGAATTGAAGTTTTTCTCTCTGTCAGTTTGTCAGCCAATAAAAGGCCTGGTTGTGTCCCTGTTCTGATTGTCTGAAAGTAGACACAACTGATGACTACAATTCCCAGACTCCTCGCTTGAGGGTTGTCTTGTTTTTTTTAAAAAAAAATGGTTAAAATTTAAAATAATTCTAAAAAATCAGTAGATTTGTGAATTGTTTTGAAACTTGGCATGAATATAGTTGTAAATGGGGTCTTAAACTGAGAAATGCTTCATGCAGACAGGCCTGCAAATGACTGAGGATTGGGCTTTTAAAGTTTCCCATTGTAGCCAATGGGCTGAATTTTTGCCAAATGAAAGTAGCAACAACCCTCCCAATTCGAGTAACTTCCTGGTAAACAGAATGAGGGGTCAGCTGATAATGGACTCCAAAATGACATGCCTTTGGGACGAATTACACACCTCTACTATATATACAATGCATAAAATCAGGTTAGCTTTTCTTCTCCTCATGATTGTGTTCCAAGGACCATGGATTCCATTGTGCACAAAGAGTATGATAAACAAACAAGGCTTTTTATCAAAAATGATTGTAAAATGGAAGGAGCTAATGAGTGTGGGGTCTGAACCAACATGACAAAATGAATTAATTGGAGGCTCTTCTGGACCCAGTCATCCATGATTCTGTGCATCCCACAGAAAATCCAGTTTAAAAGGTTTAAAAAATATTCAGCGCTTTAAAAGGGACAATAGTCAATGAAGACTAATGTTATCTGAAATGTGATCAGAGGGGTTTTTTTTTAGTTTGTTAGAGTCCTTTTTGTTCTACTTTTGAAATGGTTCATTTTCCCGATCTGGAAATGGTTTAGATCTCATGTGGATCTGTAGCTGACCACAAGAGATGATCTACGTTTCTTAAAATAAAAAAAATGTGCCAGGTTATTCCTTGAAATCATCTGTCTTTGTTATAGCCAAGTCTGCAGTCTCAGCTCTAAATTAAGCAGTTGTGTTCCCAATGACAATACTGGGGCTATATTAAGGACATGCTTTGTTGCTGTGGGGCACCACTTAAACAATTTGGCTGCTTTTGTCGTATTGCACCAAGAAGTTCCACAATAACTTTATATCCCCTCAAGGTTTTACGAGCAGCTCTTAGCACGTAGTGCTTGCTCTTTCTTTTTTGCTTTCCCTGGAAGCACAGTAAAAAACAAAAACATTCTACTTCATAAAGAAATTGTTCAAGGGGGGAAAGTGTTAAGGTTAGCCATCTTTTCCCTGCTTCTTGAAATTGTACATGAAATAATAGTGAGACATATTGGCAGCAAGCATGCATTCAGAGATACCAGTTATGGTCCCTTGGCTGCACAAAAGTCTTTAATAGCCTTTTAAAAAATTATCTGCCCCCCTGCCACCATCTTATGAATTAAGTGAACTATTAAAAATCAGCAGTGAAAAAAGCACAGGTAAAACAAAGCCCAAACAAAACAAAACAAAATTGTCTATGGGTCTTATTTCTTGCCACTCTTTATCCCTTCAGGATCTCCCACTGGCAAAGGATTTTGAGTTGTGTCCCTGAATACTTGCTATTAATAAGAACTAGTTTATCCATCCAGACTGAAATAGACTTTGAAAAGCTCCCAGTAGGTATATTCAGAACTTGGAAAGTTAGATTTGAAAGTTAATTCTATTAGGTTAAAAATTTGAAATGATAATGACTGAACTAATTTCATTTGCTAGTATATCAGGAATAACGGAAAACGGTATGGAGGTTGTGATTGTTGAACCTCTCCCACCCTAGGCACATTATATCATGATCACCTTTCAAAAGTTTTCTTTTTCTGCTCTCTCTCCCTATCATCAGTGATCACTTGTCTTTCAAACATCATGTTTGTTAAAGATGAATAAGTAATGTTAGATGTTACTGGAGGAGAAAGTGTCAGTTTTTTCTAGACGACACTTACCCACTGCAAAGGATAAGCTGACTACAAAACTTAGTAAAGGGTGAATATTACAGATATTTTAAATGACTCTAAGCATATACAGAAATCTTCTTGTGCACAGCTAAATCACTATACCCTTTTTGTTTGCCAACTCTGTATCAAGAAATATGGCATTGAGACAATAGAGATCAACTGTATGTTTATGGAGTTAGATTGTGGTTGTACAATGGAATCTCATTAGTGGTTTATGACAAAAGGTGCATCTTTATGCACAACGTAATGACATCCCATGCAGAATAGATTTTAGGGTAAATATGATATTCCACATAAACAAAAACATCTAACAAATTCAATGGGGGCACTTATGCATGTAGAAAATTTCCATAGCAGTCTGGATATGTTTACTTATTTAATGAAATAAAAATTACATCTTAATATTATTTTTAAAGAAAAACATAGGTAGGGAAGGAAAGACTTGAATTTAACTGGTTGGATCTTTTGGTTCCAAGATCCAACCTTATTAAAATCCACTAAATGATGAAGAAGGGAACAGGGAAATGGGAGAGTAAAAGAGGAAGGGAGGGGGAGGGAGGGGGGAAGAGAGAGAAGAGGAAGCTAAACCAAAAAAATAAGAAATGAGGGAAGAAATTAAGAAAATTTCCCAGTAAACTTAATAGCACTGTGGGAGCAAGAGAGAGAGAGAGAGAGAGAGGGAGAGAGAGAGAGGGAGAGGGAGGGAGAGGGAGAGAGAGAGAGATGAAAGAAAGGAAAAGAAAAGATAAAATAATCCAAATGAGGTTCAATTAAGTTTCCTTCTGATGAAACTTTGGGAAGGCATAGGTTCCAGTCAAATATCTGCAATCCTCTTTAGATTTAACAGTCACCCTCTGCTATTGTTAATTAGCAATAGTTGAGAGGAAATAGAAGAAATTAAAAGGAAATATAAGATTGAAGTTACTGAAAGTTTCAAATATTTAAAGATATTTTGATGTTTGATAAGTTGAAAAAAGAAATAAAAGAAAAAGTACTCAGATATATTAAAAAAAATTGTTGTAGTTTGGAAGAATAGTGATATGTAAAATGAAGAGTTTATCTAGATAAACTTCTTATTCTACATGCTACCAATAGAATTATCATAGGGAGAATTAGATTTAACAGTCACTAAACTAAAGAGCCTGACATTATATAGGGCAGGGGTGCTCACACTTTTTCAGCATGCGAGCTACTTATAAAACAACCAAGTCACAATGATCTACCTTACCCATATTTTGATAGAAGAAATAAGGGACACGTACGTGATTTTTCGCAAAAATAAGGGACACTTCATAAAATGCATCCAGACAAGAATTCCTCCTCCCAACCTGACATCATTCCACGGATATAAGCAGGCAGAATGAAAGCCCACAGACCTTTCAGCTCCAAGGCCATTCAATGCTGGTCAATGTAGCCAATGGGACATTCAAAAATGCATCCAGACAAGAGTTCCTTTTCCCACCCTGACATAATTCCACAGATATAAACAGACAGAATGAAAGCACACAGACCTTTCAGCTGCAAGGCCATTCAATGCTGATCAATGTGCCCAAGCAGATGAACTCCTCGCAGTCGCAGATGGCTTTGGCAGGACATGGCTGCCAAAGCCTTCTTGCTGTTGTCTCCCTCGTGCCTCGTCTTTGCGCGCCGCCGCATGCTCCAAATGCGCATGTGCGGGCTGGGCGCCTGCCCCCTCCTTCCCTCTGCTGCCCTCCTTCTTCTCCTCCCTCCTCAGGCCATGCTGCAACGGCACTGAGGATGGAGGCTGGGGAGTCACCTTAGGGGCAGCCAGAAGAAGCCCGGAGGAAGATGTGCTGCGCACGGGGCAGAAGCGCCCCTCTGAAATCCGGCTGCGATTGACCAGTTCCGGGACCGCAATCGACTGGTCGATTGCAATCAACATTGTGAGCAGCCCTGATATAGGGCTTATGGCTGCTTGAAAGCTAGACAGATCATTCCCCATTCTATTCATTTTCATTTTAATACAACCTTTCTATTCTTCTTCCATTGTTTCCCAATCCCAGTTCTTCATTTGCTTCCTACCCATTTTTTCACTTGGTTGCTAGGTGCTGTATTTCTATGTAAGTTTGTCTTACTGAATTTGCCAGAGAAAGAGCCATTCATGGTAGCAGTATTGTTGTCTTTGGCCTGATTTTTACAATATTGTAGCAGACGTTTCTTCCTCTTTTTCTTGTAGCCCCCTGTGTCACCTAAAATTGGATCTGGAAGCAGCAGAAGAGAAGTAGTAAGTAAACAACACAATTACCCATTTTGTTTTTCTCTAGGATGCAACAAGGAGCCAACAGGGTCAAGATTTTCTGCTGAATGTGCTGATGGAAATATATGCTTCTATGGGCAGAACCACACCACTGGATATTTATTACTAGCAGGTGACAACTTTGCAAGGATCTAGCCTAGCAGTTGGATCCCAGATGTTTTGGCTTTCAACTCCCAGAAATCCTAACAGCTGGTAAACTGACTGGGATTTCTGGGAGTTATTGGCCCAAAAAGACCTGGGGACCCACACAGGGCGAGAACCACTGATCTAGACTGCAGCCTCTCAACATTCAAAATAAGCGTCTTCCAAACCATACCCGCTTCACCAAAGAAAAAGGTTCCAAGGTAATATAGCTTCCAGATATGGAGAATTCAAACATATGGAATGTCATCCAAAGTACTATATTTAGGATTTTAAAAAGAAAGTGATATGATCAGTGACTTGTGCAGAATGAAGCAATATTTAAAGAATTAGTACTTGGGGAATATGCACCATTATTGTGAAATCAATCAACAGGGACCTGTTAAGCGCCAAACAGTTTCCTTTCTGAGGTCTTCCACATGAACCCCTCCTTTTTTCAATCATGTTATAATGAAACATTTGTTTTTATAACAGAGTGAATAAAATAATTGGAATACCCGAAAATTTAATAGTGTTGTGTAATGGTTCTAAATCAAAACAAAATAAAATGTAATTGAGGCAAATATTAGTTGGGCTAATTACTGTGATGAGCCAGCTTTCTAAGACCAATTCATAAAAACTGATATTCCATTCATTCAGGGTGTGCACGCATGTGTGCGTGTGTTATTCCTCCTATTACAGTCCCATGAAAGGCCTCAGCTTTGCTTATATGTTGTAATAAACCTGTTGTCCTTCTCTCATTGGGTATTCTCCACTCCCTCATATAAAAGGCTGAATGTCATCATTACCATTCCTGCCTATAAATTTTTATTATTATTCTTTGAGTTTGAAAGTCTAATGACTATAAATAAGTTTTACTCTTTGTGAATCCAGGGGAACAAAACTTCAGTATTCAGTCCCTGAACTTATCTATTTCCTGGGGAAAGCTGAAGCCTAGAGAATAGGTTATATGAGAGAGAGCAAGATCTACAAGAAAGAATTGGAAAGATGACAACTTGGACAAGGCTGTATTTTGAAGCCTTTGTGGAATCGTAAACTATCTGAGCTTTTGTTTTTATGGCTTATTTAGATGCTAGCAGCACCCTGAGGAATATGTGTAGCCTTGAAATACACAAACATCTTTCTTTTAATGCATTCCATTTTTTAAACAAGTGGTGCCTTGTGATCAGTTAAAAGCCATTCTCTTCAGTCTCCAATGCAAACCAAAAAAACTTTCCCCAAATGGAGCAAATCAATTATTTTGCAAGGGTATGGATTAATTTATTACGTTTTATGGTTAGAAGCAATGGAAATGGTTTGTTACATTAAAAATTAATATTTTACGTCCAACTGGGCCCAGCTGTGCAATAAATCGGTTCATCACAATTACTTATTTGTAAGCCAGCATGTTAGTTCAAAAAGGTGGGGAGCCAGCCTGGAGGTCCTGGTATACTTGAAGAAAAATAGACAGAGTTCAGGTCAAATCAATTTGAGCCACAGTAATTAAGAACAGGATTGAAGATTGTTTCCCACCTACATAGCAAGCACCTGGAATCAGCTGTGAGCGTAGATCCAATTCAGGGAGATAGCAATAATCAGAAAAGAAAGGTGAATCGTGTATGTGTGTAGTAGAACTTCTATTTCCAAAAGGAGTGATGCAGCAGAAAGTTAGGCTTGGTTTTGTAAAGTTTCTGTGTGCAGTAACTGGAACTTTTTGTTTCATTTCAAATCCAGTGTTCAACAACCTCAGCCCTCCCAGCCCAGGTCTTTATTTTCTGGACAATCTCACTTTAGTCCTTCAGATCTCCCCATTTCTCTGGACAACAACAAGCCATGTTAGTTCATTGCTGGGGCATTCTTATAAAACACCAGTAGTATCAACAAGTATAGGACTGAATCTGATTCATTAGCCTCCGCTAGAATAAACCCATTGATTCAATTGTTGAATTGTTCATTGACACATAGGTAAATCTCATTAAAGTAATGGGCATACTCTATATGGGACAAACAATACCACTCAGGCCATGATTATTAGATTGGCCCTATCCATAGTGCACAGTTAGGCAGTAGGCATGGTTAGTTTTGGTCAGAATCTTCGTAATTCGGAAAAAAATTAGATCAAATTCCTTTTTGAAGCAATTTCGAAGTGATTTGGGAACCCGGAAGTATCCTTGCCATTTTGAAGCTTTTCCCGCCATTTCTCTTACGAATCAATAAGTGAGTCAGAATTATTCAGCTTTTCAAACCAGTGTGGATGGATTCCCTTTATTTCCTTTCCCTCTCGTGTCAGTCCCGGGCAAGAGCCGCTGTTTAACCCAGTTTGGATGGCTTTCCTCGGTTTCCTTTCTCTCCCACGTCAGTCCCAGGCGAGAACCGCTGTTTCTTTTCTCTCCCACATCAGCCCTGGGCAAAAGAAGCAGTTTAACTCAGTGTGGATGGATTTCTTCCCTTTGCTCCCCCCCTTTCTGGAATAAAACAACTACTTTCAAAGTAAAGACCACCCAATGAAACAGGAAATAAACATTTTTAAACCATTAACAAATAATTTGGAAGTCTTGGAATTTTTGAATTTTTTTTCCTATGAAAATCGGAATTGACTTTAGATCCGAACCACCAGCACCCCCTACATCCAAAATGAGTTTTGAAACTTTTTTTGTTGTTGATTATGAAACAAGGCTAATAGGCAGATAACAAATGAAGTGAGGAGTAATGGCAAGCTTCAGGAGGAAATTGCTGCTGTATACTTTTTGCACTTATCTTTTTCTCTCAGGTTTGGGGGGATAATGTCCCTTTGCCTTTCATTAAATTACTGTCAGCTTTTGTATATGAAATGAAGATAAATACTGTCTCTTCTGCCTTTTTTGTAGATAGTTCCCATTAAAGCAATGTTCAATTGTTCAGTGAACATTAAGGGGCTACTTTTCTATATCTTCTATAAACATGCAAACCCTCAAGTAAGTGAATATGGTTGGAATCACTAAGGCAGTTACGAATATATAATTCTAGAGTTACACATTTCTCACTCCACAATTTCTAGGTCATCTCAGCGTCCAATATTAAACATTATTCTGCTTTGCTTCATGTTTGCTGGCCTGCCTAGTTTTTAAACACAAGTGAAAGAGAGTCTACCCACTCCTGGTTATACATTTTTTTCCTTTCATATGATTAACAATCATGGGAAATGACACCAAGTTCCCTGCTGGCCTTTGGCCCCTAACCACCTTTATCCATGCACTGAGGCTAGTTCTATGGAGAAGAAACCAGCTGAACACACGCCAGTTTTCTCCTTGATTCATTGTGAGTAGTAGCTAAAGAGATAAAGGGCATCCTAACACTGGGGGAAAAAACCCTACCAAGAAGAATAATACAGCTGTGAAATTGCCTCACTGTTTTCTGTCAGTATTCATACTATAAAAAGTGATTTAGCTAATTATTCTGCACAGAAATATATGTTGGAGTTTTGATGCAGAAATATATTTTAGCCACCAAAACTGGTTGTCTTGTGCAAGAAAACAATGTGTATTTCTGAGTAGAATAATTCCCTGGAATGCCTTGCAAGGTATGAAACACAGAGAGGAGGGTGCACAGTAATCTTTGAGGTCTGTTTTTTCTACAGTGAGGAGAAAATGGTAAGAATTAATCATTTTTTCAGGTGAAGAAGACAGATATGAAGATCTTCATCTCTAGCCAGGAGGAATCACATTGTTCCCTGCTTCACATTGTTAACTTCAAGAGAGGGAAATTGTGGAAAAAGTGTACTCATCCTTTTCAAACACAAGACCAGCTGTTAGTAGGCTTGGCCCAGTTCAGTTTGACTGAAAGTGATTTGTAATATTCGGTGGTCCGTTTTGTTTAATCCTCCAAAAACAGAATGGGGAGGAAGAAACCAAAAAGCTGGGTAAAATGAATTGAGAGAGCTGAATTTACTGGAGAAGATGGAGTTACATCTGCATTATACCCAAAGCAGGGGTTTGCCGCAGGGCTCCTGGAGAAGATCTTGAAGCATCTTTTGTCCATCCCTGGCAGCAGAAAAATTCACTAGGCTCCTCCTCCAGAGAGAACCTTGCTGAAAACTCACTTTCTCAGCAACACTTCGGGGTGGGCATTGAAAAGTCTCTGAGTTCCTCTTGGAGCATGATGGGAGTTGAAGTTTCTCTCTCTGTGTGTGTTTCTCAGCCAATAAAAGACCTACTTGTGCCCATGTTTTGAGAATAGACACAAGCAGCAACTACGATTCCCAGAACCCTCTCTTGTGGTTTGTCTTATTTTAAACACTATTATGGTAAAAACTTAAAATAATTTTAAAACTTTTATAAATCGGTAGATTGGTGAATTGTTCTGAAACTTGGCAAGCCTGCAGTTCCAAATGGGGTCTAAAACTGAGGTAGGTTTCATGCAGATAGGCCTTAAAATGACTGAGGATTGGGCCTTTAAAGTTTCTCATTGTAGCCAATGAGAATCTTTGCCAAACGGAAACGGAAACACTCCTCCTAATTCAAGTAACTTCCCAAAATGAGAAGTTAGCCCAAAATGGACCCCAAAATGGCATGCCTTTTGGCTGAATTGCATAGGCCTAGCTGCTAGAAGTCACTGATTGAAATCCATGGTTAAAAGGTAACTATTGTATTTCTTAAGTTCTAGGATGCATTTTACCTCCTATAAACATCTCTAAAAATGAAGTACATCTTAGACCCTTTCCACACAACTGTATAAAAACCATGTTGAACTGGATTATATGGCAGTGTGGACTCAGATAATCCAGTTTAAAGCAGATATTGTGGATTATATGCCTTGATATTTTGAGTTATATGATTGTGTGGAAGGGCCCTTAGAATCATACTTGTATCTTATGTATTTTGTTAGTGATGCTACTGAAATTAGGGTGCATCTTACAATCAATGGCATCTTATAATGGAATACAGTATTTAATCAGACATTGGACCCAAGCACTTTTGACTGTTTTTACCTAAGATTATTCCTTTTTATGACTGCTGCTTTTAGAAAGCATTTTTATTATTCTGAATATTAGCTATCACTAGGTTGTTTTTTTTTTAAAAAAAAACCCAACAATTCTCTTTGAAGCTGAGTGTTACATATGGGTTGTTTACTTTTGTAAGATGTCTTGACTCTGTTTTTGAAGGTTGGAAAAACTGCTTGGATGCTTTAAAGTAAGTCTTTAGAGCATTTGGACAGGGCATAGTTTTAATTGGAAGCAGTTTAGTGAAACTGCAGAATCTAATAAACAAAGGCCCGAAGTGTGGGCAAGCCTTCCCCAGAAATCTGTGGTTCGAGTCTGAACAAGCTTAAGTGCTTCTACACTCTTTTCTATGAGTGCTGAGACACTATGAACATGTGGTGGGTGACTTATAGGTGGCAAGCATTATTCTTGTCAGAAGAAAACAATGATCAAGACCCAGATTCCCATCTCAGTGATATTCGCATGGTCCACTCTATGAAGGAGCTTCTTTGGGCAGTACTTCAGCCAGAGATTGGAATTCATTTGTCTCTCACTCTCTGTACTAGCTCTTTAAAAACCATCTGAGGCATGTGCAGGGATAAAGAAATCTCCTGTCCTTGATTTTGTAAGCCCCTCCCCCTTCAAATCCTACCTAAATTTTTCCAGTCCTTGTTTTATAATTGGTTGCAAAGCTGTGTTTTCTTTCCACATTGAAACATGAATGTTATTTAATACATTTCTCCTAATTACAGCATATAAGTACTTTAAACTTGTTTTGCAATTGGTTAGGAGATCACATCAAGAAAGATAAAATCCAAAAGATAAGTGCATGTGTGTGTGTGGGGGGGGGGGGTCACCCATACTAATTATCTTCCAACCCCCAAAATAACAAGACAGACAACAGTAGTTGGATCAAATTAGGGCAACTTTTATTTTCAAAGTTACCTATTTAGGCTTAGCTTGACTAAACTCAGGTGTCAAGGGAACTATATGTGGCAACGGGAAACTCCCCTGATTCCCCTATAACACAAAAACTGGTCATCTCTCAAGGAAGAACACAAGCAAATATCTCAGACAATATTTAACTGAACTCTCAAAATCTCAGGACCAATGGTATCCCCCTTACCCAAAACCACAGTCTTGGTAAGTGTATTTGTGCACTGGCCCGTCCAACTTTGAGGAGTGAATGAGAGAATATGGGTCTATGGATAACCCTAAACTATTTACGCAGTCCTAATTAAAGACCGCCATCCCAGCTAGCCCCTAAAACAGTATAAGGTAGGCAAAAAAAACCTGGAACATAGGGGGGGGGAAATTCCTACCCGCCCCCCTAGTAGCGACCACTATACTGTCAATTGGGCGGGAGTGGTGGGTCAACTCCTGTCACCCCCTTGGGCCTTGGGACCTGACCTCCCTGGATAAACCACACGGCAGCTGAGGTACAACAAGCTTTATTGATTAATAAATTGAGTAAATGGTTTGGAGGCAATCTTTATGGTGCCTCCAAATAGCAGCCAAAGTCAAGGAGTAGCAAGGAAGTGTGATCCGTAGCAACAGGATCACGAGCAGAGGAAAACGGAAACTCAAGCCGGATGCAAGGAAAGTCTTTCAAAGGAATCCCAGCCGGAGCAATAAGGCTGGGTTGGTTTAAAGCAAAGAGTTCTTTAGGCAGCAAAGTCTTTCAGGAACAATCACTGGGTCTCGACGATGAGCAGGAACAAGGCAGAACACTGGATCAAGTCAGCCCGGTGTAGGCTGGCTGGCACAATCTTGGCTGGGAGGCCCGCTGAGGCCTCTTCTCCTTAGCGTCTCCTTATTGCAGCGTTGGTATGAGATACTGGCAATGGGGCATCTCTTGGCAATTATAGTGTTCCCTGGCTTTGATGTAGTTGCGTCGAGTGTCACTGCCCAATGATGGATGGATGGCTATATGTTTTGTTACCTCAGCCCTCCTGGTATGCACAGTTCGTTAGCGGCTACCATCTGGACAGAAGGGAGGCGAACTCTTGGTTCCTTCGGAGCGCCTCACTATCAGGGAGGTTGGATGGCCTAGCCTTGAGCTGCCTATGTTATGCATTCATCCCTTGCTTCTCACGGGAAAGAAAGGGAGGCCCAGGGCAAGGTTTGAGAGTAAAGCAAGCTGGCTTGGACAGCACCTTTGCTGCCTT